>OX366523.1:12745926-12767651 GCA_947256265.1 Acronicta leporina
ACTACAAAATATACTAAATTATTCTAAAACAATCATTAGCTAAGATACAGCTCACTTTACATCATCTCTAGTGCCGTCTCAGCTTTTTGATATTAAAATGACAAAGACAGGTATATATATTTGGTATTTAAAATAGAGGTTTACTTAATGTTATGAAATAGGTAATAAATATGTTAAGACAACAATTTTTAATGACACTCAATTTAGTGTACAGGTCATTAGAAAAACATTTATAAATAGGTCGTTCATGTCCGTTGTGCTCGAGTTTGGCCCTAAGAATCGTGGTTTCATCGTCACTAAGGACTACAATCGCACGGCATTTCTTATGTTGCGAGGAACAACGCCACCTGTTGTGCGTCTTTACTGCCGTCGCCTTGTGGAACGTGTAACCATCGACCATAAGTAGAACTTTCCCTGACAATAGTGTGATGAATTTGGGGACTGTAGAAGCTGATAAACAAAAATATAGAGTTGATTGATTTGGGAAAACGTCTCGAAAGACCAACCTTAATAACAGAAAAAACTATATATTTAAAACTGAAAATTATTTAATTCATAGTTAGTGTAGACACAGTTAATCCAAAGTTTATCTTTAGTAATTAATTAACATTTAACAGTGTATAGGAACTTAATAATTAAACTAAATGTGATCATTTTTTGGCATAACGGTACAACCAAAGACGCAGCAGATCACAACCGCAGGCGACACTGCTGTTACGGTAACCTGGATTCTATGCGCGAGGATACATTGTATGTCGCTTCATATCGTAGGAGTATGGAGACAAAAGCTATTTTTGAAAACCAGAAGCAACGTAACATAAAAACTCTATGCAGAAACAACACTGTACTGCGTTTGACGACAATGTTGCCGCGTTTGTTATTATTTTACAGAAATTTGCTACAAACCAGGAGTATCATTTGCAACAGTTTCAAACTTCTGCCATAAGCCTTATTTTAATATTAGCTATTGCTTTCCGTTTCATTAGTCTAAAAAGAACAAGGCATCCGAGGTATCACTTAAATTTTTAAGATATGTATTTCAACAACGGACTATATAGTTCAAATCCTTGTATATTTTCCAGAGCGTGTTACTTTGTACATTGGTCGCTTATGTCCATTGTGGTACAGTCTGCTTCTAATGACGCATGATTCATCGTCATTTAGGATTACGAACGCATAGCATTTCTTATTATGCGCAGAACATCGCCATCTATTGCCGGTCTTGTGAAACGTATAACCATCAATCATGAGCAAAATTTTGCCTGATATCAGCGTGATGAATTGAGGATCTGGAGAAAATCGTTACAAATAGTAATTAGATTACGAATTTAAGTTTCAATAGCATCTTTTAAATGTCACGATAGAATAACATGTTTTGTCCGGAGGACTCTGGTGGGATTGTCACGGTTTCTTTTGTGGTTTAATGTGTCTAAATATTTTATATATCAAATTTGGTCAGATAAAACCTTTGATGTAAAAGAAATAGTACTTCAAATAAGAACTGATTTATTGAAATAAAACTGAACAACTTAAAATTTGATGAATTCCATATCTTAATATTGTATAAAACATTATAAATTATCAATAATATTAACCAATACTATTAATTCAAATAAAACAGAACAACTAAAAATTGTATAAATTCAATTTCTTAATATTATATAAAACATGATAATCTATGGTATTAACTCATACATTTATTTTACCCTTGAAGCTTCGATGAAAATAAAAGCATATAACCTAATTGATTTTATTGTTTACTACAATTATAAATACAACATTCAAAAAGATAAAATTATTATAAGAAAATATTGATTATTTAGTTGTCAAAATGTCCACGCAACGTTGAGATTACTGAACTTCAAAATTACTAGGACCTTAGGTACTTTAAGCATGCTACATTATTAGCATCGGTCGAATATTTTAAAACAATCAGTATGAGCATGTCATGTAATTGACATTTTTGACACATATAATTTGTAATACTTACACACTGTCGACATTTTCGACTTTTGTTTTCATGTACAAATATTATCAAAGCGAATATTGGAAGGCAACGCGTTTTTGCATGGCCTTCCTAGATTTGTATTTAAATTACCCAAATAATGCAAATAATACAAGCTGGGTTTCGTAGATAATCAACATGTGTTCAACAAAGGCGTTTATAGCTAAGCTACAATGTAAAAAGTTACGATTTATTGAATATATGTATAATTGGATAAATCTATCAATCTGACCAATAAAAATAATACGTATTGATTTTTAAGAAATTTAACATTTAAATAATTATCCATGAGTTCTTCTTTTCGAAACTGGCGTACATGTCATAAATGTATTGTCCTATTTTAAATAAAAAAAATAATTAAATTGAAGCGTTGCATGCATTCACCTGCGATTTTTATCTACCTACAATTTATACGATATGACACCATCACCGTTTGTTCATAATAAATCTAGTCAAATTGTAAATTGCCGAAGGATGATTACGAAGAGATCATCTGAGAAAATTTTGTCCCGAGTTCTCTCTCAGTACTTTACGGCCCGTTAACTTCCGTGACAGTGTGTAAACATTCATCTATCCAGCAAAATTTAAGGTATAGAAATTTATAATCTTTATAAATTTCAAAATCTAACCGGATTTATTATAAACTAACGTTATCGTGATTTGGAAGGAGGGAAGGGAGGCCTTTGCCCAGCAGTGGGACGAAACGGGCTAGAAAAAAAAACGTTACCTCCTTACAATAATTGTTAGTACAGTTATTTTCTGTAGCCATATATAGGTAGTTACTTATAACACCACTTTGATATAGTCATATAAAAAATATATACCTAAATAGGTCCTTTATAAAAAATATTTTTTTAATTTATTACTATTGTAGTTCCGTTTCATTCATTTTTTTATTGTTGGTAATGTGAGACGAACCCAATTGTATATTATAACGATCTCTGCTGTATATACAAGAAACTAACGATAATTCCTAACGTTAACAACTGTGCTCTTAAATCTAGCGTTGCACCAACAAAACAAACTTGTTACAATATAAAATTCAACAACTAATAACTAACCTGTATTTTATTTTTATATTTTAGTATAACCATTCCCAACTAATTTATACTCAGGACGTTTGTGGCCATTGTGGTTGAGTCTGGTCCTTAAAATACAGGATTCGTCCTCATTAAGGACCACGAATGCGTAACATTTTTTATTGTGAGCGGAACAGCGCCACCTGTTGTGTGTTATGCTGGAACTGTAGGCCTTGTGAAATGTATAGCCGTCAATCATAAGTAGGACTATACCTGACGTCAACCTGATGAATTGAGGAGCTGTAAAGATACATTGAATTTAATAGGTACTAGGTACAGTAAAGGACCATTAAATATTTTTTTAAGTGAATAAATTTTCAAATGAACTATTTAAAATTACAATAATAAAACAATCAATGAAACATAAGGTTTAATTTACTTAAATAAGTTTTCAGTAATGCGGTGCTAAAACTGACAACATAATATTAAAAAGTCTTTGGAAATGTTGTTTAAAATATACTGCCTTATTTACCTATGAACATTATGTTCCAACCATAATAACCCTGTACTTGCTTTCTTAAAAAGAAAAAAATATGTGAGAAGAGCTGAGGCGTAGCTTATATTTGGCATACAATTATCTATAGGTACTTACAGTGACAAAACCATACATCCAGCAAACCAAAAAAATAGATTTGACAATATCTCTAATTTGTTATCGCCCCGTTCCTTATAGACGAGTACATATATATAAGTCATCCGACAATTGTGAATATCGTTAGTTTATCCAGCGAGATAAACGGACGAAAAATTGTGAAAAAACCATTTTCACAGAGACGGGATATAATAAAATTATATACCTATGACCACACATTTACAGTTTGTTACACATTTTTAGTTACATTTTACAATGTTACGGTGGCCGGTCGTCTAAGAATAAATAAATAAATCTATACTAATATATAAAGCTGAAGAGTTTGTTTGTTTGCTTGAACGTGCTAATCTCAGGAACTACTGGTCCGATTTGAAAAATTCTTTCAGTGTTAGATAGCCCATTTATTGAGGAAGGCTATAGGCTTATATCATCACGCTACGGGGACGAAGTCGCGGGCAGAAGCTAGTAAATTATAAAATTATAAACTCAATCGATTTCAAACGGCCATGATTCAGCACGAGTTTTATTTAGTTCTCTCTGGTAACTTATAAATACAAAAGCTTATTTCCCCAAGCTGGGAAAGCCGCGTTGCAAAGGAGAACAGACCGATGATGGTAGGAAAATAATCCGGCCAGCTACCCACCATCTCCACATTTAAGACCGGCGCCACACTTGGCTACAATGGAGCAGGGGTATATGAATAGTTTTCAACCCTGTATTGTAGCAGATAAGACAGGTCAAGCTCAAGAAAACCAGTTAAATTTTTATATGGTATTTCCCGCGTATGACATACTGGGGTGGGTCATGGTTGTGTATGCCTGCCAAACGGTATACCAAATAGTCATCCTCATTCAAAACCATGTGCGCCATGCATCCTCTTGCCTTCGCTGAACAGCACCACCTGATTCCCCCTCGTCTTTTAGCGCCATTTCTATGGTATGTAAACCCATTAACCATAATAAGTTTCGCACCGTTTATCAGCTCCAATACTTCGACTGAAAACATGAAAAATATGTTGTTTTTTTAATGTTACTGAAATTGGTAATACACGACCATCAGTCTTCGAAGATAAAAGGTAGAGACTAAGGGCCACTTGCACCAACTTCTTAAATGTGTTTAAATTATATTTAAACACAATTTTTCATACAAATTTCGTCTTTAAATACAATTTAAACACATTTAAGAAGTTGGTGCAAGTGGGCCTTAGTTACTGTACGAGGTATTTAATTGTAGATTTAAGATATACCTATAATGTGTAAATGATAACATAACATACCATCACGCCCGTATTCCCCGAAGGGTTAGGCAGAGGTGTACTAAGGTACACCCACAGTTCGCCGGTATGTTTAGGTCCCATGTAATAGGGGGCGAGCCTATTGCCATTAACCGGGCACAAATTCCAAACTCCGAGCTGCTACTGGGAATTTCATAGAAAAACCCAATATCACTTTGCTCGACCTGGGAATCGAACCCAGGACCTCTAGCGTAGCAGTCGCGCTCAGGACCACTTGGCTAATGAGGCAATTGTAATGAGGCAGGCATGTGTAAATGAATAAGCGCCTAAAACACGTCGACTAGAATATCGAGCATAATAATAATAACGAAACCCTAAACTCATCTTAAAACAAGTAATAAATGATTTTTCTAGAAATTAGTTATACTAAACGCAAAACTTGTGGCCGTATTATAGTCGTACCCACAACGACTACGATATCGCCGCGACCACGCACGCACGCAGGTTTCAGTTTTCCATTACTCGAGCCACTGATGGATCAGGGGGTCATAGTTTCAGGTATTGTAATTATCTTTACGGCAAAAATTAACACGAGTTCAGTAGTCGATTCTGAAAAAACTACTTTCAATTCTCGCGCTAATTCTATTACAGGTTGCATAGATAAATAAAGTGCATCTTCATAAAGTAAAATAAGGGTTTTAAACATATAATTTGAATGGAAGAAGAACTATGATTTAGACAAGTAAAAAGGTAGGCATGATCAATCGGACTAATTAAGTGAGTCATGTCGGCAGCGAGAGCTTTTTTATGGGATAGGGGGGCAAACGAGCAGACGGATCACCTGATGGTAAGCGATTACCATCGCTCATGAACATTTGACACTAGAGGAGATGCAAGTGCGTTGCCCGCAATTTAAAAGAATTTGGGCGTCCGGTATCGCAGTAATATGCTTCTGTAATAGAGATGCCACTAAAAACATAACTCATAAAAAACCCAAGCCTCGCAACTCAGTTCTTCTATCGTAAAAAGTTGGGAGATCCATGTAATACCAAGTCGGTATCAATATTAAAAATCTTTTATGTTTTAAATAAATATATTGACTTGGCAATCGCACTAAACAATCTAATTTATTATAAGATGTATTACTTGTGTGATACATTGTGTTTTCATGCGATAGCCTAGTCAATCTATTTATTTAAAACACGGAGGGACACAGGTTCGAACCCTGTCTGAGAACGAATTTTTCTTCCATTAAAATTTTGATCTTTGGAAATGTTTAGCATGGGTTATGATATGGCATGGGTCCAAAATAAAATAAAATATACTTAACTAATAGGTTTTTAAGTTCACGTGTTCCACCCTAAATTAGAGGAGGACTTTCATAGTTTTCTCTTTTTCAGTGTAGGATATTACTGATTTTAAATTAATTTTAAAACAGAAATATTAATTTTAAAAAAATGGCGCCAGTGTCTAATAGACTGGCCATTTTTTTTGAATCTCGAAAAATAATAAAAAATAATTTTATATTTTATTGAACAAAATAATTATTAAAATTTTATTTATCATAAACTATATTTAATAATTTTAAAATACACTACCATCACGCCCGTATTCCCTGAAAGGTAAGGCAGAGGTTTACTCATTTACACCAACATCGGTATGTTTTAGGTCCCATATAAGGGAGGTTGCTATGGCAATGGCATGGCATGGCAATAGGCTAGCCTCCTAGGCTAGCCTATTGCCATGAACCGGGCAGAAAACCAAACTACAACCTGCTACTGAGAATTACATAGAAAATCCCAGTAAACCTTTGCCCGGTCTGGGGAATGAACCCAAGACCTCAGCGGTTGTTGCTTGGGACTACGTAACTAATGAGGCAGCCTTTTTGTAATATTTATTCTTTACTGAAAAAGTTCTAGTAAAATACGTTATAGTTGTAAAAATATATATTCACTGCAGTTTTCTACTATAGTGCTGCCTGTCATTAATCGGCCATGACGATAGGGCAAACGAAGGCAAGTATGGTTAATAGTCGATACGAAACCGACAATTATCCTATCGCTTCCCTAGGCGGCAGACAATCCATTAGGATTTGCCGTAGGTAGTATAAAAGAAACAGATCTTTTATTGCTACCTCGCCATTTTAAAATATTCATAATTTATAAAAAGCTTATAAATCTATAATACATAAATCGCATTGTTTTAAAATACTTAAAAGAATTTTTATTCGATTTATGGTCTTAAAAATACAAATAAAGAATTACTGAAATAACTAAGTGATTTTTATTAAAACCTTCCTGCAATATTTATCACTAGAAATCTTAACACTAATAAATAAAAACAATAATATATTATAATATGTTAAAACATAGAAATAATTTAAAAAAAAACAGAATTTTTTTCTTGCACCAACTTCTTAAAGGTATTTAAATACGAAATTTCTATGAAAAATTATGTTTAAATACAATTTAAACATATTTAAGAAGTTGGTGCAAGAGGGCCTTTATTTACTGGTCTATTTACAAAATTAATACAAATTTAAAGTATTAATAGTTCGATGTTTAAAAAGTTTACTTTGTTTTTTTTTTTGATAGACTTACGCTTGATCGCCTTTTCGCCAAATTTTAAGCGACACTGCGACCTAAGTTAAAGACTATTAAGCCCCCGAATACTGATCAGTTAAAATCTAAGGTAGATTTCAGACAGACTCAGGTAAGCGTATCTTATCATTTATAAATAATGGAATGTAACAAACAAAATTATGTTAGTAGCATATTACAAACTACTCCTCTGCCAAATTTCATCCAAATCAGATCAGCCGTTTTTTATATAATAGTAATAAGTAATAGTAAAAAGTTAACATTAATAATATCTTTGCTTAGGAAATTCAAAACACAACATAACAAAAGAACGAAGAAAACTTTTTTATTTAAAGAAAATGAAAGGATATTTATTACATTTTTAATTTGTTCTACTTTTAGTAAGATTTTCACAAGGGAGGGCAACCTTTAGGAAGCAAAACCTTGACCCTTGATGGGGTCAAGTTTATTTTATCTTAACCTGTCATGTTCGTTGCAAATGTCATCTTATTCGTGAGATTCTTCAAAAAGTTCAAGTGCCTGGTAATCATAAACCATGGCTAAGTGTACAATCGTGGAAGAAGCAAATGTTACTGAATCTGTGGAAGTGAAAGTGGCAGCTTTTTTTTATTTCTGCCTATCTTGAGGGATAAAGGCTGTATATGGGTATAAATATATGTACCTAGAGTTAATATATAACCTATATCGCCTAGTTGAATACTGTTAATTTCAAGGAACAAGGCACTATTACGTAATAGAGTAAATAATTCAATTATTTGTTCATTCCTTTTACGAGTACCTATATTTTGTATGAATAGAAATCGTTTTACAAACCAGTTTTTAAAAAATACCCATCTGAGGTAAAAGTGTAAGCTGGAGGCGGGTGACTATGTAAATTATGGCATTTGAGCATTTCATGGTCTTTCGACATGTGGACGTATGCTTGACACTGTTTTGACAGGCGGCTTCCGCAGGCAAACCTGTTGCCACCCTGGCGGATATTCCCATTTCTACTGAAAACGTACCCGTCTACAAGTAATAGCACGGTTCCCGTTCTAGTCTTCACGTATCTTACTGAAATAAAGACGCAACAAATTATTGAAACAAGAAATAAATCATATGAAACTTGGATTTGACCCAAAGCAGGATATGCAGGTTTGACAGGTTAGATGTATTTGAGAAGTGATGCTGAAGGAGGATAGAAAAGACCAGTTGGACGGAATTGAAAACATATTAGAAAGTATTATTAGTTGTTACCAAAGAAATGACAGTTGTTATCATACAGAACATGGGAGTAAAGATGATATGGCCAGTTGATACGACACAACCAGTTTTAAGGCTCCTTGCTGTGGGGAATAGTTGCGAGTTAAGACTGCTTCGTCGTGCTCGTGGAAGGTTGTGGGGGGTCTATCAATCAAAGTCCTTGTACTGTGATGAATGTCCCGTTTATTCACTAGATCGACCACCCTCCCTCCGAACCAGTGCGCAGTAACTGACCCGCAGTTCATTCGTGCCGGCTGCGTGCGATTTTGCTTATAGTTCGCGCAACGTAATTTGATCCAAAACTAACGGAGGGGGAGAGTCTGCGCAATGCATGTAAAATTTACTAAAAATCGACTACTGCGCATCCAACATTTTTATTAGTTATTTCCCGGCAACTGTATCTAGCACTCTGTGTTTCTCTCTTACACTGTGTTCTTACAAACTTCTTTAGTAGGACACATATTAAAGAAAAACGATGAAGTTGAGGACCCAGACGTAGTTCTATAGAACAAGTGAAGGAAAAAGTGAGTTGAGTCGTATGAAGAGGGCAAGAAGGCAGAAGATAGAGAATTGCTCCACAGACAAGAGCTGAGCTCTTAAATTAAAAAGAGATTGAATAATTATTGATATCAATAAAGAATATTATGTAGATCATTTAAATAAATAGCACCGTGTGACTTTTTATAAGATAAATATAATGAAGGGAACAGTAATTAAATTAATAGCTTTTATTATATTTATTAAATTTTAGCTTTATTGTGGAAGATAAAAGTCATCAAATCATAAAAACAATAAAAAAAAAATATAGCATAATAAAACGAACCCTTACATAATAGAAAACAAAGTTCCCCGTGGCGTCGTTCTGAATTCGTTAAACAAAAAACCTACCGAACGTATTTTTACTGTCAAAGTCAACTGTCAAATGAAATTTGTATATTTCTTTTGACAGTTGACTTTGACAGTTGGTTTTATATTAGAAACTCCAGCGCCTTTCTCAAAAATCGACAAATAAATACCTAAGACCAAGAAAATTGTGGAATACCATATATCGATATTGATAATTACCTATGTGTTATTGCGTAGGTACAACAGTAGTGTGACTTGAATACGTCAGGTATACAAGTAGAGGTAAACAATACAATACATCATTAAAATATTAAATACTGTTGTATTATATACCTAATTAGCCTTGTGGTTCTGAGTGTGACTGCTACGCTAGAGTTCCTGGGTTCGATTACCTGGTCGAGTGTTATTGGGTTTTTCTATGATATTCTCAGAAGCGGCGAGGACTTTGTAATTTGTATTGGAATTAAAGTCATTTTTGTAATCACCACTCCAGGAAACATCGATTCTTATACCTTCATCATATAAATTAAAAAATATCTGCCATCTTGGTTTTCAAAACGTATACCATTTTTGTAATACTACCCCAGGAAACCTTGCTTTTGATACCCATAGTAAGTATAAAAAAAAAAATGGTCTGCCATCTTGGATTGCAAAATGAATACCATTTTCTATGTTATAGGTACATAATCATAATATAATTATTTAATGCACTAAGTTAATTATTTAATTATCGATAATTTAAATGTGTAACAACACTAATGGAAAGTTCCACAACGTTTTAATTCACGAGGAATCGTGTGAACTGTAGACTTATGATGTGTCTAAGGATTAAGTGAAAGATAGGAAATTGTCTCAAGAAATGAATAATAAAGTAATGCAATAATGTAATACTTTATTTAGAAACGACTACTATTTTTGTTTTACACTGGAATAACTCGGTATCCTTTAAAAAAATATGATTATATCACGAAAAAATTATTAACATCGTTACAATGTCGCGTCCCTACTGGTGGATTTAAACGACACGGGCGTTGGAGACTGATGAGAAAAAATCTGAAAATTACATACTTACTTTTAACTTCTTATTTTGAATACTTATATCAGTAATAAGCCATTTTAAAACATTGTAAACTTTGCTTCAATGTTCTTTCTTTATTATATTAACTATATTTAATAGCCTAATTATGGAAAAAAATCGAACACGGGTTCTTTTGTCGTTTATATCCGACAGGGGGCGGTCAATAGGTTAAAGCTATTAAACATCACGCTTCGACTCTCAGGAACAAGGTAAAGCGGGTGAAAACGGATACTGAATAAAATTATTCTAAAGAATGTCTTAAGTACCTTATTCATAATATACATCAACTTGTGGTCTCTATATAATCATATTCCTCCATGAGTGTAGTAATTTTATTAAGAATCAATAAAACATTTTTTTTTGTACAGATAATAAACCCCATAATACAGATAGACCTAGTGAGGGTACAGACAAACTGTAGGTAAAAAAAAACAAAATTCTAACCAATCTGTCTCCACCATTTTCATTCTAGTTCCCTCTATTTTAATTTGGATCTGCATCACCTTCATCAGAAGATTCCCGTGATACTGTTGCAGTTTCAGAAGTTTGCACTATTTCCTCTGGTGTGGAACTAATGTTTTCTCCTCGCTCTAAGGACAATTTTGCCTGGATTCTTTTTTTTCTCTTTGCAATCTTTTCCTTTTCCGCCATTGCTCTTTTGTTGGCGTGCTTCAGTAAAGTCTCCCTCATAAGATTTTCATTGTTCACATGGGACCATTTTAAGTCCGCTTTATGCAACACTTTATAAAACAGCTTCACTAAGTTTTCCAAAGTTTGGAACGGAAACTTCTTTGTACACCCAAGCGTTCTCGAAACTCCAGTCCATGACATTTTTGTCATTAATTCTCTCGTCATAATTTTTTGTGCCATCTTTTTTCCGAGAACTTTTCCCTTTCCCTCACCACCAGTCCCAATAAGATTACTAAAATACTTGACCTGTAATAAAATCATAATATGGATGTAGTCTATTGAATTGTGAACAATAAATCCATGATAGAAAGAGAGGGTGACAAAGACAAGGTTTTACCGCGAGGAAATCCCGCGTATTCATTTCAGAGGTTTCTGATTGGCATGGGTAAAATTCTAGCAATCGTCCCGCTTATAGACGTGGAGCTAGTGTTTTTTAAAGCCGGCCGTCGATGTTATTGACAAATAATTTTCTGTCAAGATAGAAATCAACTTGCAAATTTTAGTTTGATCTACAGAAATAAATTAAGAAAGGAATAAAGGACTATAAGAACATTGATAGCCTAGCAATAATTATTACCAATGGAATACCAATTCAAAGGTCTCGAGTTCGAATCCAAGCCACGCAGATATGACGTTTTTAGTCATGTGCGTATTAATACTTAATTATCACGCGAATAAAGGAAAACCACCTGCCTGATACCTGCTTGCCTGAGTTATTTACTCAGCGGCAACCAACTCCAACCCGCATTAGGCTAGTGTGGTAGGCTATAACATCTCATTCTTCGAAGTGGCTGTGAACAGCAGTGGGACAGTATAATGGGTTCAATAAAAGTATACTTACCATGCATGAGAAGAATTCTTCACTGCCTAATTCCCTGTCCATTTCTTTTAAAATAGTGAGGTCATTCAAAGGGAATTCGTATTTTGCCAGTGTCTCATTGTCAGATACCGACGGCTCTTCTATATTTAGTTGGGACGATTTAATTATTTTAACATCTTTTGATAAATTGTCCAACATTGACATTATTTTTATAGTATTAAAATGTTGCTGTTGGTGCAAAATTGCCAATGATTGTTCATCGCCTGAGTCATCCAGTAGTACTTCTAATTTATGGTGCGTATATTCGGCGTAAGCTGTAAATAAACATTTTTATCTTAATAACCATAAAACAAGATAAAAAAGGAAGACGGGGATTAAACAATTACGACTCCGGATATAGAATTTCGCAGTTGATACTTACGTAATTATTAAATTAATCAAGTGTGAAGTACCACTTATTATTAAATGTCTATAATCATTTTGTATTGGGTAAAGAAACAAAGCATTTTGATCACATATCAAAGTGAAGTTTTGTCTGAATGCAGGTTTTAACTTTCTTGCACCATAAATAGTTTTTTTTTTAAAACGTTGCCCCAAACTAGGATTTTCTCCTGTATCGTGGGTGCGTTTACAAACACAAATTCTCACATACACAAACGCCCAGACCCGGAACAACTACCTGTAGATCATACAGATATTTGCTCCGTGTGGAGATCGAACCAAAACACGTGTCGCAGAAGCCGATCGCCCAGCCGCTACGCCAAACGTGTCATTTAATATAGCTGTCAAATTAGGAGTAAAAAGAAAACGGTACCGTATATAACGATATAACAACCTTTTATTAGTAAATAGCTTATTAAAACGACAACTTAGAACTAAAAAGGAAATTTCATAAGAAATTACATAGCTAAACGGTATAGAAGGCTCTTTTTGTGTACATTTTGTCATAGTAGGTTCCCTTAGCCTGACAACGTACGCCCGGTTATTAGTCTCTCAAAATGGCCTGGTAACTTTAGCAGTATTTTTTCACTGTCTTCTCAAAAATACTCCAGAATCATAAACATGAATTTGAGGAGGCTCATGGGTATGTTCTGTGTAAACCTTAATAATCTCATTCTGACGGGACACATGCAAATACGCCTTGCAGTTCTTAGAGAGCATGTTGGAGCAAGCGTACCTAATACCGCCATTCCTCAATGGAGTATTCTTGCTAAATGTATAACCACCTAAAAGCAACAGGGTAGCACCTTTTGTTGACGTAATAAATCTTGGGGCATCTGAAAAAAATGCGGTAGCATTATACGAAACGTATTTGAATTTAAAAACGGCCAAGTGTGAGTCGGCCTCGCGCACGGAGGATTCCGTACTTAAAAATATTTTTATTACGAACTAAAAGTTCATGCTTTTCGCAATTTTTCCTTTATCTGTGCTATAAGACGTTACTTTGTACCAAATTTCAAGATTCTGAGTTCACGGGAAATACCTTGTAGGTTTTGATTCCCTTGGATAGGGTTCCGTTTTGTCCTTTTGAGGTACGGAACTCTAAAAATATATGTTTTATTCATGGGTCTGCGCTATGATCGTTTGAAAAAAGTGTAATATCTGCCTTAGGAAGTCTAAAAGACGGCCCGGACTGACCTGTACTTTAATGACTGTCTGCAATTCGACACATTTAGGCCGCTTCCTGACTTGGCGGTGCGGTATCGAAGTCAGGAAGCGGCCTTAGATTGAAAATTGAAAATCAATCTTTGCCTTAATACTTATCCAAATCTTTTATATAATTCTTATTTTACTATTAAAACCCTTAATATCTATGTATCCTCATTCCTCAGACCTGAAATAAAAGGTACATTGAATCAAGTAACCTGAAAAGAAAATACATTCACACACACACAAGTTTGACCAGGTGGCTGCTTAACGCGATGTCCTGTTTTTCAGCAATAAGCTCCAAGAGAGCTCCAGTTTGAATTTAAAGCATGCATAATAATTATTATGAGCCTATACACTGCATGGAAAAGGGCATCCTCACGTTCTTTTATATCCCAATGTGACCAACTCACACCTCTGACTTTTCGAAATCATTCATGATCGCTAGATGAAACGGCAACGAGAATTTGAAGAAATCATCGCTGAGTGATAGAAACGGCTTGTGAAGCCTGCCCATCCGCATTCGGCCTCTAAAAAGCAGTAGATACTGTCCCACTCTGGCACTAACTAGGTACTCACTGTAGTCGGAATATAATAAACATAACATACCACGCCTGTATTCCCCTGTATACGGGTTAGGCAGAGGCGTACTAATGTACACCCACAGTTCGCCGGTATGTTTAGGTCCCATGTAATAGGGGGCGAGCCTATTGCCATAACTGGGCACAAATTCCTAACTCCGAGCTGCTACTGGGAATTTCATAGAAAAACCCAATAACACTTTGCTCGACTTGAGAATCGAACCCAGGACCTCCAGCTTAGCAGTCGCGCTCAGGACCACTTGGCTAATGAGGCAGTTAAATATAATAAAAACACTGACTATAAACAAGATTTGTTTTATTTTTTATGTAAATTCCACTTTTACTTATAAAAAATTCGGGCGCCTCGTGATTATGAACACTAAAGTTCATGATAATGTCTTTATGTGTATTTAAATCTATGATAGCCTTACAATTCTTATGCTTCGCAGAACATACGTATCTTATTTCCCCACTAGTCCTAATTCGGCTTTTGCTGAACGTGTACCCATCTTTAAGTAATAAAGTAGCACCCATTCCTGTTGTTACAAATACAGCTTTCCCTGAAATATATATGGATTTAAAAACTCTATTACTGTTGGATTTCACTGTTGAACTTTTTACGCATGACTTACATACTTTATTATTATCCAAAAAAGAATCAATACCTAATAATATAATACCAATACCTAATATACATGGGCCATATCGAAATAATGTGTAGCGAGCGAGAAATAAAAACTCCAATGATAAGAAACAAAATACTAAAAAAGACTCTTACTTTATTTGTATTTAAACACAAAATTTCTATGAAAACATTACATACCATCACGCCTGTAGTCCCCGAAGGGTTAGGCAGAGGCGTAGGTACTAATGTACACCCACAGTTCGCCGGTATGTTTAGGTCCCATGTAATAGGGGGCGAGCCTATTGCCATTAACCGGGCACAAATTCCTAACTCCGAGCTGCTACTGGGAATTTCATAGAAAAATTACTATGAAAAAATGTGTTTAAATGCGATTTAAACACATTTAAGAAGTTGGTGCAAGTGGATTAATTAAGATTATTGGGTTGCTGAATGCTAACTTGCGTATCGCATTATGCTCTTTTGATACTACCACCCAAGACAAGGATTCGTATATTTGTATATACGTAAAAATACATCTGTGTATGACATATGAGTTTATTCAAAACATACATTGAGCTGCCTCGTTAGTCTAGTGGTCCCAAGTGCGACTGCTACGCTAGAGGTCTTGGGTTCGATTCCCAGGTCGAGCAGTGTTATTGGGTTTTTCTATGAAATTCACAGTAGCAGCTCGGAGTTTGGAATTTGTGCCCGGTTAATGGCAATAGGCTCGCCCCCTATTGCATGGGACCTAAACACACCGGTGAAATGTGGGTGTACATTAGTACGCCTCTGCCTAACCCTTCGGGGAATACAGGCGTGATGGTATATATGTAATACATTGGTATCAATCTAGTCCCAGTCTAATCAGAGACGTTGGAACATCAGATGAACACGAAATGACTGTTATCAGACCAGTGATATCGGTATTGTTCAATAATTGGATTGGCCAATTATTAAACAATACCGATATCGTAAGGATACATTGGTAGGCTTAGTACACCTCTGCCTAACCTACAATGAATCATATATTATCTTACAGTTTACAACTTCAAATACGTCTTATCTTTTAATTTAAGGTATTTGATTGGCTCGTGGTTATGTGTGGTGTGTGACTTGAGGATGACGTCATCGCAGCTGACGTGGGCATACGCTCTGCAGTGTTTGGTTAAGGCGCAAGAGCACGTATAGCGGTACCCGCCAGAAACATAGCCGCTCTTGGAGAAACTGTAGCCGCCGATCATAAGCAATCTAGTCCCATACTTTAAGGTAATGTATGTTGCTGGAAATTGTAAAACACATACAATCAGTGCATCTTATTCTCTAGTCCGGGGTCAGTTTACAAGCTTCAGAAACTAAAACAAATATAAAAAAAATATTTATTACCCAAAATGTTACAAACAACTCAGAATATTATACAATATTTGATTTTAATTTATGAAAGTTAGAGAAACCCTGTCTCCTAACGTAGGCGGCGCCTGTATCTTAGGAAACAGTGTTCGGCCAAAAGTAATTTACCTTATATTTTTTCAAATTCAAATTCAAATATTTTTATTTGTAGAGCATAGGTACATTTTAAGACGGTGTTAACAATGAGGAGCGCTATGTCTTACCAATATTGGCGTACAAATATGAACTTATTACTATGAGATAACTATTAAACTATATGATATCATAACAAACATAGATCACAAATTTATTTAACATTAACAACTTATTATAAAACAGAAACGTCAGTCAAATATTCATTTACGGAATAATAAATTTTATTATATAATAATTTTAAGACAGCTACTTTAAACTCATTTATGTTACCTGTTTCTCTTATTGTTCTAGGGATCTTATTATAAATTCTAGGTGCCATTCCTAAGAAGTTTTTGATAACAGAGAAACTATTTCATACGAAATACGAAGTAAGAAAGAGAGTGAGCCGTGAGTGTCCAGCCTTTTTATCTTCTCGAACTGACAGTATCTAGGTAAATCATCACTGTCATTCGGTAGGAGGCGCTGGGGTGGCTGCTACCGGTTGTTGAGTTGCCAACAGTTTTTATGGGCAATTTAGCGTCCGCCTTTAAGGCAATCTCTTGTTGAACCCGTATGTTTTTTAATTGTTAATTCAATGGTTTACTATTCCTCCTAGCAATATGAACTCTACAGTATCTTCCATTCATTAACTTTATATATTCGACAGATTCATGGTTGTGAACCGTATGGGCCTTGAGGATGACGTCATTAGCGCTTACATGCGCATACGCCGCGCAGGTCTTGGAAACCATACAGGAGCAAACGTAACGAAATCCGCCGTTACCGATCCGCCCGTTCTTTGAATAACTATAGCCGTCAATCATTAATAGCTTAGAGCCTTTCTCTGATATTATATATTGTGCTGTAAACATCAAATAAACGAGATTAAGCACTCATTAATACTTAATATTAGCTGCCTCATTATCTTGTAATCGTAAACGCAATTGCTGCAATAGGGTCCTCAGATTGATTCCAAGGTCGAGCAGTGATACGATTATCACCTTGAAAACTTATTAAATTTAAAATTTAATGAAAGTCATAAGCAAGAAAAGTAATTATTTTATTTATCGTAACAAAACTACTTTCCAAATGCAAATCCCAAGAACTGGGAGGAACGAGATATGTCGAAGGAACAATAAGGAACTCGGCAATACGTGTGTGTAGTATTGTTAGTCTTACACATATCTACATTATAATTTATATTTTAACATACCGGCCATCTTTGGCCTGCACATATTTAATAGGCAGATGATTGTGTTCTAGGTAGGCTTTAACGATGACGTCATCGTTGGATATATGCGCATACGCCTTGCAGCATTTGCTAGAAGCGCTGGATAAAGAACAGCTGTACCGGGAACCACCATTACGGATAGTACCACTTTTGAAGAAGGAGAAACCTTGCAGAAAAAGGAGACGCGTCCCACGAGCCAGCGTAATATATTGGGCTGTGGATTGCAGAACCGTATTTTTAGTTAATATATCTAATATGATAATACAATAACTATGATAACTATTCAAATAAAAAATCGTTACAAAATACATTTCTGCGGATCTCCAAACAAACAAATTATAGTAGGTAATAATAACAGCAATACCTGTCACAATATTCACTAAGACGACACGTTTGGCGTAGCGGCTGGGCAATTGGCTTCTGCGACACAGTTGTGGGTTCGATCCCCACACGGAGCAAATATTTGTATGATCTACAGGTAGTTTGTTCCGGGTCTGGGTGTTTCTGTATGTGAGAATTTGTGTTTGTAAACGCACCCGCGATACAGGAGAAAATCCTTGCGTGGGGCAACGTTTTTAAAAAAAGAAAAAATAAATATAATAGGTGACATTTGACAGGTGTCGCAATTTATCTATCTATCTAAATATAATATACTTAATAAAATATAATCTATCTATCTAATCTATCTTTGGTTCCACCGGAGAATCGGTAGCTAAAGAAAACGATGATTGCGCCTTTCGGTTGATTTTTGTTTTTAGTTTGATTTTCGATTTCTTGTGTAGAAGTTCGTACAAAGTTATCTTGTGTCATATCAAAATGCAATTCGATATTTTGGAAATTGATTTATATTCAAGGTCACGTGCTACCATTGAAAGTTAATGCAAACGACAACACATCAAGCTATACAACTTGCCCTTTAGACCACCCGTATTCCGTAGCTATATCAGTGATTTTTGTAGAGCAACTGTAAGCTTGACGTGTTGTAGTGATAAATCTTAGATGTTTAATTGTTTCTTACCATTGGCTCAATCTTATCAACTATTTGTTATTAGGTACAATTTTAGTATTTGTTTTTGAAAATTTTGCTTAAGCTGTGGAATTAATCATTATTTTGTGGACCAACTGTAGAAGTTTGTTATTGGCATTTATTTATCTATTTTGTTATTTATTTGTAAGTAGCTGTAAGCTCCCCAAATAATATAAAATAAAATAAATAAAAATTCGATGTGTAAATAAAATTTTAGACCTTAACAACATGGCTCACATTTTTTGTAAATAAATAAAGACAAAAAGTACCATAAATGAACAAAAAATCATTCGCAGTAAGTATTTCGTATGGAACCAAGTCTGTTTTCTGTAACTCATATTTTTCTGGAAGCGAAGAATTTTAAACTGGAGGTGATTCGATTCACACGAAATAAAATGTTGCATTTTCAATGGAAATGTAACTTTATATTAAAAAAAAATGAGATCGTGTTTTACATTTCTAAAATGAAAGAAACATGTGTTTAAAACATTTAAAATGTTCAAAGCAGCTACAAACGGGAAGTCTCTCTTATCAAGTCCATGGATAAGGTGGTATGAAGTGCCCAACTATCATCAATAACTTATCTCCTGTCATACTGCAGGGCAAAGTTCAACTCAGAATGGGAGAGATTGGATTACCGCGCTTTTAGGTAGCAGACCTCACATTTTTTTAATGGAATAGGGGGGGAAACTAGCAGAAGGATCACCTGATAGTAAGCGATTACTGCTGCCCTTGTGACTCCTTTGGTGTTGCACCTGCAACACCAGATGAGTCACAAGTGCGTTACCCGCCATTTAAAAGGCCTCCTGTACCCTCACTCACTCGGCGAAACTATTACTATTGTGTAATAATATTATTATTGTGATCATATCACTAATATTGTCTTTGTCAGAATAGGTTTCATCCTAGTCCACCCCAGGCAACGTCCTAAAGTATTCTAACCCTTATTGGGGCGCTGATTCTGTTTTTTTATGAACTTCTAGTGATTAACCATGGATTTGATGAGAGTGACAAAATTGTCACGGTGACATAACACTTACTATAACGTAAAGACGTGGGTATTTAATTTTTATAATAGAAAAATATATTTCAAATACATCTGTTAAACTGTGGTAGATAACTTATAACTATGTATAAAATTAAACGGAAACTTAAAATAGACTTTACTAGTGAAATAATAAAATATAGTTTTTAAACAATGTTATATTCTTTAATGTAATAGGTTAAATTTTTCCGAATGAAGTAGCACAATGTGTAATGACATGACTCATTCTTAGTGGGAGAAACATATCTCTCCCTCCCTCTTTATTTATAGACAATAAGTTCTGAACGGAAGAAAAAGAGGATGATTTATTCTTTGCGACTCGTTCAGGCGAATTATTGCGAACAAGGAAAGTTTACTCAACCTTCTATAACCAACTCTTTGGTGAACTGAACGTTCTAAAAATCATATAATCCTAAAATTGTGTCAAGTGTAGTCATGGAAGACATTCAATTGCAAAAATAACAATACTATTTTAAACCCATCTGGTTAGACCAAAAGTTGACTCCAACACACATTGCGACAACTCAACCTAGAATTTAGTTTAACTATTAACGATATCGGACTAGATTTTTCTACAACTTATAAATTTGAGATCACTACCAATAATGCTGCAATCAAATTGTAAAGGAATAAAATAACAAAGATCAAGGTAAAAAGAAAACAATTACCTTTTAGGGATCAAACACTTAATAAAACAATTTGACTACAACACTAATAGTACCAAGACTATTTTACGTTACATTAATACGTAATATTTAACTAAATAATAAAAATAAATTACGTATCGAATATAAGCTCTATTAAGTAAGATATAGAGTACTAATTCTTATACTTAAAGCTCACTCATTTTCTTTTAGTGTCAATATAGAATCGAACGACAGTTAAGAAGATAAGTTATTAGCATGAAAAATTTGAAAGTAAAGCGAAGATTGGTATTTATAATGAAAAACTAGATAAATATAAAAATTATAAAGAAATAACAAATTCAATACGGTTGACAGGATAGATGATAAAATCGATAAGCTTTTCTGTCTAATTACCTATAATAATGCTTACCTAATACTGCATAAGCAAGCAAATACTCTCACCCATAAAAAACGCTCAGCTAAACTAAAAAGAGAACATAAACATAAAACATGAAATCATTTTGTCGTTGGATATCTCGAGCCGAAATGTAGCTGAAGATCAGAAAGTGTCACGGGATGCGTGTCCCGTTGGTAAAATTGAATGTTAACGTAGTCGACACATTTGTATGGTCGACCATAATTCCAAGTTTCCCAAATCGCTTGTTCACTTATTATAGTGACACCATTTAGGTCACTGTTTTCAAAGTCTCGATATTTCCGTTGACGACATAAAACATTGAACAAGAAACAAATAACCATCTGAATCGATAAGCTTTGTGAGTTAATTGGAGAAGACAGATTCTCATTACAACAAATCGTTTTATATAGTGCATACTACTCCTATATTTTACAAATTCTGAGTTTTTATTCATCGACTACAGTTTTTCTTTGTCTTCTCCTTTCTGGAGTACTAAATGGAGTGTGAGTATGATGCATATTACTTCTCACAATTGTCATATCATCAGCTAAGTGTAAATAAGCTTTGCATTTATGCCACCGGTTCTTAGTACAACCCCATCGGAATCCACTCTTTGTTCTACTCTGTTTATAGTAAGTGTAGTCGTGGTAAATCAGCCGCTCCTTTCCACGTGTCGTCATGAATATGTTAACTGAAATTGTATAACATTATCAGGTACTAGATGGACGCCAATTTGCGAAAATAGAGTAACGCGCAGCTACGTATAACGTCTACTTCTATATGTGTTCTATTTGATATTAGTGCTAGGATTTTGGGGA
>OX366523.1:13367851-13782587 GCA_947256265.1 Acronicta leporina
TTTTCGGTATTATACACAAGCTATGATTCAGCCAGTCTCTAAGGTCCAGTTGAAAACCAGCGCCAGGCAGCTCATCGGTGGTCTGGCATTTAGCTGAACTGGACCTATTTGGCACGGCCGCGGGACACACATTTTTTTTTACTTTATCTTTTTAATTTAAAAGATAATTAGATTTAAGTATGTATATTTTTTTTATATTATCGTGTGCAGTGTCCTCGACTGTCCAATAAATCATTTTTTCTTTTCTGTCTTTCTTTCTTTTCCATTGCCTCATCCTACAAGAAGGCGCGCTAAAGCTCTACTATACAAACAAATAAGATATACAGCTGTCGTTAGACACTCACCTATACTCAGGTCGGCTAGTATATGCAACGCTGTGGTGTGTAAGTACGCATGCGCGGCCAACACTTTGGCCACGCACTCCCGCGCAGCTGCATCACACAATTCCTTGCACGTCACTGAATTGCGTTTGAGTCCTGTCTGTGTATACGTAGAAATAATAGTAGTAGAGCTCTTGCATATTTAACTGCATGAATAATGTCGCGGTACTGCTACGCAGGAATTTTCTGGAATTTTCCATGAAATTCCCAGTAGGAGCTCGGAGTTCGTATTTGTGCCCGATTAATGGGTTGTAATACAATTTTACAACATTTTGTTTGCTCCCGTTAGCTAACACCAATATAATAATAACTTGATCCTTGACATTATAAGTTGTCAGCTGACAGCTGTACGTAACCCCTGTCAGCTGTACGGTTAGAGGAATCTATGGTTAAGCTTGTGAATAAGCTATTTAGCCTAAAACGAAACAATTTGAAGTAACATTTTCGGTACTAAACCTCATAAAAACTATATCTTATTACCTGCAGCAAGAATTCTAGTATAATTCTGGCGAGTTCGTGGTCTTGCGTGCGATCTATGGCGGCCTGCGTCACTATGCGCACGCGCGTATCACACGACAACACCGGCAGCTCTATTGAAAGCAGATCTACTTGTTTTGGCAACTTATCTGTTAACAGAGAAGCACACTCAGTTACCAAAAGCACAATCCATAAATTAATTCAAAAATAGTGATTTTTGCTTAAAAATTTTACAAGCGAACCATTAACAAATCTTTTATTTTTTCATTACCGCTACTTCGCCTGATGTTAAGTGACACTGCGATCTACGATGGTGCGCGCTTGCCTAGATAAACCGATTCACTCATGATTTAAAGCCATCCAGATTATAGGTGTCTATCGGGGAAGTTCCACTAGGGAAGCGGATTCCATATTTCCACATTCAAATTATATAAATATATATTTGAGCACACTTTCAGTAATCATCATACATTTTAGCGTCTATAAGAAAAGAAACATTTTGTTTCTTTAAAAAACTATATTTCCAAGGAAGCACATACCATGTAACCCAACGATGATGGTTATACAATAGTCCTTAGCGGTGTTATCAGCGAGCAACGTCGCCGGTAGCTTCTCTAGTTCCTGTCCGTCGAACAAATAGAACCCAGCGGAAAATGACGCCTCCAGTTCTACCGATATCTTCTCCTTTAACTCTGTGGCGTAAAACGACCTAGGATAGATAAAAAAAATCAACAAAGAAAAATAAAGTAATATATTTATGCATGAAAGACCTCTTCCTAAATTATCATCAGCCTATATCAGTCCACTGCTGGATTTAGTATGCCTCCTGTAATGTGCGCCCTTATACCCAGTTCTTGGCTTGTAAAAAATATTTTTTGGAAATATAGATTTTTATAAACTTAATGAATATCTTGCAAACGTGTTGACTGTCTAAGAAAAAAAAATACTGTACAGAAACATACCTAGAAGTGAGATGTAAGCAGACGAGCGCATGTAGTGCGTGCGCAGCGATGTCGGTGAGCGCGCGGCGCAGGCGCACGTACCCGTCGTGCGCGTGCGCCGCGGCCGCCAGCGCCCGCAGCAGCGCGCGCACGCCGCAGCACGCGCGCACCACGCCGCGGCCCCCGCACGAGTCGCCCCATTCGTGCGGACGAGCTTGCCGGATATCCTGGACACCATCAAGTCCATTAAAATAATAGGCTTGACCTCAATCATATGTCAAGCCTATAAAAAAACAACGGGTTGCACCCCGGGAGTGCCGACAGAAGGGAAAACTTGAACATTAAAGATGTTCATTTTTGATATTTTGGAATGGTTAAGGAATCATTTCGCACATCATCATCATCATCATCAGCCTATACTAGTCCACTGCTGGACGTAGGCCTCCCCCATTTCGCACGAATTGCTTTTATTATGAAAAAGTACTATCATTTTTTGAGTTTTTTTTTGCATTTTTCATGCTAATTTTATAAATATATTTTAGTGAAGGAAAAATTCACGCGGTGGCTTGGCACGCGTGAGACGCAGGTTCGAATCCTGCCTGCGAGTCGAATTTTTCCTTCATGAAATATAATTATTTATAAAGTACTATCATTTATGTAACAAAATACAATATTCATTTATTGCGCCATCGTACACAAACATGACAATTGACAATTTATATTATATTTATTTAGTCACCATCCGTGGATGCGCGTATCAGGCTGTAGTACAAACACACACGCACACTCACGCATCGCATGAGTTATCGCAATAACTTTTAAGTTTTGAGAGAGCTATGACGCCATTTAATCTGCATCCCTCTCTCTCAACTGCTATAAATTAAGATAACGCGTCATCTTACGGCCCAGATTTACAATCGTCGCCACACAATGGTTCAATTAAATAAAGAACTATATACTTACAGAATGTGTGAACAGCACGAAGCGGGCCACTAAGTCTCTGATAGGGAACGCGTACATCAAGGCAAGCAGGTCCCGTTCTCGCAAGGTGCCCTCACTCACGGCACCGCCGCTACCGTGTTTGTCCACCTCCTCCCAAGCCTCCTCAGCTTCTGAAACGAAAGGACCCCAAGGTTCCTTGTGACTCGCTCATTTATTGTATTAAACCTTAAAAAGACAGAGACAAATTGATATACGTACCCTCTGTACACTCAAGTGCGGTGTCAGTGCGGGGTCGAGCCAACAGCAGCTCCAATAGTGCGAGCAGCCGCCACGGACATGCGCAATCTACATGCGACTGTACAACCCGCACCGCCCACTGCACTGAGCGGGACTGCCTGCGAACATACGAATAGAACACATTCTATTAATAATGAGGTTGGTATACACTGCTACACAATCAGCTACAGTACGCTCCAATCTTTTTGGCCAGGCTGAACATAGGCGCGAGCCGATGCGCAGAATGCATATTAAGGTATCATAGAGAAAGATGGACGAGCGCGGGTGCACGGGGCGCCCACCCCGGTCACCCGCGCGCTGCCTCCTCACCGCTAGCGTCCATGAACCACACGCTCATTGCGTTCTGCTAATATAATCGGGTTCAGAATCGTTCATGAATTTCGTTTTTGCCATTATTAACATTATTGTTCGTTAGTGTTTTCTTATTATTGTTTATCGGTATCGTGTTATCGGATTGGAAGGCATTGTGCAATAATGAAAAAAATATCGAGGAACAATATAAGGAAAGCGACAGAATTATTGATAGGTAAATTTGACTAATGAATTGTACATATTGTGTGTAAGCGACATGAATCGGATGGATCGGAAACTGATTGAAGACAAACACGCTCATTCTTCCGATGAAGATGTCCCTTGTACAATAGAACTCATCATAAGTGTGTGACTTTTATGGCAGGTGTAAACCTGCTTTAAATAAATAAATAATTTTGATCAATCCTATTTAGGTAAAGGTGAAATTGAACTGATACGACAAATTTAAATACATGATTCTTGAATACAGTTTCGGAAGTCGGTAGCGAAAACGAAAGATAAGACCAATTCAATGGCACCGACCTGACCGGCTTCCGACTCAAAGTCGATATAGCTCTTTCTTCAAAGGAGCATCACAGGCCTAGCCCTACATTGTGACACATGACACACATATTTGATACAACCATTTAAAAACGATCAATCACCAAACAAACTTCCTTTTCTCTCACCCATATGGGCGTGTTGAACGTCATCTTGCTGTGTCCAGGTTGTGGTAATGGGTTGAACTACTGACCTGAACAGATGGTGCATCAGAAACAACAGTTGTCTCAGATCCCTGTTGTCGAGCAGCGCGGCCGACAGTGCGGCGGCCCAGCGCTGAAGCGCGCTGGCAAGTGCCTCTGGGCCGCTGTCGCTTAGCCGTAACGCTTGTAGTATCAGCGATAACGCTTCGCGAATCACGCCTTTATTGCTTTGAATTGTCTCTGATATTAGCTGCTCTATCTAAAAATATATAATAACCAATCAAGTAACTACGAACACAATGCAAAATTTATTGTTCTTGAGCATGAAGGGCCAAAGGGGATTCAATGTGATATTTCAAACTGGTATTCATTACCAGAAGACTATGAAGTGTTTTGGATTAAGGCATGTAGTAATTGACTCTCAGCTCTCAGCTCAATTTGTTAATGAGGAGTTCCATACTGTTCTTAATTTACCTGACAATGCGCCAACATTGCTGCATGTTGGTGATGACAATAAGAGTCCTGCACATCCCTCAACAGCCTCTCGAGCCTCAGTTTAGCAACAGGCAACTTCTCTTTGACCAGCTCAGCATGCTCATAACTAGCCCTCAAATCTACATTGAGACCGCACTGGCACTTTTCTGATATGTGCACATGACGATTCTCTACCTTCCACAGTGTGTTTCTACTTTTTTCTTCATCAGAAAACCCACATGCAAGTTGTATTCGCTCACGCTCAACTGCTATTAATGATGATCTAGATGGAATAAATATATCTTAGAGCTTAGCAACATAATAAAAAATTTATAGCAATCTCAATTTTATATTTTTGAAATTAAATATTAAACAAACCTAAATGTAGACAGCAAATCCACTAGTGGATGTTCTGGTCCACTCACAGGACCTGCTTCCACTAGCTCCTCCTCTCTTTCACTCATAGCCCTGACTTCATCCATCTCTTTTCCTCCACACATCCTGAGAGCATCTTCTAAAGGTATGCATTTTATTTTAGGCTTACTATTTACGACTACTTCTTCATATGGTACACTTTGAGGTGTCTCCTCAAAGCATGGTGCTGATGGCATAACATTTTCTTCTACATATTCAAATGATGATTCTTGTGCCATTTCCTCAGAATTATCAGCATGTAAAAGTTCATATTCTCTTTCTCTTGAAATTGATTCTATTGATTCATTTTGTAAAGCTATACTTTCTAACTTTTTACTTAAGTCTTTATAACTGATTTCAACAGTGTTAAATGGGACCTCTTTAGTATCAATTTTTAATTTATTATCTGCTTTAGTTGCTTCATGTTCAGTAAAGGCTTGTGTTGCATCTACAGTTGTGTCTTGATTAACCACCTTAGTTTCTACTACTACTTGTTCTCTGCAAATTTTCTCTGAATTTATTCTAGTATCAGCAATCATTTCTATACTTATATTAGCATCAATAGCTTCAGTTACTTCAGAAGTGTTTGTATCATCTTCTATTATCATAGTTTTTGAGGATTCAATGTTGCTAATGGTGGACTCAGAGACATTAAAAAAACCTTCTAGTAATGGAGGTTGTGCAGATACAGGTGACAGTTCCCTAATCACACTATTGTGACATTTTTCTTTTGATTTCTTTTTCTGAAATTTAGGAAGTGTTGAAAAAGGGTAAAATCATCAAAGTATAATAATATTTACTACATAAGTAAAGTTGTCTGCCTCCACATACACTGAGGAGACTTGATTATCCTGCCCTCAGTTATAGCAATTTGCAATTATCCTTTCAAATTTGCACAATTCAAATCCATGTAAACACACAAGACATTACATACATCACATTAATAAACATTGACTGTTATTTTTTATAAACACCTAGCGTTATGTATTAAGCTATGTGTGATATGTAATTACATACCATACCATTGTATTCATACAAAAAAACCCATTAGTTTCCACTGTATCATACAGTCTGTATGGTGTACCCAGCCAGAGGTACGACACACAAACAAAGCAATTAGAACATTTTTATAATATGACAAATTGGTTGCCAAATATAATTTATATATTTTTATGATTAACAGCAAGTAGGTATTTTAAAAAGTGGAAAATAATCTTCATTCTTGTATCTACTTAAAATATGCTTTAGATACCTATTTAGTTAATTTATTTAATAAATAAACATACTGACATAGTAATCAACTTAGCATGTAGGTAATGAACAGATTCATGCCAGAAAACATTCTATCTGAGGGTCATTTTACAAGGATGATAAGCCAACATAATATATAACCATAAATGAGATCTGTAAGTCGATACGAATATACCAATCACATAATTCACATTTCTTTCACTTGGAATGTTTTGCTGCGTAAATGGACAAAGGAGTATGTTCATTCCTAATACCTCATAGAATCTCACTTACTTCTTTACGTTTCTCCTTTACCATAGTAGCCATGGTTGCACCTTGTCTGCCTGTAATGCTTCTTTAGAATCAAACACCAATATTTATATTATATTCTCTTCCAACGACCTAGGTATAAAATCATGTTATTCCCCACAACCAAAACAAAGTAACCACATAAATAATGTGCTGTCAAATCTCCAGAGTAGTAAACACTGTAAACAGAAAAGTAAACTGACAGCAGGATAGCAAATCGGATAAATTATATTTATGAAAGAGATAGAATGCTAAACATTTAACTTTTTAAGCTAGATATTTTGATATTTCACCTATACGAAATGTGACCACCAGCTGTATAAATTAGTAACGCGATTGCAAAATATTTTTTTAGTCGATTTTCTATAGAACACTACTAATTATTTTAACATACAGTTTATTAGGAATCCCTATCTTCGAAATATGTAGGGAATAAGCATATTGAGATGATAAGTAAAATTTTTTAGTTAGAATATTTATTGCTATAGAATGATGATATTTACCAAGTAGGTATTTACCATTCAACAAGATGTAATTTAATTATTTTAAAAGTAAAAAATGCGCGGCGGATGTGACGCTCTTATGACGTCACCTTAAGGCGGATTGTTCACCTGAGCCCGCCAAATTCAACTTTCAATTGGTTTTTCGCAATTTGTAGGTCTATAAAACATTCTAGATTCCTAGCTGTAGTAATTGCGGCAGTAGCTATACAATATTCACAACTGAGCATTAAAAACTTTGCTTAATAAACGTTAAAGAAGCTAAAAGTTGGTACAATCGTCAATTTTGGCCAAAATTTTTGACAAAAAAAGTTTACTACTCCATAGTAATGTAAAATGCTAGCATTTAGCATCTATTTAGGAATTAGTAGTTGAGTTTGGTTTGGGTCCTCTCTTTGTGTGATGTGCTAAGGTGAGTGAGTGAGTGTGAAAGGGTGTATCTATTGTTGAGTATGAGTGTGTGTGTGTGAGCTATTTTGATTCGGATTGAGATTCATTTTTATGCTATTTTAGATATAACTAACTATGTATTATTTGTTGTGTGTATAATATTACTGTATTAACACTTTGTATTGTATATATATAATATATATTTATTAAGTTACAAACACCATAGGTATGCATGTTATTAATTTATTTTATTATTTACACTAACACCACTAACACTATGATTGTTTAAACTGTCTAGCTTGGTACTTTTATCAGTTGTTCAGTCTCATCGTAGGAGAGACTTTGTAGGTATTCCGATACTTTTCTAGCTTATAGATTCACGTGAGTGAAACCGCGGGCAAAAGCTAGTGACTTAATAATAATGATTTTGTCACATATACTGACTGATGACTGCCTCATTAGCCAAGTGGTCCTGAGCGCGACTGGTACGCTAGAGGTTCGATTCCCAGGTCAAGCAGTGTTATTGGGTTTTTCAATGAAATTCCCAGTAGCAGCTCGGAGTTAGGAATTTGTGCTCGGTTAATGGCAATAGGCTCACCCTCTATTAGGTACATGGGACCAAAACATACCGGCGAACTGTGGGTGTACATTAGTACGCCTCTGCCTAACCCTTCGGGGAATACAGGCGTGATGGTATGATATGTTTTGTCAGATATATATTTTACGGTGCTTTACTACTGTAAACTATTATTTAAAATAATTAAAAAAATACCATGCATATTCGCTATCGAGCTTTGACTTTGATTAGATAGGCAAAATTAACCTTTTGACCGCCAGAGCATAAAAGCAGGCGCGTGCCCCTGCGTGCCCACAGTGCCAGGCCACAGATTCACAGCAAAATACCTACAAATATAATAGGGCTTCCAAAACTTCATCGATAATCAACAGAATTTTAATTTCGCCCATAATTTTCGAATAAAATATCTTCATTACATTGAACTTTTATTTAACCTCACATTACTTCTCACCCAGGTTAATATCCTTGATGAACTATCCTTGTTTTCATGAAGATTATCGTTGTAGTATTATGGTATAGTCATTCTATCTCACGAAGTTCTGTATGATGACCTTTATGCAATTGAATTAAAGTTCAAATTTCAATAATTTAACGGCCTTCGTGAAATAGAATATCTATACCCCTTGTACTTGATAATAGGCGGACTGTGGATGTACAGCAGTACATCTCTGCCTAACCCTTCGAATAATACGAGCTTGATGGTGTTTTTATGTGTGGGGTATTCTTTACTGGTGATGGTGTTATACTTGTTTGGAAAAACTTAACAGGGTTAATAAAAAAAACATTTGTTATGAGTTAAGATGAAGAATTATGACATAACTAAGTACCTACCTGGGTACCTTTATCTTCTTATGCATGGAGCCAACTTATTATTCCTAAATAGGGGTATCCTATGGCCGCGCTGCCGGTGACAGGGCTATTAACTGAAGCCACATAGCTGAAACAATTATTTCATATTCTGACCAGCTGATTGGTTATCCCTATTTTCTTACTCTATAAAACTGCAGGGTATTGTATGTCCAGAAAAATATATATCCAGAAGATGATAAGAGGAGAGGTTCCTAAATAAAACAATAGGAACAACAAATGACTGCGGCGATTATCATAAATGTTAGTTACTTATACCATTTTGTGCCTGCATTGCCCCGAAAGGTTAGGCAGAGGTATAATAAGTAGGTACTTAAGGTGGAAGCACCTAATGTACACGGTCCAAAGTTTGCCGATAATTATGTTTAGGTCCAATGCAATAGGGGGCGAGCCTATGGCCATCAACATCAAAATCCCAGACTCCGAGTTGCTATTGAGAATTTCATTGAACTTAATAACACTGCTCGATCCGGGAATCGAGCCCAGGACCTCTAGCGTAGTAGTCGCGCTTGGGATCACTAGATTAACGAGGCAAAATATTAGTCCCTAACACCTGTCACATTTATGTACTTAACTAATAAAAACAAGGGGTCAGTTATCTGCTATAACTGTCCATAGTTCACTATGCGTAATAAAGCTGATAATATGATGCATGATGGAAATTCTAACTTTCCCAATAAAAATATTATTATTTATTTGCTACCTCTTCAATGTTTGAACCTTTGAACCAAACACGCTAAGAACGCATGTCGCCATGGTTTTAGTCATGGCATTACTCATGCCGATACGCTCAATTTATCTTTGATGTTTGTGGGTCACAATTTGTAATTTAAACAGATTGAGAAAACATTTTATGTACGTTTCCCCGTACATTTATCCACATCCACGCAGCATAGAAAAGCATCTATATTGTTCTATAATTGCACAATATGAAGCTAATATTGACGCCAATTAGGTTTTTTTATTATTCTAGATAGGCTTACGTTTGACCGCTAGTTCGTGTGAGTTCGCCAATCTATATAGTAAAAAGCAGAGGACAAAACAAAGCATTTATTATGAGTATTTCTTCATCACTAATAAAATAATAATTTGTGCTACGCCTTATAGAATCATCACATTTAAAAAATAGGTAGCCCTAAAAGGGAATTCCTGTAGCCTACTTACGTAATTCCTATATTCACAAGTCACTTCTTATAGATAGGTACACCTTGTGTACTCTAACAACGCAAACAAAATAAAAAATAAAATCTGTAAGTAATAAATAAATATATATATTCTTAATTTCTCCACTACCTACTGCTGCTTTCGCGGCATTTGATGTTTACATCAAATCCGAACGGAAAGCAATCTCAACCGCGATTCTTTCAGCCATCTAGCTTCCAACCAATGTAGGTATCCAGCAGTTCTCAAGTATTTTTTAAGATGGAGGCTGCTCTTGATATGATATATTTTCATCCTCATACTGTATATTTGTAGGATTTTGTTGGGTGACTATAAATACAGGAGATTTCACCTTCCGTGGAACAGGAGACGGGGAAGTAGGGTAACTTCTTTGTTGAGAAGGGGCGCTCTGCATTTTGGCGCGGAACATAACATTATCGATTTCATGCATCGCTAAATCTCGTTGGTGTTCATCTAATTTTCTTAATTTTTTCGCCAATAGCTGGCCGTACAGCTCGTACTCGTCCATTTCATGTTTCACACCACCTGCGTTTTTCAAATAAGTAACAGCTTCATCCATTCGCTTCTTTGCATAATTGATATCGGAACTACTCTTGTTAGTGGAGTTTTTTTGTTGGCACGGGGACGCCGGTTTATGTGTTCGTGCCGTGTGATCCGGTATTCCTGGCTGAGTAGTATAGTTGCCTGTATTTGTGAAGTACTGAAACAGTTAAATAATTTTGGTTGTTGAGGATAAACGTACCTAAATCAGAAACGGCATTATTAACTTCGCGCTAGATGCAGTGCACCATGATATTAACTACATTAACTAATTCGATACATACAAACTCAATGAAGCTTCGCGTGTTTTCGACGCAGAACTTACAACCTAATTCATAGTAGGTAGGTAAAGGTTGATACCACAGAACCCTATTACTGCGGTGTTCCATGTTTTACTTCCATAAATTATTAACCTAAGTTCAGCTTATTCATGGCAGAATAAGATTTTGCAGAAGCCTGTTCAGTTCGTCGGTACCTAATAATGTTGACTTAATAAAAGGAGTTTTTAGGTTTTTACCTATATCATTAATTCTATGCAGATTTTTTAACCTGACAGAGACTCTCCACACTTGTCCACACTCCACAATTTAAACCCTAAAACATTAACTTTGCAAATTTACATCCACCAACTTCCACCAATTTACCAATGTTGTGTTATTTTACATACGGAAACAACAACTATGTGGACCAAATATAGCCAATATTTTGTGCTTTCGATAGGCATATTTAACGAAATTACACTTTGAGCTACGTTATAATTATTGCCTAGAATAACAATAAAAGATACAAGATTCCTAAAAATATTACCAATGACAAGATTATATTAATAATAGGTACATATTAAAATGCATTACGCAATTGGTTCCAATTTGGTCCAATATCATACCAAAGTCAATCAAAGTTGTAGGTAATAAAAGTTTGAATTTGTTTGTATGTTAGAATAATGTGTTCTAATGAACCTAAAACTGAGGAAATAACAACATTTACCTACCTCATTTTCCAATTGATTTGTACTATCGCATTCATATTTGCCGCCAAGAAAGCTCTCCATAAGTGAATAGGCGAACCAACTCGTACGATATCCCGGTTGAACTTTCTTTTTGCTTAGGTGCATCCTGAAAGATGTCATTAATGATTCCTTCTTCTTTTTGAGATCAGTAATAGAGCAATGAATACTTAATGATGCTTGTATTCTGAGCCAGGACTCGGAAACTTCGCTTCTATTTCTGTGCAGAGGATGTTTGGGGTCCCAGAGATGTTGCTCTCTTCTGTAAAGTTCTAAGAATTCCAACACCGTATCGCTATTCCACGACATTTTACTATAATATTGTGATTTAATATCTTGTTCAGTCCCCAAAACAAGAACAACTGATGAGGATTACTGAGCCCCGTTGTCGACCAATCAGACTACGTCGCTGGTCCAATGTTTGTGTATGTGTACACGTGTGCTGGCCTTGTTCCACAAATTTTGCGATCAATGTTCGTCATTGGTGCTTGGCGACCAACTCTTTAATTAATGTAATGATAATATTCGGAAAAGAAAGAAAGGGACTAAGGTCCGTAATAAAAATTATAGGTATTAGTAAAGAATATTGAATTTTATCGTTTTGGTGAGCTTTATATTTAGGAAAATCAAAAATAGTTTTAGATACATAATAATCTGCATCTTGCTATCTCTTTCTATTCCATCCAGTCAGTCTCTCCGTCAAACGATAATATAGCTATGTATTTTTGCGTGTGTGCGTGTGTGAAAGTGAAGCGCTTGCAGGGTCAGAACAGTTAGTCGATTAAATAAAAGTTAAATGCTCTAATGGGATAAGTCTTGTATGGCTTGATGACTCAACCTCGATCGCACAGCTCACTCAGTGTCACGTTATCACGTAGCGATCGGACATGTAGGTTATTTTTAACTCGATCTACTCGATGAAACTAGATGAACCGACTCGGTTCGAACGAAACGCAATCCGATTTCAATTTCAATTTGTCTGTCAGGCGATTTCGTACTCTTGAAGACAAATCCTTTATCTGGATTGGATTATGATAGAGTCGTTACACCTATGATTTGCCAGGTATGTCACTCATACAAACTTGTTGTCGGTAGGCCCGAAGCGAGCCAAGCGTGACTCGACCGTGGTCGGCTATTCGTCGGGCAACTGACGCCGTCGAAAGGTTGGCCGACCCGTAATTATTAAGTACCTATTACATTTATTACTTTACGTAGTGGCTGAGTCAACCTACTTACCAGTCCACGACGGATTAAATCGTTTGTTTTATAGTAAGTCGAGTTTGCTAGTTCAGTCAGAGAATGATTAGATCTAAATCACTCGAAATGCTTGAGTGGCCCATCACTAATTGTCACGCAGTGACTTTTAGGGATGAACCTAAGACATGACTAGAGGTCTGAGTTACCAGGTCATAAAAACCCAAAAAATAAGGACAAATGAAATAAAAGTATATTTATATAAAAGTATCTAAGAAGTCGAGAAAAGAGATATATATAGAGATATCTCCTCGTTTTGAGAGCACCCCCTTAATTGCCTCAGCCAATATTGGAATACTTGGCATCGACATATCGAATCAACTCCAGTTCCGCGGTCATTTAGAGGTTAAGACTAAGTTAGCCTCAAAGAAGCTTGGCGTGCTTAACAGATCGAGACAGTATTTCACTCCGGCCCACCGCTTATTACTTTATAAGGCGCAGGTCCGGCCTCATATGGAATACTGTTCTCATCTCTGGGCAGGAGCACCCCAGTACCAGCTTCTCCCTCTGGACCGCATCCAACGAAGAGCGATTCGAATCGTCGACTGCCAAGTTATTTCACACCGGCTTGACCCCTTGGCGCTGCCTAGAGATATGGCCTCGCTTTGCATCCTCTATCGCCTATACTATGGGGAGTGCTCCGATGAATTGTTCGGATTGATCCCTGCAGTCTCTTTTCGCCATCGTTCTACGCGACAACAGTTCCATCCCCATCATCTTGATGGCTGGCAGTCCACAACTGTGCGTTTCTCTAGAAAATTTCTGCCTCGCACAACAAAACTATGGAATGAACTGTCGCCTGCAGTATTTCCGGACCAATACGACCTTCAAACCTTCAAGAAATGAGCGTACTCCCTTTTAAAAGGCCGGCAGCGCACTTGTGACTCCTCTGGTGTTGCAGGTGTCCATGGGCGGTGGTGATCGCTTACCATCAGGCGATCCGTCTGCTCGTTTGCCTGCTATCACATAAAAAAAAAGATAATATAATTTATATTTTTAAAAGAAATTAACGATATTTTTTGACCGTCCCTAGTATCGCCTGTTGTTTTGATTGATGTGAATGTGTGATATTAATAAGTATCTCTTAGTCTGTGAGGTACAACTATATTATTATACTCTTTGTCTGTGAGTGTGTGCAACAAATGAACAAAGTCGTGTCGTGAAGAAGACGTGAATTGTGACCAAAGTCCAAACAAAGCAAAAGTAGTTGAATCAACTTAAATCAGTTATTTATTTATTCATACTTGGTCGTCACTCGTACACAAGCACTCGTACAACCTTATCAAGTTTATAGTTTCTATTTTATCATCATCAGTCAGTGCACTTCGGTCAGTTGCTTGGATCGTACCCATTGAGTCGAGTAACATAGTTTTTAGCTGATCAGTTCATAAAAAAAGATTTCTTACTTTTTCATAATTATCAAGTTTTCGTGTAATATAAGGTTTGTGTGATTTTTTTAAAACATAATAGCTACTAACGCACAACTGTGTTCGAGTCAATTATCAAAGGCATATTTTTTTGGCTACATGCTATTCGCTCGACTCGACGATTCTGCTAATTTTGCAACTACCGACACTAATTTGATTTGTTCCTTTTTTTAAACGAGATATTAGGGAAAGTTGCATCAAGGGATAAAGGGTATAATCGATAGGTACATATAATAAATTTGTTTAGTTGTAGCTTATAGGAAATTTGCAAAACCCCTAAGACTGACAAAAACAAGTACCTAATTAGAACTTTCCTTGAAAACTTTCTTTTTTTCTACCTTCCACTAAACAAAAAAGTTTAAGTACCCAACTTGTTTTTTATGGATACAGATGGCTTCAGAAGTGAGTTCCCCAACAATGCCGCAGCTGCAATCAGTGCAGAAGGCTATGGCTTTGCCCACAGTTGGTGCTGCTGTTAGACAAGTTGGGGCTTTTTACTCAAAAGTAAAAGGTGAGTTCCACATTTTTTTAAATAATTCTATTTTCCATAGTTTGATTTGATTAGTGATTTTATTGGATTTGTCAAGCTAAATTTTAGTGAAGGAAGAATTCGACTCACTGGCAGGATTCGAACCTGCATCTTCTGGTTAGATTTAGATACACCGGATGCTATGACCACTAATACACAGCAATCTTACTTGCCACGTCGAAATTTGACTTCACATTCTGAACTTATGTTATTCAGTTGGTTGTTTATAAAAAAATAGAATTAAGATTCACAACACAGCTAGGTCTAAGTCTTTTAGGACTATAATGCAGCAAGCATCATTCAGATGCACCAAAGTTCACTACATCTTAGAACAATTTTATTTTTGTATTATAGCTGCATAAAGGAGTAGAATTTACTCAGCTTGAAAAGCTATGTATAAACTATTACCACTCTATTTCACAATCTTGGGCCATTTCTTATCAATTCCGCTAAAACTGCAATGATCCGCGGAGACCTATAATTTTTTTTTGCATTGTGAGTGTGACTCTCTACTATTATAAAATTGTAAAAATGCTGTGTCTGTACATTGATGATATTTAAAAAGAACAAGTGGGATTGGGTATATAAACGTCTCCGAATCCAAAATATGATTTTTAAAATTCTTGTCTGTTTGTTACGGGTTGGAGCAGCAAAAACTACTGAATAGATTTTAATTTTGTTATCACTGTTAGAAAGTAGGTATATGCTCCAACTTAAAAACTGGTGAACTTCTTATCTCAATTAATTAAACGGATCCTGAGATACAGCTTGACCTCTCTGACGTATAGAGGTCCTCTCTGATGTAAAGAAGAGATCATCACTGTATATTTTTTTTACAACCATTTTACCATTTTTTATCCAGGATAAAACCATTTTTATCCAAAACTAGCTTCTGCCCGCGGCTCCGCCCCCGTGGAATAAAAAGTATCGGGAACGGGATAAAAAGTATCCTATGTCCGTTTCCTGGTTCTAATCTACCTCTCCACCAATTTTCAGTCAAATCGGTTCAGCCGTTCTTGAGTTATAAATGGAGTAACTAACACGACTTTCTTTTATATATATAGATATAAAATTCCTTAACTGCCGTCTTTAACTTAATGGAATAATGGCTACAAACAAGACTGACATGGTCTTCTCCGTAGGAGCATGGAATTCAGATTTGTGCCTGGTTAATGGGAATAGGTTGCATACTGGAAACTGTGGGTGTATTTACATGTGTAATTAATTGTTATGTTATAAGTTATATGTATAACTAGCGACCCGCCCGCGGTTTCACCCGCGCTGCCCCGTCCCTAAGAGTCGTAGCGTGATGTTAAATAGCTTAAAACCTTCCTCTTGAATCAATCTATCTATTAAAAAAAACCGCATCAAAATCCGTTGCGTAGTTTTAAAGATCTAAGCATACATAGGGACAGACAGCGGGAAGCGACTTTGTTTTATAATATGTAGTGATTGATTTCTGAAATTAAGCAAACATGAAGAAAACCTTATAAATAAATTTAATTTCTTAACTTAACTGCATTTTCACTTTTACTAGAAATTATTGCTACAATATAACTAATATAAACCATCCCTACAGGGGCCCACTCCCTGCTCGAATGGGCTCTATCCACTGCTGAGGCGGGCGTTGTCCAAGCGGCGACCACAGCGGCGCCCTATGTAGCCACTCCCCTAGCAGTGGGCGACGCCAAGGTGTCGGCGGCCCTCGACGAGTTGGAACGGCGCGTGCCACTCGTAGCTGAACCACCAAAAGTCATTGTAGAGACCACAAAACAGGCTGTCCTATCCAGAATCTCACCACATGTAACCAAGGTAAGAATATTATAAATATTTGTAATTTTTTAAAAGTTTTAGTTTAAATTTAAAAGACAGACAAAAACTATCCTAGGTTCTTCCATGGTCTCAAATTATCTCCATACCAAATTTCATCTGAATCAGCTGATTAAGCATAAAAAAGTAAAAGACGGACAGAGCTACTTTTGCATTTATAATATAAGGTTTGCAGATGAAAAGTACCTTACAGGCACTCACGGCTATTTTGAAGATCAAACTCTTATGATATATGTTTGATATTAGCGTACCACAAAACATGGGCGATCTTCTTAATCACCGATCAACCGCGAACTCGAGTTATCGCGATTATGTAGACAGTGGAGAGTGTATTCGTCTAGATTAGACAGTGACGAAGTTTGGAAACTTTCGCTTCTATGTCGGTACACGAAAAGAGTTCGTGGGATGGTAGCTGTGCATGTCGACACATTCGCCAATGTGTCGTCATAGTTATTCGGAATAATCTGATTATTACATGGGTTTCTCAAACCCAATCCTAAAACCTATTTCGCCCAATAAAACCCTATTTTGGATGTTACCCTGTTAAAATAGTACTTGGCAATACCTGGGCTGGCAGACGGCAGTATGAATTTTTTTATATGGCTATGAAAAAAAATCACGCTGTTTTCGGTCGTTACAATGTACCTAATATCGATTCTATTTCCTATTAAAAAATCATCAATAACTTTATTTGAGTTTCTCGAACATGATCTAAGTATGTTTATAATGAAAATAGCATAATCATAAACAGCATGTTGGCAGCAGGTGTACATCACGTCAGTCCAGTTAAAAACCGCTATTCTATAGATAGATCTAAAAACTTTACTTGATCTGGGTATCAGAGCCCTGGACCAACTCAAGAGCTAGAGGTAGACTAATAACGCAGTGTGAATAGGATGCTTTCTAATAGTACATTAAGGTCCAAAGTCGCGGGTAGTACAAGAACATTCTGGAAAGAGATAGTGTCGTTATCAGATTCTTCAGGAAGTGGTGTATTAGAGTACAGGGTCAAAGTGCAAAGTGACTAGTGGATGCATAGCAGGATGTTACACTGTCACTGTGTCAGCATTGCCTATTATGTGCGCGCATGATGCAATGTTATTACATTTTAAAACAACTAGTCATTCGTGATTCTGTTTGTTTATAAAACATGCTACATACTTACTTGAAAGTATGCAAGTGTGGTTTCTGTTTACCGCGCTCGAACCGGTTCGAAGTTTATTAGGAAATAGGAACTGTTTGGTAGCCGGGAAGCGGTAGACTTTAGGTCAGTTGCGGTGATTGTTGCCGGTACAATTTGGATTCGAGTTTCATTAATCTACAAGAGTATGAACCAATGCCGGCGCCCAATATCAATTAAATTATTTGTTAAAAAATAAATGTCACACTCAACAATACGCGTGCAATCTAACTTGCACACAAACCTATATGAAACAAAAAATAACAACATAAAAAAAGAAGGTAATTACTATTGGTGCGTGTATTGTATTCATATCGCGTCAAATAACTATTATGTATACTAGGCGAAAGAGGGTAGATAGGAGTCATAAACCAAGTAGCCTTTAAATCATACCCAGGCATGACAAGAATGATATACCTACCTTAAACAAGTTGCTTACAAGTGTGGTTAAGCTGACACCCATTACATGGATTTAAAAAAAAACCTGTGAACGTATATGACGTCAGAAGACAAGCTATTTAAGTACAGTTCAGGGTTCAGTTGCACAAGTAGTCACCGCTATTGACATGTAATACGGGCGATACAAAGGGCAGACTGTATAACTTGATAGGGTTTCGGTTAGTAACCGTACCTCTCACCTCTCCCTACGAGGAATACTTACGGCCGGTCCTATATAACAAATGACATCAGTAGATTTGCTTATTAGTGATAGGATTTTGGCATAAGGTCCATAGAAGTATTGTCAAATCCTACCTATGGTAAGCTGTAACGACGGATTCGTTATTCGGACCTGCCATTATAGGATAGGGGTGGTGATGGTATAGTAGGTATAGTTCGCGCAAAATAAGTTGACCCAAAACTAACGGAAAGGAGGAAAGTTTGCGCAGTGCATTTGCGTGCAAAATGTTCTACTAAAAATCGAGTGCTGAATGGTGGATGCGCCCATTTTGGTTCAAGTTATTTTGTGGCAACTGTAATTACTTGTAATATACTTTAATTTTAGTACCTATATGCGAAACCCGAGACGCGTGCCTTGTATTTTTTTAATGTACATACAGTCCGTTTTTTTGGACTTGTCTTTTTTGGTAAACAAACCCTGCCCGATGCGAAAATCACAAGGTTTTCTTTAATCACGCACTTGATGTAGGAAACGATTTTATTAACACTTACACTATACACATACACTCTAAATTACACCAAAAACTGCTTCGAAATCACTATAAAAGTCTATTATTTTTAATAAAAACTAAATTTTATGTAATTACATTTTCACAGAATAAAATAATCATGACAATTTGACATTTCAAAACTCTAGATTATCTACGAATTTTAGGGGATGTGACAAAATAATGAATGATTTTGTTTAAGTGAATAAGCAAAAAATCCAAAAAGTCCTTATCTTCACAAAAATAATATTGTTATTGTACAATATTATCCATAGCATTTTTTTGCTATTTAACATAGTACGTTTTTAATCATGAACCCTGTGCTGACATCAAAATATAAAATATTACAGATGGAATTAACAAGAATTAGAATTAAGAACAATCATAGTTTTAGCTAGGAATTTTGTCAAGAAGGGGCAGACATTCCGATGCGGACCACAGTGACGACGTTGTTCCCGAGGTGAACGGCGTAGAAATGAGTGGTGGTTGAAGTCTCAAGGCCAGAAATACTGCTCCAGGACCCGACGGCTTGCATGGCAAAGAGTGGGTCCCGGCCTTGGCGGCTCTCGGGCCTCGATTGAGGGAGTTCCTTAGCGCACGAGGGGCCAATTCCACTCCGATGGAAAATGGAGAAGCAGATCCTCTGCGAAGCCGGGACGCCCTGCAGATTCTCCGTAGGCATTCCGATCCTAGTGCTGCTCGTCGAGGTGGGCAAGCTAATCGAAAGTCCTTGTGGACTGCCTTGTCGGGCACCTGGTGGGGGTGGGTTTACTCTATCGGGTACAATGATACTGCATCAGATGAACCGAACCAGAGGTTCATAATACATGTGTCGGAATCTGATGACTCTAGAGCCATCAGATTCTGACACGTGTATTTCAGAGGAACTACTAATAAATTAATGTTTTGCAGTTGTCGTTTTATTTCTTCATATTCACTTCACACACTCACTTCATATTTAAAATTAAAAAACAAATCAGTACTCGTCAAGGTGAGAATCATTCTTCAATAGTCTTGGCTAAGAGTATTTAGTTCAGTCATTCATTCATGATTTCCCAACATTATCTAACCACTATCAGTTATCTCTGGTTACTAGGACGCCATATTTGTTTACCAAAAAAGACAAGTTAACTGGGATAGACTGTAAGTACGAAATTTCAAAACTGTATCGGTGAAAATCACAACGTTATAAGATTGTTATGTTACCTGGTTGTCGGTACAAAAACATGCTCACCGGCACCACGTCTTATTACCCCCGCCCCGCAGTGCACTCGCGCCTATTGCCGCTTTGACCTACCGTCGCTTGTGTTGTGCCGTTGTGGGTTGTGCGCTCGGTGTCCCACTTGTAACCTTTTTTAAATATTTTTGGGACAAAATCTAGCATGATGTAAAAATTATTGGTATCGATTCAGTTACTTATTCAACAAGCTATACCTATTCAGCTATAAAAATAAGGATGTATAGGTTGACGACGTCCAAAGTGATTCTCACGAATTACTCTCCCTCGAATCTCTTCTCAAGAAACTAGTATTTTCTTATAAAAATGCTAGTTTTCTATAAATAGTTGTTATTGAAACTGGCTTGCATCTTACTCCCTTACTCGGCTGTTGTGCCGTTAGTCACGTACGTAACCGGTAGCGCTGTACGTACTTACCTTGTACCGCGGTTACTGACACAACACAGTACATTCTAGCATTGCATTCCTTTAGGAATCTACATATTCACAAGACCTGAAAGTAGTTTATTCAGAATCGTTTACTGAATCTGGGTTTTAATATTTGTTAATTTTACCCGAAAAGATAATTACAATACCTACCTGAAACTATGGCCCCCTGATCTATCAGCGGCTCGTTTATGCAAAACTGAAATCTATTTGCACAAATTGTTATTGTATTGTATGCGTGTGCGCGCCGATAACAGTCGTTTTGGGTACGACTGAAGTACAGCCACGAATTTCGCGTTTAGATGGAAACCTTATTTCTTGGAAAAAAAAATGCTTACGTGTCTCAAAATGGCGGGTTTCTTTATTGTAATAATGACTCAATATTCTGTTTGAGGTCTTCCGCTTATTCATATTAAAACACCGGCTTTTCGCAACAGACTACTTAGTAAGGAACCCTCGGTGCTTGAATCTAATTAGCTCTACCAGTTTTATTTATTTAAAAAAAAAAAAAAAACTGTGCAACAGAGATAAGATACCCGCTGTTTGTTACTATCAGGCAGTGGACAATGAACCGGAATTGAAGGACAGTATTATATCAGTAATTGATAAAAAAAAGCAGAGATAAGTAAAGAAGGTCTGTTAACAGCGTGATACTGAATTAGCCTGAAACATTCCGAACCAATTGTTATTGAATTGGCTATGAATGAAAAACTAGCTGTAAGGGCCTGCCATTTCACCGAAAGATTATAAAGTGCGAGTCCAGCTTATATTGGAAAAGTATAGCAGTATCAATAATTATGTCAAAATAATGCACAGTTAAGTTCTGCTTTACTTAAAAGCTCATCTGTTGTCGGTCAAGCAATCGCCACTGTTTTCTATCCTCTGCCTTCCGTTTGACCTCTTGATATTGTAACTTTATTTATTTTAAAAGAGTGTCCATGGAGTTTCTTGCCGGATTCTTCTCTATAGTATCAAACCTTTTGGAACCGTGCAACTAGAAGCATAAGGTTTCATAAATGCTTGTAAAAGCTTATTTGAAATAAAAACATTTGAACTTGAACTTGATACGACTTTGTTTCCACTTTTTCTTTCACTTGTTCTTACGGTACTTCGTCTCGCTGTTCATCGTTTCCTTAATTTTCCTTCTAAATTGTCCTAAAAACTTGTCGTGTATTATCAAGTCATTTTACTGTAGGACTAAAAGGTAAATTAGATAACATTTTTTGAGAGTAAGCAATAAAACAATCCCCAAAACGTCCGTAACACAGCTTCGTAACGTCTTCTGCGTACTCTCTAAAAGTCAATGCGTCTCTCAAATTACAAGAATTCTTTGTACCTACTTAAATAATGTGTATGAGCATTAAGACGCGATTTTGGAAAGCTCTTACAGAATTTGAAAAGACAAAGATCTTAGTACAGGAAACACCGCGGGTATCAACAGGGCTAACTTTTACTGATGGGTTTAGTAGATTTTGATATATTTCATTATTTTTCGAGTCGATTTTAAATTAGGACAGAACTTGACTCCCAGCGTATAAGGTCATACCGACTAGACATTCAAGGGCAAACTGGGGCCGAAAGTCCGTTTATGTAAAAGAATTAGGTAGGTACCTATAGTTAGGATAAGACAATAAATTGGTGGAGAATTTCCATGTTTTAATTAATGATTAAAATAAGGTTCATCAAATAATTTCGTAAAAGCGTAATAAGTGACTCTACCACTAGCTGAAATCTTAGAAGAAAGTTGTTTATAAAATGTAGAGATAATTGAGAAATTGTGAAATCCACGGGTTTCAAAAAACCAGGAATGTTCCGGAAACGCGTTTCGAAAAACGAGAACAATGTGGTAGATTGTTCTCGTTTCGAAGCTCGCGAAAACAGTTGTCACTCTCGTCACCTTTTAAACGTAAATTCAGAATGTGAAGGCAAATTTCAAGCGTGGAATTGTAGGACTAGCGGTGGCTGAGTGATCATTGCATCTGGTGTATCTAACCCAGAAGACGCAGGATCGAATCAAAATTTTCCTTCAATAATATAACGATAACAACGTTCCATATTTATCGTCATTGGGTCTTCCATTTCCTTACATTTGAACATGATTTGAACACACACTAAAGGTACACATTGCACGCGTCGCGGCGGAACAACGAGTTCACTCCCTCAAGGAGCTGTCGTGGGCTAAAGCCAACGCTCTGCTGTCGACCGCGTACGGCCAGAAGGCGGTGCAGAGCGTCGACGTAGGCGCCACGTACGCGATGCAGCTGCTGGATTACTACCTACCCCCCGTCGGCGTGCAGGAGGAACCAAGCAGTGAGTAGTGTGATGTTATTGTAAGATCAGCTGACTAAGGTGACTTGAACAATGAATGAGAGGGACAGCTAGGGTACGTAGTACGCCATTTTCACGTATCATCTCTTTTTTTAAGCTCAGGATATTTGTGGGGCCCTATAGCTTTATTGTTTATACAGGAAAATAAGCACTATGTACAAAGAAGTACTATAAAGTACATTAAAAAGCTAGTTACTAAAAAACTGCGCGTTAGTAGTCTGAAATCTCATTCCTTCAAAAAGTACTAGACAGATTTTAACAAAACTTGTGATCATTCATGATGTCATTCTAAGACATATTTAGTTTGCTTTCGCTAATTACATTTCCTGCACAAGTTACATAATACGTCACACTATTGCAAGTAATATGTATCAGACAATTTTCTCTAATAGCTAGGTAATAAATAAAATGAAAATCTAACATAATTATATAAACGTGTGTCGATTCTCCAGCCAAATCTCTGCAACAAACCAAATAAGAGGGTCCTATATTAACTACTTTGGACGTAATTTCTCGTACTATGGGTTTACATACAATGGACTGAGTCATGCTCTTCCACTTTAAATCACAAGGCAGCATTGTGCAATGCTTGCAGATTATTATAGAAGTTTGAACAATCTACTAGATTACGTTATCTAGTGATAAGTAATAGGCTTTAGAATTTTTTAAGTACCATCTTAAAGAATCAATTTACGACCGTACATTTGCGATCTCTTTCTTAATATTGTGTAATTCTTCCACGAGTCATTAGCAGCAACGATCAAATGACGGCCCGTGTGTTTATATTTCACGATTCCTTCGTTTATTTAACATTCATGATTGGTTTATTAGAGTGAACTAAAACTCATCATATTATAAGATCACATTAACGTGAATGTATGAATGATAAAATCTCCACAGATGGATAGCTCTCTCCAGAGATAAGAAAGTCAATTATGTTACTGGTTACTCATTCTATGCAGTTCATGCAGTTTCCCACAATCAAATAACATAAATAACTTAGCTGTAAGTGCATGTCAACTTGAGTAACTAACCGAGTTGGCAGTCTCCATGCGAATGTAATGGTTTGGTGATTGTAGATGAAATTGTAGCGGTGAGCGATGACCAGGCGCGGCACACGGTGCAAACTGTGGGGCGGCTGAGCGCTGTCGCCGCGCGTCGCGTGTGGGCTAACCTCGCCTACAAAGTCAACGAACTCCGAAATTCAGGTAAATACTAACCTCCTTATTTATAAATGCTCTATTTTAACTTGTTATATTTAAAATTTGATTTATAGATCTGTACTGTACTTTCACTTCATTAGCGCTAATTATGGCAAAGATATCATATAGGTTTACTTCTAAATTAGGTGTTGGGTTAATTTTTCAAACACATAAAGCAAAGAAAAATGTCAATTATCAGGCTGAGAACTTGATTCAGGACGCCTTTATACACAACAAGACAAGAGGCGGGCTTTTGGCTTGGAGGGTCTTTTTTTAATTACAACAAGTACGAGTAGGCACTGTAAACAGTCATGCCCTTTTTAAAGGCAAACACTCCATCAGCGTTTATTTTTCTTAAAACAGGTTTGGATAACAACACTGCATTTACCGCAATCCATAAAATTGTATATAACGATATTATTATTAAACTGATAAAGCTAATCTGACATTAATGCTTTTCAATAAATACACAGTAACCTTTTATATAAATGTATAGTTTCACCTTCGTAGACCTTGAGCTAATGATATTATAATGCTGTAGCTGACGTCACGGTTATCAAAAATAACTTTTTAATGCAGGTATCGAGCTGGATGTACGTCGATACATTATGGCATTGCTAGCTGCGCTGCACCTAGCTAACGTAACGAGCCAACAGCAGCAGAGCGAGGAACAGGAGAAGGTGAAGCCCCAGGTAGCAGAACCGGCGTCCCCCGTCACTACGCCCCCCAAGAACCCCCAAGAGTCCACCCCTACCACCGCCAACCAAGTGAAGTCGACACCAGAATCCAAATCGACAGAAAATTCTAACTAACATCATACTTTTCATATATTTACTGTATTTATAAGTTGCAAGCCAGGTGTTATTTTAAGCGCCTCCGTTGCAAATTTACATTCGCGTGCAAAACATTAATGTCCTTATGCTGCAATATGAATTGAGGTCGTGAAACAGTCGCGACGCAATGAATGCCGGCGACGCGTAGTTGCTAAAAATAACATCGTGCTTGTCCTTAGAGTTAAGGTATACAGCCACAATGTTGGTATACAAGTTGTACTTGCATTGTTATGGCGCAAATAATTAAGTAAATTTATTTTAATGTTTCAATTAATCAAAGACTGTCAATAATGTCTTCAATTTTGAAATATTTATAGCTTTTATATGGCATAATGTAATTGTAATGAAACTATTTTATATTGTCTAGCGAGTTATGAATCGTACCTATTAATAAAACGATTTTATATGGAAATAAAACTTGAGTTTGATTCTCTTATATTAATTTAATACGCATTTTATTTCAAAGATAGTGTTGTTTATTTGATTCTTAGGCCTCTTTTTATTTATAGATATGGAACTTGATATGAGATAGTCTGACGTAAGACTGAAATTAGCAGAAATATTTATCTTTCACATAGCACAATAAATACTGTAAAGTTTACAAATGTAGAAATGTATATAAATGATCTGAAATCGAGCAGTCTTGTGAACATCGCTTGTTAGTGGCGACTGTATCAACACTCCGCTATTTATATTTTATATAGAGGTATAAACATTTGATTATACTTATTATGTAAAAGCCCCATCACTCAAATCCAGCTGAATTAGTTGCAATGATAGGTATTATTGTAGACTATAGCCACTATAAGAATAAGTATGTAGTAGTATAACAATTATATAAACTGGAGGGCTACGTTTGAAACATTACATGGGTATAATTAGCAAGTATATAAGTTCACATTTTATGATTCGAATAACAATATAAGCGAATCCTTAAAAATGTATGAAAATATTAGTATATGCTTCTTTTGGCACAAACTACTAAAAATTCTAAGACATACGCGAATACAGTGGCATACTGGATTCACACCTAAAATTAAATCGCTTGTATAAATATTTATATAATATTCAATAATACTAAAAGCGTGTATTTCATGTTATATCTAAATTAAGTACAAATACTCGTAGCTGCTACGTAAATGTAATTATGCATATTATACAACCTTCAGGTGCAGTAATACCATGAATAAAAGACGTCACATAAAATTAAAACTATGCAAATTAATGGACCAATAATTATTAAAAATAAATGCGTATGCGACTTTTAAGTACAACAGACATTTAAAATTTAAACAACAAGCATACATCTGTGTTTACTGTCGATGCAACATTATGATTAATAGGTATATATATATGAATCTATCAGTGATATCGACAATATCAGAACTAGGTTTAATACAGTTTATCTAATATCAAAATACATGACGTTATAATGTTGTACGTTGTCGCTACGTATGCATGTTGCGGTGCGGTCAGCGTGCGGCGACGGCGCAGCGCGTTAGCCAAGGCCGTGGTCCTCGAAGAAGCCCTGGGGAGTCTCCTCCTGCAACAAGGGTTATCACTGAGCCAGAGTCGCTCGTGGCCGCGTTAGACCGAGCAATCGCTTTTCGGTTATGTACTGAGATTTGAATTTAAAATATTCCCGAAAAAAACATTTTGAATTTGCTTGCTTTAATAACATCAAATTTTTAATAACAATATAAAAGATATTGAAATACAGAAGTCATATCAGTCAAAAGAAAGTGCGACTTTTAAAGAAAGGTATCTTGCATCAATAATAAATTGAGTAACATGTAAAATATATTTTATTTGTTATTTATGTTATTTTATCACATAGACACATGTATTATGAAACGAAACATTATCATATACTTAAGTAGATTAATACACTTTATTGCACAAAACTCCTTGATTATGTTATTAAAATTTGCGTCATAAAATGTTAAATCCAAGATAATGCTTGATAGTTTAAAAGAAAGAAAGACCTGTTGTTACTGCGTATAAAATTATGATATTTTCTCTCAATTTCGATAATTTTCCAATTAATTATAGTACAGGCAATACCACATCACTTTCTAATCCAAAACTTTCCAATTTCTTCAATCGATTTTCAATTAAATCTCCAAACAATAGAGTTTGTTATCCATTGAGGAAATTTGACAGTTTGTGGTAGCTTGATGTGCTCTTGACTGTACGTTGGAAACTTTACAATCTAAAAATAATTTAAAAAATCTTTTCGATTGCCACAATATCGTGAACTTCGTCAGTTTCACTGTATTTATACAGTCAACTTACCAATCCTATGTCGCGTACCATTATAATGATAAGTGTTTTAATTTAGGATCCCTATTATGACGACATAAAGTACATAATATAAAAGCCAAATTCATTACGCCCAGGCAAATAAATGTATCCTAGTAAATTCTTTAAAAATAACTTAAGGCAATAATAAATTCAATCTAATTTAAACATTAATTCGTTTCAACAAATTATAAAATTATAATTCTCTAACATAACAACATAATTCGACAATCAAAGACATTACATTGAAAAAATAAAATATTGTCTGTTACACTAGCAATTTGGGTGTACTTATTTCCAACAAGGCGATCGCATATCGCGTTCCTTCACTAAGTTATGGATGGGCTCTCAGTAAACCGCGACATCGCGCGGTATAATGCGTTGATCGCCTTGTGTGAAATACGTTCCAAAATCGAGTTGTCGCTAAAATAATAATGAATTCAAAAATAAGATCAACATTCTAAAATATGAAAATTACACATTTCGGAATAGTTTTTATTTTAATATTGGTCCTCTTTGGCCGAAAATTCCGTTAATACATTTGTTAAAATACTCACCTTCCAAAATATTCTGAATTGGAAATTTTAGTATAGTATAAAATCAATCTTTTATTCTTTAGTATCAGTCGCCCAATTATAGTAATATTAACGTATTTGAATGTCATCTATTTGTGACTGAAAAAGTCATAGTCTATATAAATCTAAATAGAGATACGATATTAAAAATATATGTATGGCAAGTGAATTCTGAATCCAAACATAGTATTATGAATGGACGAATGAGTCGAATGTTAATGAAATATCCTTTTCTATGCACTGCCGGTGCACAATGGAAGAAGTAGGTGTGTGCGCGCAGTTGCAGGCAGGTCTCGGCAACGATCAGAGGAGCCCCACCTCCCGGAGCGCCGCGTCCACTGTCTCGTCCTAATACAATCCACGCCGTGAACATGCAGCTAAGCGAGACGATTCACAATTTGTAGGACAAATACATTACCATGCATTCATTTTATAATATTCTTTGTCCACATTGTGTCTAAGTGCTGAACATAACATATCTATACAGGGCCGAACTTTGAATTGACGTGGTGAAATTTTGTTTTTAAGAAAATTTAGAGTAATCATTTGTTTTTAAAATACAATATTCACGATATAAATACAGACAATTGTTTTAAACATATTATTATTTCTTGTTATGATTCATTTATAAATTTATAACACATCATAAGTTGTTAATTAATGTTAATATTTATATTCATTTATTGAAAGAAAATAAGCATGCTGTTTAATACATACAATTGTTACCATTACTAATCCACGCCAACGAAAGCGTTAATAGAACATTAATGTACATTGCACCTTTACGACGCCACGACACCGGACAGACGGGGAAACCCACAGCATGAGTTATTATAGAAGACTATACATTAATAAACCATGGTTGTATTTATGTGATAAATAAACCATACCGACCAAAACGTGTACAGTAAAATTAAAGAAACATGATATACTTGAAATATTATTATGATAACAACCATGTCTGTTAATCTTTTAACTCGTGCCACGGAAGGTTGGGAGAGGAACTCGGTACATGCAAGAAAACAGATTAATTTGTTTATATAATGTATTTCAACAACCCATTACAATAAATGCATGAACAGCCAGACCATAACCAAAAAGGACACTGTTTTAAAATGAAATAAAATTACACATAGGTGCAAAATCACCCTGATGTTATTATTTTACTAATGCCAAGAATGAGTTATTAATTTGTCTCATCCATATTTAGGCCGTAAATACGGTTGATGTTCAGTTTATTTGAAAAATATCCACAGTAAACCTACACTTTAACTACACATACATATATGAAGCAACGATATACACAAACTATTTATAGTTAACTATAATGACGCCTATCCCCTATCAACTAAAAGTAGGTAAATAATATCGCATGAAAGATCTATAATTTGAGATTATATAATGATGTTTTTTTAAGATTCGTTGTATGTATGTATAATGGTGTGTGATCGTTGATGAAGCTACTTCTTAATATAGCCATGCAAGTTTAGCAAAAGTATATATAATGTAATTATAAAATACTGATCAAATGGAATAAAATATGCTTATATAAATAAAAAATCCATAGCAGCGCATGCAATAAAAGCAATAAGACACACATCGTGGTCGAATACTGGAACGTTCTATAAGTATTTAAAAATTCTTTATGTATTGAAACATTATAGTAATCAATTACCAACAATTTAGGTGCGACATATTGGTTTCAGTATTCGGCCCTAATCACATAGAGACTTAAATAGCTTATATTTTCATCTTTGTCCAAGGTTGTGTAACACTTCAGTGTAACAATCCGTCGTTCAAGTCCTGACCGCCACCAATGCATGCATATCACACCAAACAAAGGAGAAGATTAGCAGAGTGCAGTGGGAGTAACGGAATAAGATTAAAAGCTGATTGTGATGTACCGACCGTCGTGTGACGAGTACTAAAGCGGTAGTATATTAAAATAAAATTGAGCAGGCAAATGTTTTATACCAAAAAAAAACATTGTTTACGGAACCATATATTATTATATTGTGTTCCTAAATTAATAAGTACTATACTAGAATGGTTAGTACAAATGAATTGAACTTGGGTGTTAATATCACACTTGAATCTATCACAGACAACTTGAAGTTGATCAGGCTCAAAAATAATTCAGGTCGCGAATAGGAATTAATATTAAAGTTGATCATAAAATTAAGCAAATGTACTCGTCAATAGCCGGTAGCACCAAACATATGACTAGCTAGTCCATTAGCTTTGGGTTACGCGTATTCTAATCTATAAAATTTGTTAGTGTAACACTTCTCTTTAATTTTGTTGTTAAATATGAGTATTTTGTTCCTAATATGAAACAGTTCCTACCTATATATATTAATTTATGTAAATATTAAAATACATTTTATATATTGACATTTAGGTTTTAATTATTCAATCTAATTTTTATTTGCATTTTAGGCACTAATGTAGCATTATATAACATTTATAACATGATTGATATTACTTCTTATAATTTTACTTTGCTTACAGGCAGCTATTTTTATCCTATTGGTACGCTACCATCGAAAGACAAGTTTTAGTGAAGATACTTTTTTGAAATTGAGTATTACCTATATATTGATATGTGGGAAGATATCTGAAAACCCAATTATTTTGAGTCGATTTGTTTTTTTTCATCAAGTTTATAAAAAAAACATTATTAAATGCAAGTTATCTGCTTTGACTAGTTTTAGGTAGTTTGCACTGTAACGCCATGGCTTATACCACGCCACTAGGTTGATAAAATATATCGATGTTTTTACATCAGACCAACAGTACCAATTTGTATGTGTCATTGCAATACAGGTTAACTGAAAACAGACAGATAACAACTACTTTCTTAAAATCATAATTAAAACGTTTTCAGATAGATCAGTGACTACACTTATGTTCAAGAAATTGATATGTGTTAAGAGATAGTGCTCTTTTCAAATATTCTAAAAGGCAGTGCTCCTACTCGCATATGTTAATGTTAGGTATAATATCTAATACATAATCAAAAGGCACTACTGAGGCCACTGTCCTATTAACTGGTCCACTTTATACACAAATATGTTTTTATTCATATTTTATATCTATGAAAAACATCAAGGTGTGTTACAACTAGATCTTATCATTATCTTAATCATGGCAGTTTTAAGAATTAATAATAATTAATCCATTATGAAAGCTAAATAATAGTACCTCAATGTCGGCCATAATACTTCAGAAACTATTATTTTATTAATCAGAAGGTAACAACCTTGAAGGAACAAATAAATCACTGATCAATAATATCCAGTATGCAGAAACATTAGTTATATAGTTTAGAATAGGAACTACATAATATATGTTTAAAGATTTCTTGAAGAATTGGAATTACCAACACAGCAGATTTAGTGTCATAGCCTAAAATAGCGTAACTTCAAAAAGTTAACCTTTCTACTTAAAATTGCTTTTTTGCACCCCCATGTCGACCTGAATACGGCCCTGCCATTAACTTACGACACTTAATGTCTATTCTTTTCATTCCAGGTATACACACAGATTTTTTGTGACTTACGAAATGACATAGTTTCATAGATTTGGTCATTAAAAGAACTTTCAAAATTGGTATCATCAAACAGTATCAGTATCATAAGTACGAAATTGGTTTCTATGGTAAGAATATATGAAATACTATACATATTAGCATAAAAAAATCGACTGCCATCAATGTACCATGTACCTTTTTAAATGAATATAATTATAGTACAATACATATATAAGATAACTATATTTCGAGATAGTATGTTGCCGGTTCCAAAAAATATTTATATTCATATAATATACAAAACTAATCTGTAACAATAACTGAAATAGTTTTTGCTTAAATATATTTATCTATCTTGAATAGTTATATAATTTTTTACTAAGTTAGCACACCCAGCTAAGCCACTCAAAATCAGTGTGTATATTTATCTATAAGTTGTATTCCAAAATGGTTGTTCAGTAATGATCACTGCTCAACAAGGGCTTTAGTAATGATGTTGTATTAGAAGATAAATAGAAATATATGCAAGAAATCACTGCTTGGCAGTCACTTTAGAATATGAACCTCATTCCTGTTGCCTAGGTTATTAGACAAGCTCATTATCTTGGCTACTGACCTCTTGGAGCAGATCCTGTGCAGCGATGGCCTTCAGGACATTTTTCTTGCTGGTCTCTTGCAGCTCACCACCCAGCACCAGCTCATCCAGGATGAAGTATGCCTTCTCAAAGTTGAAGATTATATCCAGCTCGCACACCTGAAAACAAAGTGTTTTGAAGTTAAAATTAAGTTATAATTTTATGTCAATGGGACTAAGGAATGGGTTGTTGTGATGATTTGTATTATTATGAAGTGCTTTACATTTACTGTTACCAAGCTTACAGCTTACTTACGATTTTATGATTTTAGATTTGACAAACCTCAATTATTTATTCAAAAGTTTAAAAGTCTACTCTCTGACTATTACTATATATGACTGAAAGTCTGGCTAGGGCCGTGCCTAATTATAGTTAGTGACCATGCATGATTTTAGGTGGGTTGTTTCAACTTCACTTAATATACCTACATTTAGAATGAATATACTTACACTACCAAAGTATTTGTCAAGCAACTCAACATAACGGTGGATCAACTCTAGAGTCAGCAGTTCATTGTCCTCTTGCTCCATTGCACAACAGAAATATAGGGATGCATATCTGTGAACAAACATTTAATTTGAATACACAAAGTATATGTAACTACTTTACACACAAAATTATTTTACAAGGGAGAATACTAATATGTGACAGTTTCAACACTCATAATGGATAGAAATACTGATATGTTAGGTACTCTTATTATCCTGACTCAATAAATGAGTATAATATCATGGTAAAAATACATAGTACCTACAATCTGTATTACTTTAACAGGCCTAATAAAACTGGGGTAGCAGTGTGCTATTATAATACTTGGTATCATCATCTTCATCCTCCAAGCCCTTTCCCAACTATGTTGGAGTCAGCTTCCAATGTATCTAGATGCAGCTGAATATCAGTATTTTACTTGAAGCGACTGCCATCTGCCATGACCTCCGCAACCCATTTCTGGACAATACCAATAATCAGGCTTTTTAAGGGTCTGACTACCACTAACAATTTATTGTCATAGATGTTTGGATAATTGAGTTATTTGACTCACCGTTTGTACACAATTTTGACATCCTTCCACTCTAAAAATGAACACATCTTAGGCTTCCTAGCAAGGACTGTGGTGATGAGTTCCCGAGTGATCTTCTTTTTCAGTTTGTCCGGATGGGCGACATACCACTTCTGTAGTCTCAATTTTCCTTGTCGACTGAATAATAGCATAAATTGCATCTGAAAAATAACAGATGTATGTAGGTATTCAGCATTGTTGCAGTCAAAATTTTAAAATGACGATGAAAAGATCTTTTAAATACACGCATGAGATTTTCATAATGAGGCTACCTACTTACCATCTTGGTAGCTTATATTTAGGTTACAGGGTATACTTTAGAAGGAATGTATGACACTTTATCACTCATGCACACGAGAAAAACTTTATTACATTATGTGTAGAGCTAAACAAATTAAGCCAAATTAAAAGGCTTACGATGACGTGACGACATGACGGTCACGATCAATAAAAAATGTCAATTTGATTTGACAAATGACTAACTGACGGTGACGACACACGTCACGGACAAATATAGTGTTGTATTACGTACGACAATACGCAAATTTGTAAAATAATCGACTATCCATGACAACCGTTTCTTTTCTTTTGTTCATTTGACTTCAGAATCAATGCCTAACGTTAATTCGATGTTAAAGTTTTTCGATTAATTCATTCTGTATACTGCAGATGGTTTAGCTCTGTTGGGCCACCACGCACCATAAGAGGCACAAACTACAAACTTACAACACAAACGCAACTCATCACTATTCAGGTCGGTTCAAAGCTCAGATTCAAAGCGATACGAGCAATACCTATGCACAGACTACTTTAGTAATAATAGGTAAGGAAACACTAAATTTTTTTTTTACCAATAAACCTCAGATTAAGATTATCAATAAACAAAGAAATATACTGATGGAAAAATATTTTTTGAGACAAAGTTATCGAACTCTATTCAGTGACTCAGGCGACAAAAGGTAAAACAGGTAAGGGCATTTAAACTAGCTTTATGGAAATTAATAAATGCGGAACATTGTGCTTCTTAGACCATTTAGACCCTTTCGAATAAATGGTCTACGTTGAACTCAGACCGCTCCATTATTTGACCCCTGACTTCATTGATTTTAATCGGTTGCTAACATTCTTGGTAAGGTGGCAGTGGTTGGAAGCTATGTGTTTGTTCAATGGAGTAATTTCAATCTATCCAAAGAGTTTAGAACATGTTTAGAACTGACAGTAACTATTTTATTTGATCTGTGCACTCATATTTTCATTCTTCATATTAAGTGTAGTCTTATTTTTCGAAAATGCTAGCGGTATTTACGAATTTATTATGATCATTACGATTGAAATGTGTGAACAGTAAGAAATTATTACGCTCATAACTATTTTTGCCAAATTTTGTTATGGGCGGTACCTGGAAGTCATCTGAACAGGAACCTTTGGGTGCACTTCTTGTATTGGGATATCCATGCCCCATTGTGAATACTTGTTGCCTCAGCTTACCTTTACGACTAGGCACTTATATTATAGCAATGTTAGGAATGCTGCCTACGATAGTGTGCACAACTTTGGCGACGCCGATGGGAGCTAGATTTTTGCAAGAAAATGGATTACCAAAGTGGTATTCTCCGGGAGTTGAGGTCATTTATGGTATTTTAGGACTTTCAGTGTTTTCTTCGCATGTTATTTTAATCGTTTCTGTTGTAATACGATTACGAAAACTGATTCTAACTTATTTATTTGCTTCGATAGCTTATATGATCGGGAGCTTCGGAATGGCTGTACTTATAGCTGCAGAAACAATTAGATCGGGCCATATTGATTTTGGTATCACTTATGTTTTATTAGCTGGTTTATATACATTACTTTTATTTTATTTTTGGATTGTTGTTCATAGTCAGTTGTATGTGGAAAAAGGAGAGTCAAATGTCGTAAATATTCATATAACAATAATTTGAACTATTTTAAAGTCTAATCACGTGCAGATGTTACAATTAGTATTTGAGCTGGCAGAGAACGTTTTATTCCACTTATCAGATTAACTTGCATCAGCCCATTAAGATCTTAATTTAGTTTCAGAAAATGTATTAAATAAATGAATTAAGTAGGTACTCATTATTTCTTTTAAATAAAAACTATTGAACCTTCCAAACCAAAATTATTTTATTTAGAAAATATGTTTTATAATTTCTCGAATTGGGATGGGTTAGAGAGACCCTTTCCTATGAGGTGACATATTCTCTGACTTGCTTGGAACAGGTATGTAGCAGTGGCGGCTCGTAAAATTTTTTCATGGGTGTTCACAAAAAATACAACTGAATTGTGATTCTCAGTAGCAATAGGCTCGCCCCCTATTACACGGGACCTAAACATATCGGCGAACTGTGGGTGTAGGTACTGTAGAGGCCGCTCCAAGAAGGCGACAATATTACGGGTTGACTGGCTGGTTAAAGAATAACCAATCAGTTTGAAATTTTATATCTGACGTAGAACTGTCTAGTCTGCGAGTCTTGACAGACTCACTTGTATGAGCTAGGGCTTCGCCCCGTAATAAATATAAAAGTTCAACTATATATCTGCATTTAATTGTATCATACACTCGGTACCTCGACAGTACCTACATCAGTACGCCTCTGCCTAACCCTTCCACGAATACAGGCGTGATGTGCCTATTTTATGTTAAAAAAGAAGCAATGCTATATTACGTAGTTACCATTTAGGTACATAAATAAGTAGATATACCTACCTAACTGCCTCGCTGAACTAGCGTTCGTTGAACGTGATAAGAGGTAGGTAGGTAGGTATATAAAATATATAATCAAGCATATTATTTAGTTAACTCGGGACATGGAAATAATTAACTTTAATTTGACGATTTGAAACTGAATAATTTTTAAAAATTATATTTTCTTCATTAAATTACCTTAAAATCTTAGCATGAAAAATGCCAAAAAATCACAAAAAGATAAACACTGATATTTATATTCAATTAATAAAATATTGTATAGGCGTATGGCAATGCGCGCACCTAAACTCCAACTAACGTTTTACGTTTATTTGTTTACATCAGCAGAGCGTCAACATCGCACGATAACGCGCGTGGTGCGCCGAGAGATTTGGCAACGACGCGCAGAAGCGCCGCTCCAGATTAACCTAATTTCTCATACAAATCTTCCGTTTCACGCGCCGCTCTCTCTTTCGCACTCATTGAATTTCATAATTAGTCGTTGTACTGAACTTCACTCCACACGCTCCGCTCGGTAATAGTCGGTAAACTTGACGCTTGCTGCGTGATGTGTCTAGTTCAGGAGCGGTAAGTAATATAAAAAAAAAATATATATATATTAGTAAATGTTATAATTTTTAGTAATGTAAGTATTATTAAATCGATGCATTTTTTTTATTATCGCGCCACACTTTTTGTGTATTTGCCAGTATCCAGCATTAGAGTAATCAAGTAATATTTTCAAAGTTCAAAAAAAAAAAACCCATCATGGGATTGTATTATGGCACCACACTTTTTGTGTTCGCCAGTGTCAAGTATAAGTTCAATTGCCCCATTAAAACGGTAGAAACTTTATTGAGGCTTCGGTGGAGTTTAGGAGTGAACGCAAAAAGTCACGATTTTCAATTTTATATCATGCTTGCACTCTCACACATTCACGAACACTTAATGGTTAATTATCCACCATAATTACACATTAAACTTCGGAGGAATTCAAGTTTTGAAAAATAATATAAAATCGACAATGTGCACTTTACATTTTCCCGCCTAAACTCATGCATAATTTCTTACGTAAAATATAAACTTAAAAAAAAACACATTTTGCTAAGTAATTTTTTTGGGAGTTCACCGCTCCAGCGCTCCTTAGAGCGAGCCGCCACTGGTATGTAGTAATTTTTAGGGGTCTGATCCAACTCTAATAGCATTCTCGGGTCTGGCTGGTGATCACCTTCAATGCGACCACCCTTACCATAGAGTAACTTGACCCTTACTTTGGAGACATAATTGACAGTTGCAGATTCTTTCTATGGGCGGCGAGACATACAAGACAAGAATCTTAAGGCGGATCGTTCACCTGAGCCCGCCAACGTTTAACATTTAACGTTTAACGTTTATTATGCAAAGTTTTTAATGCTCAGTTGTGAATATTGTATAGCTAATGCCGCAATTACTACAGCTAGGAATCTAGAATGTGTTAGAGACCTACAAATTGCGAAAAACCAATTGAAATTTGAATTTGGCGGGCTCAGGTGATTTGGGTTCCGGATGGTGTACGCGTACAACTATAATACTCTTTGGTGTACGCGGACTGATTGAGGGAACGGTCGTCCTGTAAAAGACTGTCAAGTATAACCTAAAACTCTAGTTAGCATAATTATATTCTTGAGTTAAAGCTGTAAGATTATGTGGAAAAGTCAAACCGGTCGACAGATATCGGGCGGACAGTCTGTGGTCTTGAGGGCGAATGAACATACACTATCAGGGAGTCGGCCGGCAATCTGTCGACCGAAATCTTGTGCCAGTCGAGCGCCTTCAGTTTTATGTTTTTCAACTTGTTTAATTTTTTTCGACAAAATGGACAACAAACCTCAATTTGTGTCTACGTTTATAGAATTACTAGCTTCTGCCCGCGACTTCGTCCACGTAACGTGATGATAATATAGCAAACAACAAACTCTTCAGCTTTATATATTAGTATATAGATTTAGCTGAGGAGTTTGTTTGTTTACTTGAACGCGCTAATCTCAGGAACTACTGGTCCGATTTGAAAAATTCTTTCAGTGTTAGATAGCCCATTTATTGAGGAAGGAAGGCTATAGGCGATATATCATCACGCTACGCGGACGAAGAATATATAGATATCGAAGATTTCCATGTTTATGGACACTAAAAGACGATTCTTATCACAATAAGCGAATAAAGCCATTCTTTCATCAAATATCTTCTTTCTGATGAAGACAGTAAATGAAGTAGCGAAAGAGCACATCTTTTTTTACGTAACATTATGATGACTTGACTTGTGAATGACTGTCGCCTGTGTGTGTGGACTCTCAAACCGATATCAGATCATTGCCGGCGCGCGGTGCTACGATGGAAAACTGCCAATTCCCAACTGCTAGTGTGTAATCGCAGAGGTGGTAACAGGTCATTGCTGGCAGGCAAAAATCGCTTTAGTGTGTAGACGTTATTGGCCTAGGACAGCAGTCCGCCCGATAGGACCGGACACTGCAGGCGGACTGTTAATGAGTGGGGCCCTTTAGACATACCGATAGTCATACTAATATTTTTTGGTGCTTGATGGACTTTGACTATATCGAATGACTATATAGAATAGTTAAACGCCCAGCTTAAAAAAGGGCGCACAAATGTCATGTCGAATTTCAAATTCGACATTAATGACATTTGTTTGACATTTGACATTTAATTCAATATTTTTATTTGTGTTGATTGCTTCCAGTTGTTTCCGATTCCCAAAAATTACGATATTTACATCATTCAGCTGTTTACAGAAGTAACATTCTATAAACAACTGTAGCTTAAAATAATTATCCTTGAAAGATGGTGAGAAAAAATATGAATACAATTATCATACCGGCATCAAAATATCAAAATTCCTCGCATTGCTCAATATTCACAATATGAAAATATTCATACTGTGTAACCTTAGAATAATTTATATAATTTCGATATCATTTAACAATGAAATTTAATGAATTGTTGCACGAATTCAGTGCAACAATTCTACATTAAATGTCTTAGAAACATTTGCTCATTTAAAAAAATAAAAATGTTATTTTGTTATAATGTGTTGTAGACCGTTGACCTTGAAATATATTTATTATAGACAATATCAAGCAAAATATCAATATGTGTTACCAATAATTTTGAGTTAATTCTTAGGGATTACTGCAACACTTAACATGTTGATGTATAGTTTTAAATTCTGCTACTAACAGCTAGCTATTTTAAACTTAACTAAATGTGATTAGTTTCGACATATTCTAATTTATTGGCTTTGTTGTAGGCATCTGGTTCACCTGCAGGCACCGCAGTGGGAGGGGCTGGTGGCGACTGTGAGGGGGAGGAGCAGGAAGACCCTTCTTCATCATCCCTAAATGAAATGCTGGAGGTTGCCAGCACACTCAATGACTTGACTGTGCAGGATAAATCTCAGGTTTTATTCTAATTACATATTGCATTTTGATGATTCCAGAAAAACAGTGTCAATAGTTTAAGTTATAGTTACAGCTCACAGGAGGCAATGCTGCTGAGTGAGATGGCTGCTTTAATTTCCAAAACTACTTTATTGGGTTCGAAATTGCAGCTTGGAGTGGTGCCTGGGTAATGGAATTTGGATTGCTTGTGCATGTGACCATATAATATATCAGAATGCAGTTGTGGTGTGTTATATTTTGAGAATTATTATCATTCTGGTTTCTTAAAACTTCTGCGAATATAAGACATATTTAAATAAAACCAGTTTACATACACTTCATAAATTCAATGTGCCCAAGACATTGGATGCTGTAAAGGGTCTGAAACATTGGGATTTATTAATGTATAAATATTGGGATCGGCAATGTGCGAGTGACACGACCTATAGTGTTGCAGATGTTCATAGCTAAAGCACAGATAATAGAATACTAGGCTAAAGTAACTGTATACCGACAGGGAGGCTGTAAGCTTGTTTGCCACCTCAGTGGTATATTAAACAAATACCTATAGGCAACACAGGCTAATTTACCTTCACTAAAATAACTTTATTGGCTGAACAAATTATTATTTTCATTTTTATAAGAAATTTAAGACATATTAGACTAATATACTATTTTGCTTAGTATTTTAAGGACTATTTAAACTTACTGCAACAGCTTTTCGTTTTTTAATGAAATTCATCTTAGTTACGTGCCTCATTAGCCTAGTGGTCCTGAGCGCGACAGTTACGCTAAAGGTCTTAGGTTCGATTCCCAGGTCGAGTAGTGTTTTTTAGTCTCTATGAAATTCTCAGTAGCTAAAAAAAAAAAAAAAAAAAATACTGGCGAACTATGGGTGTACATTAGTATGCCTCTGCCTAAGCCTTTGGGAAATACAGGCGTGATGGTATGTTATTCTTAGTAGAATTGCTTTAATTACCAGCTTGGCGTTTGGATTTGTAACCAGTGAATAGGTTCGCAACCTAATAGGTGAGTTAATCAGTACAACTCTGCCAAACCATTCGAAGAATACAGGCGTGATGCGCGCACATTGAATCCTTTACAGACAAAATACTCTATTCAAAAACATGCAGACCTGAGTTTTTCATGAGTAATACAAATATTTTTTCATGCAGGGTTCAAACCTACACATTACCATCAAACAGTCAGCAATTGCATTAAGCAAGCTGTAATATAATAATATCGGCAAAGTTTAAAAAACTTTAGTATTATGCAACCTTAGTTTTAGAATATGTGACATCCGATACACTTGTCTAGTATTTTTATGTAAAGAATCTATGTACTTATAAAATTTCAAAACTGTATCACGAAAAATCACAAAGTTATAAGTTACAGCTTGTTAAGTTACCTGGTTGTCCATACAAAAACATGCTCACCACTAGGCTTGTGTAGTACATGTACTATGTACTATTAGGAATTGATTCCCAACACAGACTAGTACGAACTATTCCTTTTCCTTTCTAGTACATCATTCCTTTAGTACTTCGTCGTTCGTCGTAGTCTCTGGCTCTCTAGTTCTGTACGAACTACGAACTGAGCGGCGAGCGACGGAGCGCTCCGTCGCTCACCGCTCATTTGATCTCGACTAGTACATTTGAACGACTGTACTATTAACCGTCGCTCACTAGCAAGAACAAAGCTATTTTGAACTTTATGTCTATGCTCCCAGTGATTAATTTTGTTCACTTTTCCTTCAGTGAGCTACTGTACTAATAGGACTGTACTGTACTAATAGTACTAGAAGACCGAACTAGTACATTTGAACGATTGTACTAGTACGGAGCGCTCCGTTCATAGTCCGAGCAAGAACAAGCCTACTCACCACGACTTATTACCCCCTCCCCGCTGTGCGCCCGCGCCTAGTGCCGCGATGATCTGCCGTGACTTGTGTTGTGCGCTTTATATGGCGGAAAGATACTTAGTGTCACTCGGTGCCTCACTTATATCACTTTTTGAAAAATATATTTGGGACAAAATATAACACAGTGTAAAAGTAATTGGAATCGATTCTGACCAAACTGTATTCAGGTATTGCATACCTTCTAAAGATAACGTTGTATACTCAATTCAATAATATGGCTTGAATTTGAAATCACATATCACATACAAGTTAAATTTCTATGTTGTTATCAAAACTGTAAATTGCTACTTTTCATTTCATTATGCCAGTCAGTACTCATGGACTATTAACATACAACATTAAAACAAGCGTTATTATGGTCTTTGGGACCAGAGGCAAAATACCCACAGGTAGTGCCTCCGGTAAAATTGAATGGTATACCTACCTACCTACCTCTAATGAGGGTACACCAGTTTAACAAAAATTATATTGTAATGGTAGGTACAAATGATCACTACCTCACTGGGATTTTCTTGTGTCTTGGTAGTATTAAAAATTATTACACACATAAACATCTAGAACTAGAACAACCCCTAAGCCATAAAATATTTGTTTATTTGTGTTTGTGGAACTCCAGACTGCAATTATCAATGAACCTGGCTGTCAAACTTTATCAAAACTATGGACCAGTAACAAACGATGCCACGACAAGTTTAACAGTTTGGATGAACCATATTTTGTCACGATAGGGCTGATTTTTGAGTGCAGCTTGAAGTGTTGTCATGAAAATAACACTTGAAAACAATGGTATGCGGCCGGCTTTCGATGAATTAAATCAAATCCTATTAAGATTAGACTTTTGGCAATAATTCGTTTTATGGAGGTGGTCTGCTGGCGAACAAGTTATGCGATCAGATGTTTATTCTGCTTCAGAACAACGATGATGTCGATGAACTATCGGCATTCCGGCAGCAATGGCAGCGTGAGCTGGAAACGTCGTCCACTCCACAGAGGGAATTGCCGCCCAAGCAGAAAGAGCTGAACGAACCCATCAGTGATGAGGACAAGGTAGGTAAATTTATTTCAAATAACTTGACGATACCACCATCCTATTATTCTGTCTCCCAATACTCACCATTAAATCTTGTCAGCATCCTAGTTACTATATAGTTTACTAAATTATCATTGCTATGGCTATGTCTGAATTTCAGTCCATTGTTTGGAAAGTTGAGATACAGAAGTATAGTATAAAGGTAGGGCCGTCTCAGGCAATTTAGGGGCCTTAAAGGAAAACGTTTACAATACTAAATTATTTTTATAGGCTCCCCACGGAGCGCGAGAAGCCGGAGGCCCTGGGGCTGTGGTCCTTGTGAAAAAACATGGAAATGTATAAAATATTATATTGTAGTTATCAGCTGAGCTGTTGCATAATCGAAACAAATATCCGCTTAACACACAAATAACGTAGTGTTTGAGTGGAACCCATGCCACGCGATGGAATGGTGGTTGCGAGGTGGTCAGTACAACAATACACCAAGTGTGCAATTAAAAATTGAGCAGATACTGATGTCAGACTATTGTCTCAGTACAGTAGGATAGCAGAACGCAACAGTAGCACTTCAATATTACTAGCAATTTAAAAAGTTTGAAGTAAATTGCATGCTTATTTTGTAAGAAATAAATGTGCGACGTGACGGTAAGTATGTTTGAAAGAAAAGAAGAAAGAAAATACATTTATTTACATAATACAAAAAAAAAAACTTTATTGTCGCCAGATAATACATTCATCTTAGAGTAGTCTAACATAATATGCATCGTATTGATGTATTGCACAAGAGGTGCTGCCATTGATTCCCAAACTAAGCTTAAGCTTGTATTTTGGGAAACAGTGTTCAGCCGCAGAAGGTATCACTATCATCACTACTTATTATAAAACAAAGTCGTTTCCCGCTGTCTGTCCCTATGTATGCTTAGATCTTTTAAACTACGCAACGGATTTTGATGCGGTTTTTTTTAATAGATGGAGTGATTTAAGAGGCAGGTTTAAAGCTATTTAACATCACGCTATGACTCTTAGGACCGGGGCAGCGCGGGTGAAACCGCGGGCGGGTCGCTAGTCACTTATATGATAACAATTGTTTTGATGTCGTTGCAGTAGACTTATTGATAATCTTAGGATAAGTTTAGGTAATTCTATTCTATATTCTTATATTAAGTTTAATACAAGACGCACACAACATTTAATATTCGGTCTATCTCATTATTGGTTCTAAGCGGGAGTACTACGCTATAGGTACTTATCTTATCTTATCTTGTGTAGGGCCGAGGCAGCAAGGCCTCAGTGCACTTCGACCCAATGGGATCTTTTGTGCTTCCCCTAGATAATCTATTCCTCATCCCCTCCCAGTTCTACAAACAGCTCTTCCATGAGCTTTATAATGAGGCCTGGGGGTATGAGTCTGTAGTCCTCCGGCTTGGATAACACTGACCCAAAAGGCACATTCGCTTTCCAGCCATTGCATCGCATGTACACAGAAGGTGTTCCATGCTCTCAATTTCCCCTTTGCAGGCCCTGCAGGCTGATGTATCCGTCAGACCCATCTTTTGTAGGAGAGCGTTAGTCCCGAAGTGTCCGGTCAGCGCCCCCATCAAAAGACGGGCCTGCCGCCTGCTTGAGTTCCAAATGGCATTTTGCCATTTCGATGAGGAACCTATGAATTTCTTGGAGTGAGCAAGTCCCGTGAGGCTCAACCACTCATCCATGTGCCTCGCCCTTGCGTACTCCCGAAATGCCGTTTTGACTGTGCTTGGGGCCAGTCCTACAAATGGTTCCGGTCCAATTAGTGAGGTTCCAGAACCTTCCCTAGCCAGCTCGTCAGCATGCTCGTTGCCCACAATACCCCTATGACCAGGGACCCAAACAAGCCTGACCTTGTTTCGCTTTCCCAGCTCATTAAGAGTTCGGGCAGCGTCCATGGTCAGCCTTGAATCGATCCTGTAGGAGGTCAGGGCCATGAGTGCCGCTTGGCTGTCACTAAGAATGTAGATGGACCTACCTGTGGTACCGCTACTTTCCATCTGTTGTGCACAGGCAAGAATAGCATATGTTTCCGCTTGGAAAACTGTAGCTAATTTGCCCATGCTTTGACTGACCTTATGGTCCCTTGCATATATGCCCGCCCCTGTACCCGACTCGGTTTTCGAACCGTCAGTGTACCATATCAGACTGCCCTCCTCTGGTGGGTCGAGTCCCTTCATCCATTCTTCCCTTGACGGCAGATGAACCTTGTAAGATCTCTTGAACCAAAATATGGGCTGCATTTTGTCGCAGTGCATGTTCGTTAGTTTGTCAAGGCCTTCCTGTATTTTAAGCTTTGTGTGTCTAGTCTAGAGGTACTTGGTTCGATTCCCAGGTAGGCATAGTGTAATTGGGGTTTTCTATCAAATTCTCAATAGCTGCTCGGAGTTTGGATTTTGGGCTTATTCCCGGCTGATGGCCATAGGGGCGCCCCTTTTCATGGGACCTAAACATACTGGCGAACCGTGGGTGACCATAAGTACACCTCTCCCTACTCCTTCGGGAACACAGATAAATTATACTTATTTATGTAAATAGATCTTTTAAAGACACTTTTACAAGTCATTGTTATGATTATTTTTTTAACTAGATGGCGCCGGCATATCCTAACTGACGACCTCTGAGAAGAAACATCGAAACAAACTCAGAGAAGCATGGTCTCTTTTGAAGTCAAGACATAGTATATGTGTATATGATAGGTGTGATGGTATGTAATGTTATTCTGTTAGGCGAAGCAGCTGTTTCTCAGCGCCGTGGAGCTGGAGCGCGGCGGCAAGCTGTATGAGGCCATTCAGCACTACAAGCGCGCCATGCAGATTCTGCCTGACGTCGAGACACGTCTCTATGACGAACTGCGAGCCGAGTCGCCGGAAGGTACCCAATCTAGTTTTACGATATCTCTTCTTTAAGAAAGGGAGTAAGAAAGAAGAAGAATCCTATGCTTAGCAAATAATTAGGCAGTAATTATTCTGTTTTCGTACTTATACTTAATTACTTCATTTAACAATGGTATATTTTTTTTATGGGTTAGGGGGGCAAACTAGCAGACGGATCACCTGATGGTAAGCTATTACCGCCGCCCATGGACACCCGCAACACCACAGGAGTCGCAAGTGCGTTGCTCGCCTATTAAAAGGGTTTGGGCCTCCGGTATACTCACTCGGCGAAACACAACGTAAGTGTTGTTTCACGCCGGTTTTCTGTGAGGCCGTGGTAATGCTACACTCAATGACGTCAATTAGTGCAATGATATAAGCTATAAGCTGATAACGACCAATATTATAGTAGTATAACAAATTTAATTAAAAGGAAAAAGGCCATGATATAGTAGGTAGTAATTGTGAGCTAACCATTTACTAACGTTTATTTATTCTAGTGGTCCTGAGCGAGACTGCTGCGCTTGAGGTCCTGGGTTCGATTCCCAGGTCGAGCAGTTTTATTGGGTTTTTCTCTGAAATTCCAGTAGCAGCTCGGAGTTTGGAATTTGTGCCTGGTTCATGGCAACAGGCTCGCCCTCTATTACATAGGACCTATACATACCGGCGGACTGTGGTTGTACATTCGTTATTACGCCTCTTCCTAACACTTAGGAGAATTCAGGCGTGATGTTATGATTTTATTTATATAAATACATGTACAGTACATAAATGTTATTAAAAATAAATCAGTTGACTTGTAGCAACAGCTTAGTATTTAAATTAATAATCCTGTGTGTCAAAAAAACAATTGTGATCTTGTTCAGAGGAGGAATCCGAAACTGAAGAAGTGGCTAGGCCAGACAACGCTCACCCCAGCGACGACGAAGACGCTGTGGAGGGCGAAGACTTGCTGACAAGGCTGCAGAGGATCCTCGGCAGGAGGGGCGTGCTTTGCGAACCTGAACATCAGCCCAAGGTATAGTACCTGTGACATTACCCTAACAAACCGCATTAGTAGCATTAGCTACTCTCTCTCTATGACCCTCCAAAGTCTTTGGCTGGGAAAGGTCCCAGCCAAAGACTTTATAGCAGGAAAGGTCCTGCTATTGTTTTATTATTCTTACCCCTCAGTGCAAAATAATATGGTCTACTAAAACCACAATTTTTTAAATACATTTGAAATCAGGATTTAGCTTAGTCTTGCAACCGCGTTTGCAAATTGCTATTGGAATATCGCTTCTGTATAATTTTGTGCCATAATTATGTCGTGGATAAAAACCCCGTAGCAGCTCGGAATCTGTTTGAATCTGTGCCCAGTTAATAGCAATAGGTTCGTCCCTTATTACATAAATTATAGAATCATAATCATCATCATCAGCCCATAGTAGTGCACTGTTGGACGTAGGCCTCCCCCAATGTCCGCCATTTTGCCCTGTCCTCGGCTTGTCGCATCCAGCTTCTGCCAGCAACCTTTCGCAAATCATCACCTAGTTTACCGAGGTGCGGTCTCGATTCAAGAAAACAAAAATTATGGAATAGAAATAGAATAGAGTAGGGTGTTGTCTTTTTAAAATTCTTCTCTACTATTATAAAATTGTAAAAAAGCTGTGTCTGTACATTAAAGATATTTAAAATAAAACAAGTGGGTTAGGGTATATAAACGTCTCCGAACCCAAAAATGTGATTTTTAAATTTCTTGCCTGTAGTAGTTTTTAATTGTGTTATGACTGTTAGAAACTATATGCTCCAACTTAAAAACTGGTGAACTTCTTATCTCAATTAATTAAACGGATCCTGAGATTGCAGCTTGACGTCTCCCCCTCTCTTGGTTTTGAATAAATTATTTTTTGGATCCATTTGTAATCCTAATATAGCTTCAGGTGAGCGAAGCCGCGGGCAAAAGTCAGTATTCTAAATTATTTGATGGTGGTAGGGTGCGCACATATCGTGGCTGCCGTACGAGGTGATCCTGGTGATCTTGCGCTGGGTGGTGAGCTCGGAGCTGGACGCGGCCTCGCTGGAGCGGGCGGCGGCCGTCTGCCGCGGACTGTACGTCGCGGCCAGGGAGCCGGACATATGGCGCTCGCTCTGTGTCAAGTGAGTTACTTTTTTTTTATCGGATTGCGGACCAAACGAGCAGCCGGATCACCTGATGGTAAGCGATAACCGCCGCCCATGGACACCCCCAACACCAGATGAGTCACAAGTGCGTTGCCCGCCTTTTAAAAGGTTTTGGGCCTCCGGTAACCTCATTCACCTTTATTTATTAACCTGTAAGCATCTATAAACTTAAAGGTAGATCGACACACTCTGCTTGTTGTAAAATTAAAATGTAATAATCTTTAGCCGAACACTGTCTCTTAAGATACAGGATACCCTAGTTTAAGAGGCAGGGTTTATCAGTTTTGTATACAGATTTTTCTAACCTACGCAAGCCCTACCAATTCACCAATTGTTTATAAGATTACTCTGTAATACCTCTACGTAATGGTTATATATCTGTTATTCTTGAAGCAATAAATTTATTTATATTTTATTTATTTATATTCACTCGGCGAAACACAACGCAAGCGTTGTTTCACGCCGGTTTTCTATGAGGCCGTGGTATCACTCCGGTCGCGCCGGCCCATTCGTGCCGAAGCATGGCTCTCCCACGTCAAAACTGTGGAAAGTTGCTTCTATGTTCCCGTAAGTCAATTTCGTAGTTGTCTGTCAAACCGAGATCTGCGGTGTCCACTTTTTGACCATAAAAACCACTTAATTAATCAAATTATCTATTGAAATAATTTGCTACGTGATTCTAATCACTACGATAAACCATGAATCTATCCTTCTATACATCTATAAAAAATAAATAAAATTGGAGAGTCTGTTTGTAATAATAAAATAACCGCTTTTTACAGTAGTGCTTTTTACTAAGTGCAGTGTGTCAATGTGCCAAAACAACATTTTTTAAAATTTTTGTCGTCTGTCCGTCTGTCGGTCTGTCCATCTGTTTGTTCCGGCTAATCTCTGAAATTGCTGGGCCGATTTTGACGGGACTTACTGGCAGATAGCTGATGTAACAAGGAGTAACTTAGGATACTTTTTCTTCGCGGTAACAGCTAGTATTTTATAAAATCATCTTGCATCCAGCCTGTTCCCAACCATGCTGTGATTGGTTTTCAGTCTGTTCAGATGCAGAACTCCACACGAAGCAACTACTATCCATCAGACCTTCGCATCCCAATTTCTGGGTAATTCTTTAACGTGGGAGAGCCATGCTTCGGCACGAATGGGCCGGCTCGACTGGAGTGATACCACGGGCGTACCATCAGGCGACCAGTGCTAGTTTGCCCCCATATCCCAAAAAAAGTTATTGAATGAATTGCGAGAATTCTGAGGTGTATTGATGTACTCGTATGTATGTGTTGGTAGGACGTGGGGCATCGATTGCGGCACGCCTCGCGCGAGCGGGTTCTCCTCGTGGCGCCACATGTTCGTGCTGCGGCCGCGCCTGCACCTTCACGGCGTCTACATCAGCAAGACCACCTACATCCGCCACGGGGAGAACTCCTTCCAGGACCAGTTCTACAGGCCCTGGTATCTCATCGACTATTACCGGTACCTCAGGTAACTCATATGACACCACTAATATTTTTTTGAATTTAGAAATTGATCAAACATTGCATCACACTTTTATTGTTTGAACTTAGAACATTATTCTTGTATTAGGCAGAGGTATACTAATGTACATCAACACAGTTTGGTGAGTTTAGGTCCCATGTAATGAGAGAGTCTATTGCCACTAACTGGGCACAAATACAAACTCCGCTGCCTCTGAGGAATTCATAAAAAAAACCAATAATAATGCTCAACCTAGGAATCTAACCCAGGAGCTCTAACGTAGTTGTGACGCTTAGGGAGGACTTCATTTGTTTGAATTTGAATGCATTATATTGAATGAATAAAAAAACGCAGAGGCGTACTAATGTACACCCAAATTTCGCCGGTATGTTTAGGTCCCATGTAATAGGGGGCGAGCCTATTGCCATTCACCGGGCACAAATTCCTAACTCCGAGCTGCTACTGGGAATTTCATAGAAAAACCCAATAATAATTTGCTCGACCTGGGAATCGAACCCAAGACCTCTAGCGTAGCAGTCGCGCTCAAGACCACTTGGCTAATGAGGCAGTTATTGGCAACTGACAGAAATATATTAATTTAATATTAATGTAACCCATGAGTTTTCAATGGCATGTATCTCGCAGGTTCTTCCCTGAGGGCCTGGTGCTCATGTGGACCACGGCAGAGGAGCCTGGGACCAGCGTGATGCATCTCAAGCACCGACAAGGGAAACCGGGCGTCGGCATCATGACCGGACATTACCGACTCATTGGAGAAAAGGTAGACATATTGCTGGACAGTAGACATAACATACATACCATCACGCTTGTATTCACTGAAGGGTTATGCAGAGATGTACTGCTGTAAACTCAGTTCGCCGGTTTGTTTAAGTTCCACGGTAAGTATGTGTCTCATGGGACAATAATGTAAAAGGAACGATGGTGGAATTTCTAATTGTGGCTGTATTTTGAGATTGTTACAATTGAATTAAACGATTAGCAAACAAAAAATGTGTGGGTAAGCAGGTAACACTGAGACAGACGCCATTATGGCGCCTGTGTGTTACCAACACAAAAAATGAATAAAAAAAAGAAGGAACAGACTAAACTGTGTTCGTGTGACGACGAGCCGGAACAGTATGTTTAATTTTCATAGAAACAACCCAATAACAATGCTCGATCTGGGATTTGAACCCAGAACCTCTAGCGTATACATAAAAAAACGTGCGCTTACGGCCACTAGACTAAGAGGCAGTTTATAAAATTAAAATTCTTGTAAAACCCTATACACTCCAGTTTTAGCATATATTGCCAACTGGAGCACTGTCAGAGTAGTTACTAGTGTGATCGTCCAACAAAATTAAAGTAAAAAATTATAAACACTAGGAAAACCATTGTTATCGGGCGTCCGTATATATATATAAGTGATTTTCTGAATTATATGACTGCAACAGATTAATAGCGAATTTCACGTTTGTCGATCCATTACCTTTTCTTGTCAGCTAAAAGACGTGTGCTGTACAAAGGCCTCTCCCAGAGACTTCAATAAGGACTGGTTTCAGACGTCTCCATCTAGCAGCTTATAGTAACCAGCATTTGAATAATTAATGAAAGGGATTGTTCCTTATGACGGTCGGTTAAGGTCGCTATTTCAATGACAGCGTAGCAAAGTAAAACAAACGTGTGGTCAGGTCAAGGTGTATTTCCGTACTAATTTAGAGTTCGCTTAATGGACAGCTGTGCAACGTATATATAGATATGTCAATACAAATCGCAACAGGGATACTTAATTGTTCTAGCCAGGTCTTTTCTTCTTTGCTCAAGTTGTTTATCTCTCAATATGTTCATACTAAGTACTACATAAGTATATTTCCTGATATGTCACATTTTTGTGGCAGGTAGTGATAGTGATAAAGAAAACGAACCAGGAGAAAAAGACTGCTCAGACGTCCAACACGCGGTTCCGCTCACGACGCAAGGAGATCGAGCAGCAGGAGCAGACCTTCCATATGGTGAGTCACAGAACTTTAACATCTTTATTTTGTCTCACTGCTGGGCACGGGTCACCTCTCCGAATGAGACCTAGGGCCACTTACACCAACTTCATAAATACGTTTAAATTCTATTTAAACACGACTTTTCATACAAATTTTGTGTTTAAATACAATTTAAACACATTTAAGAAGTTGGTGCAAGTGATAGTTAGACTATTTTAGTCTTTTTTTTTGGGTTTTTATGACCTGGTAACTCGGACCTGTAGGTCATGGCTTTTTTGTGCTATTATAGTCAACCACGCAGGCTTAGTGCGTGTTGGCAGAATTCACACGCAGTCGGCTATCACTGCTCTTTTCACTCATTGAAGTTCGAGAAGAATTATTACTTCTTAGTACAAGATCTTTTAATTATAATATCAAGGAGGTAGACCTCTGTTGCTGTTTTTGGTCAGGGTCGATCATCCACTGCATTTCGAAATATTTTGTTGTTACATTTTTGTTAAAAAAGTAAATGATACTTTTGGGAAGCGAGGTGAAATCGCGATCAAAAGCTATTAAAATGTAATTGTGTTCCGGTTTGAAGAGAGCTGAGGTCTCGAGATGACATGCGCAAGTGATAGATTCCATTGGCGTTGCTGGCGTCTATAGGCTGCAGTTGCCGCTTTCAATCAGGCAGTTCATATGCTTGTCATTTTATAACAATCACGTTAAAAGAAGTCTCGAAAACAGATGTCTATTTGGTGAGGCTCTTTGATGATTATCAGACAGGGATCTAACGTGGTTTTATCGATGTTATAAAACCGCCTTCAAAAACATAATAAATAATGTTATGTACAAAACAGTTTCGGAAGAGGGCCTTCGATTTCGTCGGATTTTTTCGGTTTTCGCTACCGACTTCTGAATTTGTCTTGCACATAACATTATGTTATCGAAGGCGGTTTTAAGTTTTTTTTCTTAATATTGAGTGTCAAATATTTTTTTTGTTATGTTGACAAAAATTGATTTCTGATACTATTATATCAATAATAAAATACAGACGAACATAAAACATCCTCCCGTTTTTTCGATAGGGGGGCAAACGAGCAGACAGATCACCTGATGGTAAGCGATTACCGCCGCCCATGATGGACACCCGCGACACCAGACTAGTCACAAGTGCGTTGTCCGCCTTTTAAAAGGGTTTGGGCCTCTGGTATCCTCACTCACTCGGCGAAATAAGTAAGTGATGTTTCACGCCGGATTTCTGTAAGGCCGTGGTATTATCTGGTCGAGCCGACCCATTCACGCCCCACGTAAAGAAGAGGTGTCGGTGTAAAAGTGTTGTCGTGGTGCAGGAGTTGGAGCTGCGCAGCGTGCGGTCGCAGCGCAACTGGCAGCTGGTGTGGCGGCGCTACTCGGTGTGCGCGCGGCGCGACCAGTGGACGCAGTTCGAGCTGTCGGCCGGCAAGTTCCCGCCCTTCGCCTTCAGCCGCGTGCGCAGCTACACCAGCGAGACCTACGCGCCGCTGCTCGCCACGCACGCCTACACCTAGCCCAGCCCAGGTCCAGCCACTACCTCCACCACCTAATACTACACACTTAGGGCCACTTGCACCAACTTCATAAATAACATAACATACCATCACGCATGTATTCCCCTAAGGGTTAGGCAAAGGCGTACTAATGTACACCCACAGTTCGCCGGTATGTTTAGGTCCCATGTAATAGAGGGCGAGCCTATTGCCATTACCCGGGCACAAAACTCCGAGCTGCTACTGGGAATTTCATAGAAAAACCCAATAACACTTTGTTTGACCAGGGAATCGAACCCAGGACCTCAAGCGTATCAGTCGCGCTCAGGACCACTAGGCTAATGAGGCAGTTTATTGGCCGAATCCGAAACTGCCGCCGAAACTTGATTTTTGGCCGAAACTCGACCGAAACCGAAACCGAAACCGAACTTTCGGTCGGACACTAATTAATACACATATTCATAAGGAATATGTGTATTAATTAGTGTCCGACCTTTGTTATGTTCAAGTTTGAGGGTAGTTTTTCAAATAAAGGTGTCGAAAACTCCACACAAATCTATTCCTACCGGCTTCCCTTTTGCAGTCACAATTAGCATTTCCTATCGGTAAGGGGGACCAAATCTTACCCTTTTGATTTGGTTTGATTTGCCCTTCAAGGTCGCCTCTTTGGCTTTAATACCGTAGTGCGATCGGCACCGATTTTGTTGGGAGACGAAAAATTTTATTCAGTACTAGCTTCTGCCTGCGGCTTCGCTCACTTGAATCTCAAAACCAACAGTGATGATACAGAGACTTGAGAGGTCAAGCTGTATCTCAGGTTACGTTTAATTATTTGAGATAAGAATATAATATAATTGTATACCACTTTTTAAGTTGGAGCACATACTATCTACCAGTGATAACAAAATTAAAATCTATTCAGTAGTTTTTGCGCCAACCCGTAACAAACAGACAAGAATTTTGCCGTCTATATACTCTAACCCACTTGTTTTTTTTTTAATATATTTAATGTACAGACACAGCTTTTTTACAATTTTATAATATTAGATTAATAATGTTCATAATATTGTTATCTTTTAGAGTTATATGACGACCGACTGCAGGATGGTACTGCCGCTTCGGAGTCGCCAGACCAAAACCAGTGATACGCATAACTTATTTCTACCCCCGTAGTGGTACAAGCGAGTCTGACTCGGACTGTTTGCGGAACTGTCGGTATGCAATAATATTAGTGTATTATATATAAGTACTGTTTGTTATAACTGCTATTAAGGTCCGTATTTTAAAATGGTGTTCAAGCATGATCAATAATTGAGCGTAGATTTGGCGATTAGTGAGTTCGACTCAGCAATAATTATCTTTTTAGATAAATACGATGGACTTCACTATCTCGAGAGTACCGTCTTTTATGCACCCACTTTTATGCACCACCAATTTTGACGTGGGAGAGCCATGCTTCGGCACGAATGGGCCGACTCGACCGGAGTGATACCACGGCCTCACAGAAAACCGGCGTGAAACAACGCTTGCGTTGTGTTTCGCCGAGTGAGTGAGGTTACCGGAGGCCCAAACCCTTTTAAAAGGCGGGCAACGCACTTGTGTTGACTCCTCTGGTGATGCGGGTATCCATGGGTGGCGGTTATCGCTTACCATCAGGTGATTCGTCTGATCGTTTGCTCACCTATCCTACAAAAAAAACTACTGCTGGGCAAGGGTCAAACAAATAGGGATCCTACATATGAAGCTTACCAACCCGCCATTGACCAGCATGATGGGCTATCTATAGACTACGCTAGCCTGGGGCGAGTTGGCAGACTTCACTCTTCACTGAAAAAAAACTCAGTCATGCAAATTTCCTTGGGTTAATATCGACGTGTCGGTTTCTAGATTACAACGTAGTTACGCGCGAACGTACATAATAAAGTATAAGTAAGCTTTTGACGCTGTATTTTCACGCAAATTTTGTTCAATGTTCACGCTTGATAGCCATTTTAGAATATTGGTCTATCTGTCCTGAATTTCAAGAGAGAAGTGGTTTCATGTTGTCCTATTTTCCATGTGAAATAAAATGGTACAGTTCTGCTAAAAAAGCTTGTTGAATTAATCTATAGAGTTAAGGAGAGCAGGATGACGGTATGCCGTTTGGGGCCAACTCTCTTTAGCGGCAGGACATTGAATGTCGAAAGTGCTAATATGGCCCCAAAAATCGCTCGCAAAGGTTGCTATGAAAGCGTTTTGAAAATAAGGTTGTTTTAATACTCTGCCGAAGAGTTGTTTAGTACTTAAGCATCTGCCGAATTAAAATCGGTTCCTTAACTTGTATTGGACGATAGGATTATGACTTGTTCACTTGAATGTACTGATTGATGTGTTAATATGACTCTTATTTAATCCTCTTGTTATAATTAACAATACGCGCCAAATTACTTTGCCGGTGTGAAGTTAGCTGCAAGTATGTATGTGCGAATTTATGTACCAGCTGTTGATTCTCCGTTTGGTTGACGCTTCTAGTATTTCACTTGAATGTACTGATTGATGTGTTAATATGACTCTTATTTAATCCTCTTGTTATAATTAACAATACGCGCCAAATTACTTGGCCGGTTTGAAGTTAGGTGCAAGTATGTATGTGCGAATTTATGTACCAGCTGTTGATTCTCCGTTTGGTTGACGCTTCTAGTATTTGTCTATATTCAGTTCCTTAGAGTAATTTGGCATGTATTTTAGTTTTGAATTAATAAATTCTGTAAATGTCAAATGACGCTGGTCGGATGTACCCAACATTTGTTGTTTAAATCGTATTTATAATTATGGATTGATTTCACTATACCAGTGACTCATAATTATTGTCAATTTAAAAAAATCAAAATCGATAAATTAGTTTTGGATCCCGTTTTCAATGTATTTATACACTAACCTGTCTATGTTAGGTACTTTTTATACAAGGAAGCTCATCTAGAGCCAAAAAAAATACCGTTGTCTTGAATTGGATTAGTATCAAATAAGTCTTAATTATTTTCCTGGAATATAGTAATGGTTCTATAAGCTATGTATATGAGCACGAATGTTGTGACTTCAAATGCCTTAGGATAAGTATTGTAACTAGGTAGTGGTCTTCTGCATTGTCACAAATTGATAATGGTCACTGGCTCTTCACGTCAGCATTCTTATGTCAACCTTGTTTTTCGTGAGGCATGGAAAATTTCGTAGATAGCATGTGAAAAATCCCAGGTAATATTTTTTCCTATGTCACACCTGCGACTTTCTTCACACAGCACGCTCAAAATCGAATTTCAATGAAATTGCATTTTGTTCATCACATTGTAAGCAGCAAAATAGCAAGTGTGATGATAAAGCATATTGAATGAAAATTAATTGCGGATGCAAAGTAGCAGGCTGCGAAATTTCGCATGTGAAATCGCTGTGAGAAATAATCCTCATATGAAAAGTAGCAATAATTTCCATGCCTAGTTGTCCTGCACTGAAAGTTCCTGTATCCCATTTACATGTACATACATCCTTCTAGATCCCTTGCTGCCAACACAAGCAGACCTATGAATGGAGCTTATTCAAATAAGGTGTCATTCTCTAGCGAGTAATTTATTTATCTAGTATTCTAGCTTGAATTATAAGCTGTTATGATTTTTATTGGGAAGATTGAGGCCCCATAATTATGTATGAACTATTTGACAACACAACTGACAACATCTTCATGTAACTGATGAAGTACAAAAATAATCTTTTATAATCTATATATATAAAAGAAAGTCGTGTTAGTTACACTATTTATAACTGAAGAACGGCTGAACCGATTTGGCTGAAAATTGGTGGAGAGGTAGCTTAAAACCAGGAGACGGACATAGGATACTTTTTATCCCGTTGTGATGTGATGACCGAATTCCACGGGGGCGAAGCCGCGGGCAGAAGCTAGTATTGAATAAAATTCTACGACACTCGATATTGTTGACGAACCCTTGTATCTTATTCTATTGTAAATAAATTTCACATATGTAAAAAATAGCTCAATTTCTGGGTAACCTCAAGTCGACTTGTCGGGCTATATATTTTCTATCGCTTGCTAATTAAATTTTAAGCTTAAAGTACACGGTCTTAAAGACTAAATTCTTGGGTTTATGATGTGCAAGTTTAAAGACAGACATAATAACGGTATCTAATAAGAAAGTAGTGCTTTTTACTAGTCCTAAGTCTCTAAATGAGATAATAAAGTTGTGTATTGCATATAGTCTTTGTTTAATTTTTTTTCCATTCCTAGCCTATCTAGAAGTGCTGCGTCTTTTGTGGGTACAGCTGAAGCTTATATTTACTACCTAAGCTTTGAAAGTTTTTTTCTGTAATTACGGCAATAATATAAAATTGGATTGACTTATAACTCTTATGTCAAGGTCGCCGTCAACTATAACATACCTATAAAACATTGAAAGCGGCGTAGTTCTCTAGGGTTGTAATGTTCCACACCTGGGCAAGGTTATCCCCACTGTTTTCCACTTCTCTGTGTCTATTCCTGTTAAGTCCCTTGGGAAACATGACTGTAATAGTTATTGCATATTTCACTAAGCCCGACACCCAGGACGTTGTTACATTGACACTACATTTAATTCTTGTCATGGGTATTAAAATGTTGTACCCCGTTTGACCAATACCACAGACAGAATTCGACGATTCGATATGTAATTTTTTTAGAATTTTGGTAGAATGTACAAGGATTCTTTAATGTTGTTGTAACCACCCTATTGTAAATACCTACATTCTGAGCAAATAAAAAATTTGAATTTGAAAAATTTGCAATTTGAAATTGGAATAAAATATTTACCGACCGTTTGCAGTTTCCTCGTTCAGATGGTCACCCACGCCGTGTGCACAGACGTTGACTGTCAAAGCCCTGTTGGTATCTAACCTCTATAATAATATTGAACTGGTAAATGTCGTTGGCGATAATCTTATACAAGATTTACTTTACAGTATGGCTATAATGGCCTCCTCAAAGGTATAAAAAATAACTATCAAGGACTATTGCCATAGTATGGGTTAGTAATGCAAAGGAGGATCTATAATCAGTTATCTCTTACAATGTCCTCGGCAAAAGGCCGTGACTTTTGTGTAGCCAGCTATGTGTTATGTGAATGTCTCCGATCGAGTACTCGTCGTAGAATGCGATCTGCAGTGACGGACACTGACTGGCGAGCCAGGAGCAGAGATCGCGGAATAGGAAGTAAAAAGTCCAGTATTTATACTTTGTAATATTTTATTTTACATTAGATTATTTAATATGTTCTAAATAAAACAACATGTCTATTACCTATACTTTTTATTTTTTTTATAGTTATGTTTATATATTTGTTGTAATAATTTATGTACACGAGAGGTGCGGCGGAGAGCGTGTCGCGTGCGGAGCGCGCACGCGCAGCGAGCGCCCGCGCGCGCCCGCCCTGAGCCCCGGGCGGGCGGGCGCGTTAGATGAGGCGCTCGCTCAGCCAGATTCAGGAGTCGGCGGGCCGCTCGGGCCGCTCGCGCAGCTCGGCTCGCTCGCGCTCCGGCTGCTCGGGCCGCTCGGGCCGCTCGGGCCGCTCGGGCCGCTCCGGCGAGCGCGGCATGCTGGGCTCCGTGTTGCGGCGCCGCACCTTGCCGCGCTTCTTCAGCATGGTGGCCTGCGGACGGGGCGCGACTGGCAGCGGCGGGGCGGGGCGCGAGCGGTCAGGTGCCCGCCGCCGACGCGCCCGCGGACCCGCGCTTGGTTTTCTTCAGCATGGTCGCCTGCAGCACACGCACGTCATGCGCCGCCCGCACCCCGCACCCGCACCCCGCCCGCCGCTACGTACACCTGACCCGAGCCCCGGGACCCCGCCCTTACGTGCTACTACTTATGTGACAGACTAAAAATATGTACAAAGCGAAAGTTTCAAAGTTCGATCAAAGCGTAGATGTGACTAAAACTTGTGTGCGATCGACGCGGCGTAGCGTAACCCGCGTGTGTCGATGTTGCTTCGCTGCGATATAAAATGTCAGGTGTACGTAGGTGGGGTCCGACCGGTAGCGGACCCGGGCTCGTGGAGCCGCGGCGACGCACCGCGGCTTTATACAACTAGTGGTAACATCGGTGCTGAGTGGAGTTGAGTGCTCGGGCGTTACGTGACTTGGGACGGTATAGTTTAAAGACAACGTTCCGCTTTGTCATCTGTGTCTAGATGATAATATGAAGACCTTCAGATATATTTAAATTCTAATTAGGTAAATTGTTGAGAATGCAATCCAATCAATTTATCATAAATACAATTGACCGAGCGGAACTTTTTATTTGAATAAGTTTTAGTCCAATATCTTTAAATAAATTATAAAAGCAGTTTAAAATTAATTCCTGTTTGGGAACAGGCAAGCGAGCACATGCAAACACTGAATGGAGCTAATGACGAGAGTTGAGCATTTGAGAAGAGCCTTTGTTTCTGTTGATTGATGAGAAAAATACCGATACAAAATCAGAGAATTACGGCCCCTTTTCAAGACGAAATATTGTAGAATTACGTATGCAAGTCGAAATGTAAGACCACGTCTGAAAGAGCCATAGCGGTTATAATCCAAGATGTTTATTATTGAGTTACTGTAAAGCTATTCCAAAATGGTTTTGCATTTTCCTACTTACTTATTGTAGGTATAATAAGTGTTTTTATATGTATCTAAGTACAATGGCTTAATATTTTTGAAAATTGAAGGAATTGTAAACCTGTATTAACCATACTAATCAGAAAATCATTACTGGTCCCATTCGAGGGCGGAACTTGTTGGTCACGTATTAAAGTTTGAAAACCGGTACATAAATGGGGAAGGCAACCCAAAGCTAACACAGATGTCAGCACCTTCGACTTTTTCCACGACAGCCAATCAAAACGTATTATATTGACATTGGCAATTATGTCAAAGAGCTGTCAGCCAATGGGATTGCTTAGGCAAAGTCGGAGGTGCCGCCATTGGTTCCTCAGTTGCCTGGGTTATTAGCTCCACCGATAGCTCAACCCTCGTGTGCTAGGTACGTGTATTTAATGTATTTACCTTGAGCGCAGACTTGAGCACCACCACCTCGGAGGGCGCGGCCACCCACGGCTCGCCGTCCACCTGCACTGGAATCTCGCTCTTGAGGTTGATTTTGATGTGTCCACCCTGTATAATGGCGGTAACTATTATTATAAGTGACACGTAGCTACGTAATGTACGTACGTAGACGTTATCATCGTTGAACGACTAGATATTGTTTGCATTAGTCTTTAAGGGCAGTCAAAAACCCTCAGGAACCTGATACACGGCGGACTGATAACAATTTCTAACGGTACCACACTAAGTTGACGGAGGCACGGGGTCTCATCCCGAACAAATGAAACATAGTTCAAATGAATTGTTAATAGATGGCATTGCATGTATCGATTTACCAATCGACTATTGGTTGCATAGATAGTAAACACTTGATATACAACCCGAGGCGATAGATGTCGCATGGAACGCGCTTGCTGCGTGCGACATCTATCGCCGACAAAAGAAAAACAATTCTGCCCGAAGAATCTCGCCCGATAGGAAGGTCTCAATTCTTTGTATGGGATGAGGCATCTGTACTAGTACCTATTCTATTATCTGTGACGGAGGTAAGGTAAAATTGCAGTCGCTTGCTCAGTAATTTTTTAAGTGAGGTTGCTGCTTTGAGCTGTCTCTTAGTTATTGAGTGTTGGAATAACGGTGTCCAGCTACTTACATTTAACAATTTAACTTTTAGATTAGCGATATTTTTGCGATTAATGCGCCATCTAGTTAAAAAAGTAAAACATTCACATGTGAAAGTGTCTTAGAAATAAATATAATTTATAGTGAAAATTACGGAAATAGTTACTGATTTCTGAGGCTTAAGCGAATATTAGACATATTGAAATGGATTTCAAAAACATAGCCTTTCCTTTAACCCATAAGTTAGTACCTGCGCTATCCGCATGGCGCCGCGCAGGCCGGACTGGATCTGCCCCAGGTGCACGACGCCCGTGACGCCCACGATCTCCAGCATGCCGTCCCAGTGATTGGGCTTGCTGAACTGGTCGTCCTTCTCCGGGCCCCATGGATTTGCGCCCGAACCCCAGCTGTGAGCAACAGTAAGGTTAGTGTCCATGGCAAATTTAGTATGTATTGAGTAGGTAGGTACATGGCAACTGCCATATTTTTTTCCCATTCTCCTCTGTATAAAATTTTGCGTAAAATGCAAAATTGAATATCAGCAATCTACCTATGGGTTAGATAATATCCTGTTTTAGTAGGTTGGTTGGAAGTAATATTTGCATTAATATGTCATAATAAGATCCGTACAGAGGGTAATATAGGTAAGTACGGGCAAATTGAAACATTATTCCTATAGTAGAATTAGGTGTGCTGTTTTTGGGATCACGGCGAGCTGCCAAACTAGGGCTCATTCGATGTCATTAGTCAAAGGAGTATAGACACATTTCTGTGCTGAATACTCTCATGTATAATCTACCGCTTAGGGAGGCAGTGGGCTATGTTGAATTCGAAATCACTAAACTTGCCTTGTCTTGCCCTATTATTACGACCCTGACAGCTTGGTCCTGGGATGCCAGGACCAAGCTTGACAGGACAAGCAGGATTGCATCGAAATGGAGTAAAACCTTTTTATCCAGTACGGAAAATCCTCATGGATCGTCCGCCACTTGGGGCGGGGTATTTCGGACTCGTACCGACTAAAAACCGTACTTGCCTTCTCTTGCCCTATATCAACGGTCATGTGATTCGTGACATGTACCACGACCGTGACAGGAATGGAGTATTACCTGAGTATATTTAAAATGATGATGCCCTCGAGCTGGGGCAGGTCGACGAGCTTGCCGTCCACCTCCAAGCGGATAGCTTTGTGCAGGTCCTTACACATCTTGCGCCCCACCATCTTGCGGAGTCCCATCTTCACGTACACACCTTTGTTGCGGAGCCTAGCATACAAATACTGTTGTAAATACGCTGATTGTAACCAATAGAAAACATAGGCAAGTCAAGTCCTTTACTTATAAACGTCTATAAACTTCAGTTAAGTGTTCTAAAGCTTAGGCGTGCCCCTATCTGGTTGAACGCCCGTGTGCAAAACCAATGATGTTATGTTTTTTGTATTATGCCTTCGACCATAACTCGTCGACTACACCCAACAAAAAAAGTTTGCGATCACTAGCTTAAGCTGATATATTTTTTTAAATTTAACTTTATCAAGAAAAGTTCTTTGTTGTGCGTTTTCTTTAACAGGGTATTTCTATTTAAAGAAAACACACAACAAAGCTAGTGATCGCAAACTTTTTTTGATGAGTGTAAGTACACTCATAATTTTAAACTAATATTGAGCGTCTAATGCGAATTAGACGCTCAATATTTAATTGAAAATAATGACTAGGATTTTGAAAAAAAAAAAAAACATTATATATTTGATTTTCGGGTTTAAGAAAACTTCAAGATTATGTTCATGCTGGATTTCTTTTTGTTCGAATTGTGTTTATTGGTGGAAAATCTGTATTGTATCATGATTCTACATATTAACCAATTGATATATGAAAGTATAAGTAATCACTAGGTCTTATAGTACTAGTTATATTAAAAACCTTAAAAATATTCTCTATATTTCTTACCTGCTATTAAATTTGTTGGGATTCTCTTCACGAGCGTTATGGAAATCTAAGCAGAGGTCAGCGTCGATACCGATGCCGAAGTAGTTGTTCATCACGAGGATTTGTGAGTTGTCCTCGCTCTGAGATCCTGTGGTCACAGACGCTGCGGAATCACACGCATGTAATCACGACTACGGCATGATGAAATGGCAACACCGTAAGAATTTGAATACCTACCTACTTTGATCTTATTTACGACCTAACCTAACTGCCTCGGTAGCCTAGTGACTGCTACGCTAGAGGTCTTGGGTTGGTTTCCCAGTTCCAGCAAACTATTGGGTTTTTCTATGAAATTCCCAGTAATAGCTCAGAGTTTGGAATTTGTGCCCGGTTAATGGTAATAAGCTCGCCCCCTATTACATGGGACCTAAACATACCGGCGAACTGTGGGTGTACATTAGTACGCCTCCGCCTAACCCTTCGGGGAAAACAGGCGTGATGGTACACGAAACAAAATTGTTTGGTTTACATACTACTAGCGACCCTAGCGGATGATACAGGCAACCGGTGTTGTCTAATTCAATGTGTGCGTATCTACGCACTGTACGTATTATGCACACGCTCAAGCGAGGATTCATAAAACGACTTGCACACAACTATAACCAAACCAAAAATTAATCTCATACATAAAAGGAATATGTTGCAGTATTTTAGTTGGCAGGATAATAGCTTCCGTGGCGTTACGGTGAGGTGACTGGAATCGAAGCACAAGCGGCGTGTCGTGAGTTCAAATCACGGTAGAGGAAATTATTTTTGTCATATGTCATACTTTTTATATTTAAAAAAAGTAAATTGTGTAGGTAAACTCTTGTGGTTTAATTGACTTGTTTTTATTTGTGTTGTATTGATTTGTTTGTTATTGAAATAAAACAACAAAAATGGTAATTAAAACATTTAATTAACTAAATAACGGATCAATTAATATACACAATAGAAAAACAATTTTATCGAGCCTCGAGGCAGTTATTATTTATTTATTTATTATTACACACACTACTCGTATCGTTACAGGATAACCTCCACTACAATAATGGTTGAAAAATCAACTTACGGTTAATCGTTTCTTTAATGAAACGGTTACTATTTTATCAGTTATGAATACAAAGTTTTGTTTGATGGGTAAGTATGAGCGTAATATTTTGTTAGAGGTGATCAATTTAATCAAAAATAAAGACGTCAAGTAAGTAAATAAAAATTTACAAGTTAACATTTCACATCATAATAAGACAAAGTTATTTTTGTTGGATAAGGATGGACGTAATATATTTTGTCAAAGTATCGAGTATAGGTATATCAATTTAATCATAGTAAAATAAAATGTGAAGTGAATCAACATGTTACAAGGAGAAATTATGGCAATTTCTAACCTCAGGAACAATAACATCACTCACATTACAAAATGGCTACATATTCACTAAAGACTTTCATTATTTATGATACACACGTCGTTTAAAACAGTGTGATCACTTTTAAAATATAGTGTGAAAAATATAACACGTCATGGCAATTTATTATTAATGTGTCGGCAAACCATCGTTATCAATTACCTCTTGTAACCTTCTAGGCATGCTGACTACCATACTAGCGCATATATTGCTACCCCGTAGCGACTCCCAAGTGGACGTAACTACGTCATCTAAATTAGATTTTGATCTTGTATTCGATGAGTCCCAGTTTAGCACCATGTGACCCCCTAGGTTTTCTATGGGGTATAAATCTGTACTTTTAGCAGGCCAGTCAATAATAGTCATGTTTTCTTGGTTGTCAAATCTTCTGTGCTGGTTTGCTGCATCGTAAACCAGCTGCACGCAAGTGGTTTCGCACGGTTTGTAAGCACACATTATGAGCTGTTGCGGTTATTCGGGTGGGGAGGAATGGGTCCGCTCTGTGCCTAGATATGATGTCTCGGTGTCATTTGAAAAAATCGCCGATGGTTTTGGCCCACGTCAGCGATGGTCTACGTCACCGGAATCTGCAAATCGTCGAACCCATAACTGCACGGTTCTTCTCTGTAATAAAAAAGAAATGCTCAGAAACCAGTAAGTATATAAATGCTGATATGTGTAAATAAATATTAATCATAATTTAATATAATTATAATACTCAAAACATTGATTCCAATGATATACCTATTATTTGTATCATCATTAGTAAACTTAATTAATATTAGTTACTTAATTCGAATAATTGAATCTTGGCTCAAATCCTATGCCATAAATTTAATTTATTTATAACATGTGTTAAGTCAGTATTACTTATATGACACTTTCCTAAATGAATTAATTATTATGTGTTTTAATATACTTACTATATTAATTAATAATATAATTAACTATAAGTATTATGTATTAGATATATATTATATTATATAGGTATACTTATATTATATTATTAATATAATTAAATAATTATATTATTAATTAATATAGTATATTAAAACACATAATAATTAATTCATTTAGGAAATAATAAAATATTTAATATACTTTCTATATAATATAGTATAATTTAATATTTACAGGCAAGAAGAGCATAGGTTCATAATGAAAATGTCCATAAATGTTACTCACCGATATCATTAATCGCCTCGCTATTTCACTGATAGAAATGTTTTGCTCGTGTAATACAACAATTTCGGCCTTCTTAAACATCGTTAAATGTTGCATGATGAAGCAATAAAAAATAGGATAACACCGCACACAAATTATTACAGGAGTTGTAAGAAGCAATCTATGCTAAACGAAGGTCGTAATGGTTAATGCAAATAGACTGGACAAATGACGACGTTCAATTTTTATAAAATAAAATAATTGAAAAATTGTGGGTAGCTTTGTCTACTAAGGACACAAAATAAAATGCTTAGTTAGTTTCGATGGCATATCTCTAACGTAGCAAAACTTCGATTGTCTTATGAACTGGATTAATAGTAACTTGTAAAAGATATTTTAAATAATATTATAAAAAGAATGTAATTCGCAAGTGTGGTTTGATCATACGGCATTCGATTTACCAGTCAGAGACATTAGCAACGGTGCTAAAGCTGCTATAGTAAAATTGTTTGAAATAGTGCAATACATTGAACCACACCAATTAGTAATAAGGACTATTATAGCGTGTTAGCCATGCCTAAGTATTGATGTAGGTGTGTGTGTAGTAGAAGTCGCTCGCTTGGACGTTAGTATGCGTACTGATTTACATCGTCTTATTAGTTTACGCACACAATAACAACGGCAGTTATCCATGTGTTGATGTAAACTAATTAGGTGGTTTCACTGTACCTATTTTATGTATTTACGATCTAATCGTTATAGAAAACAGGTTTTGCATTGTACATTATTATTGCTCTCATCTCCTTCAACTAGTGAAAAACGGGCTAATGGCTAACTGAGCTGTCCAGCACTGAATACACCGACTAACGCAACTTGTTCATGTAGAGCTAGTCGTGACATTTTTCTTTTAATTCTGGAATATTTAATAAGCTAAAAATAAAAAAAAAATTTCGTTAACAAGCTCTGTATTTTTTTATCGATACTCGTAGACGTTGACGGTAGACGCTATTCTAACTCACATCTATACAAATAAATAAAATTGCAGTGTCTGTTTGTAATATTAAAATAACCGCTTTTGACTAAGTGCATTTGGATGTATACCTACGTATACCAAACATACCAAAACACAATTTTTTATAATTTTTATCTGTCTGTTTGTTCCGACTAATCTCTGAAATGGCTGGACCGATTTTGACGGGACTTTCACTGGCAGATAGCTGATGTAACAAGGAGTAACTAAGGCTTTTTTTAATTTTTTATATGTTTTTTTAAATACACAGTAACAGCTAGTTGGTAATATAAATGTGCATGATCTACGCTTATGATGATATGCAAGGTGACATCAGTAAATTCCACCAACCAGGTAGCTGCTTGGAGAGTTCTTTAGGCTCGTCTTGTTTATCTTCAGGGTGGAAGACGACGGTCCAACGGTCCAGGCGGATCTCTTCGGCTTCGATGACGTCACGCAGCAGTGACAGCGGGTCCTCACAGCCGGTGTAGCCGGAGCCCCAGCGGAGCGTGCGTGCGAGGTCATTGCCTGCAGGACCACAACATAATTGGAGGACGAGATGCAGATGAGTTGATATTTTTTAATAGAGAGGGCATGGTCACGAATAAGGAAGTTCTCCGACGAGTAAAGCAGAGACGTAAGGTGACGTGTATTGACATACATACATACAGTGAAGTTTGTGTTATGATATCAAATTAAAGCTGGACTAGGAATTGAGGAGAATCAAGCATGCTTACAAGCATTGAAGAAATATAAAGCATTATCCCACGTAGTTAGCTTGTCAAGTGCGTCAAATATCGTGTAAAATTATTATTTAGCCTCTCCCATTTTTTTTTTACTTTACCACATCTTAAAACGTTTCACCACCCCCGATTTTCTTTTACGCCCTTATAGGGCCTCAGTATCCACGAGGGGGCGTTATCGCTCACTTTGCGATTGACAAACACGATAAATTTACATGCTTGCTTGACCGTCTAGGGGCCCCATTAGCCCCTTAATGTTTTGGTAAAAGAGAGCGTTACCAGTGCCCAGCGGCACGATGGCACAAGGTGGGTTGGAGCACTGCGAGTCCTGCCCCACGTTGTCTAGGCACTGCAGCACCCAGCCGATGGTGCCGTCGCCGCCACACACCAGGATCTTGTAGTTGGGAATGTGACGAAACACGTACAGTCTGCATGGCATAAATAGAAATGTTGTATCACAGATATCGTCTTTATTTTATTATCTAGTAGCGATCCCCCCGCGGTTTAACCGCGTTGCCCCATCGCTAAGAGTCGTAGCGGTGTGTTACATAGCTTAAAACCTTCCTTTTGAATCTCTCTATCTATTAAAAAAAGTAGTTTTAAAGATCTAAGCATACCTATGGACAGACAGACAGCGGGGAGCGACTTTGTTTTATACTATGTAGTGATTCCTGGCATGATTCTAGAACTAGCATGTCTACCTACAATGTCTTTAGTGGTGTACTGAGTTTACACTTGGCTTATTAGAATCGAGCCTGAAGTGAGATCAGTACCTAGTAAACAGTACTCTTCGTTTCACTTTGGCTTTGACCGACTCGCATTAAATCTTGGTTTATGATGATCAAATTTAGGTTTTATAAATGTTTTATTGTGTCGCGAATCTTTTATCTAAACTTCTTGGAAGTTATAACAAACAAATTCGGTCAAATCTGGTAACACAAAGTGGTGTTACTTACCCAGGCAGCGGACCTCCATTTTCAAGGTCGAACACCTGGTAAGGGTTGAGGAGTTTGCGGAAGGAAGAAATTAGCTCGAGGCCTTGACAGCCGCCAGACTTGACGTTGACGAACACCAGCAGCGGCTTCACGCCCGCCGGGACCATCGAAGGCTCGATGCTTGGTAACAACATCACTGTGCAAGGAAACATCAACTTGAAAATCATTTCAAAGCTTTAAAAATACCATATGAATTGATTCATAATTATTCTGTACAAAAATACTAGGCGGAGGCAGGGAACCCGTTGGACATGCAGAGATTTTTTTATATCTTATATATATATAAAAAAAGTCGTGTTAGTTACACTATTTATAACTTGAGAACGGCTGAACCGATTTGGCAGAAAATTGGTGGAGAGGTAGGTAGCTTAGAACCAGGAGACGGACATAGGATACTTTTTATCCCGTTCCCGTGGGATGTGGTGATAGACCGAATTCCACGGGAGCGAAGCCGCGGGCAGAAGCTAGTATATATATAAAAGAAAGTCGTGTTAGTTACACTATTTATAACTTGAGAACGGCTGAACCGATTTGGCTGAAAATTGGTGGAGAGGTAGCTTAGAACCAGGAGACGGACATAGGATACCTACTTTTTATCCCGTTCCCGTGGGATGTGATGATAGACCAAATTCCACGGGGGCGAAGCCGCGGGCAGAAGCTAGTTAGATATAGATAAAGAATCCTTTATTGTTCAACAAAAGGAAACCGGAAAATGATAGGTCCCCATTTGTACAATGAACGCTCATTCATTTCTTATCTCGTGACCCTCGTGACCTAAGAGAATTCACTTCGAAAAAAGATTCTGTTACCTAATTTTACATGTTCCCTGTTAATAACAACAAGGAGTGAAGACACGTGTTAGCTGCCCGATGCTAAGCGGTTGCGTAGCTCTATCTCATAGACTCAATCAATATTATGGGGTAAGTACTGAATTGGTCAAAGTAACTGTGCGTGTGCGTAGATATTACCTACCCGCGCGTTGCCACCGCTGCTACAAAAGTCAGTTTAGTCTAATTTTTCGAGTAATACCAACTTTTCCTCGCTGTATAACAAAATAGCACACTATAAACATGGCTGTATATAAATACAGTGTGACTCACCCAATAAATGCTTATCTTCATATTTGGCCTCTCTGAGCGCGTAGAGCGCGCGCACCGCTTTGCTCGCGTCTTCGTACGTGATCACCATCGACCCGTACTCGTAGTAAATCGGACCGATTGATGTGAATTTGTTCTCTGCACAAATTATAAGAATTGTTAGGAATTGTTTATTGCTTGTTTATCCTTTTAGTCATTTTGACTTTCAGATATTATGTGTTTCAAAAGTTGTTGTTATAATTTTCAGCTGTAGGTACTAGCGATGGGTTTATGCCGAGGTATTTATGTATTTCCCTCAAAATGCGCGGAAAGAACCCCATCTATAGGTAGCAGGTACAAATTGATACTGAACTGAAAGAGTCTGAATCTTAACCCTATCCAATGGTATCGATAAATCAATTGAAGCATATCTCTTTTAACACCTCCAAATTGTTTGCCCAACAGGTTAACATTTGTATCGTATGAAGTTTCATTACAAGCATTTATTTATTTTTCTACTTTCATCCTCGATCTCACTGCCATGTAGTGTTTGTTAATTATCGTTATCAATATACTGACCGGCACCGAGGAACTCGACCAGAATGTTCTCGTAGTTCCTCTCGGAGAGGCCGGGCGGCAGCGAGGCCACGAAGAGCGCGAGCGTGGGCCCGTGCGGGTCGCGGCGCGGCTGCAGGTAGAAGCGCGCCAGCTCCATGCGCCGCACGGACTCGCGCGCCAGCCGCACCAAGATGCGCCACGGCCGCTCCTCCTCCTCCAGCACGCGCTCCGACACTGGGCCCGCGGTTGCAAGGTACGTGTGAGTACACATCCCACAAAACATAGGTACTAGTTGGTACAGAATTCGTATTTCAGAATTGTCAAGGTCGTCTTACATATGTTCTTCAATGATAGTGAAAGAAGATTCTGAACTGTCATATTATTGGATCAGTGTGGATAACTGAGTGAAACTCTTTTTGGCGGTGGTATGTCATGTATGTGTTCTGTGTAGGTATTCACTTTACTGATCTGACTATGTCCTGATCAGAAAGTTGTTCCTCTACGAAAGAAGGCATGAAAGAAGCTTGTATGGCTTACAAACTTATTAGATAGATACCTCCACGGTCGAGCAGTATCTCTGAACAGCGGTAGTCGTGCACAGCGCGCGCGGGGTCGAGCCCGAAGCGCTCGAGTGCGGCGGCCATGAGGTCGGCTACAGCGTCGTCGCCGCTGCAGCCCACCGTGACGAAGGTCTCGCCCGCGCCGGCCACGCGCCCTGGGTACACCCGCACCTCGCCGCCGCCGCTCTCTGGCTCCCTAACCAACCAACAACGTGTTAGGAAAGTTGAAGATAAATAAGGAAGATGAAGGAAATTCTGAAAGGCATATAGGAATCTGTCCCAGCTTGATTATTACGAAACCTAGACGATTATCAGCAGAATATCAGCTACCTCATCCTGAACTGATCTTCTGATAATGTATGTCTGCAAACGATAAATGCTAAATTCATAAAATTGAGCCATCAATTAGCATACATACATATTTTCACGCCTGTATCCTATTGTGGTCGGCAGAGACTATAGATAAATTAAAGAGGCTGAATATAAGGAAGAATAGGTGAAAAAAGTCAGTAGATTGCTAAAATTAGATGCAGAATACAACTCACTTGAAGCGCAAGAAGAGCGCGGGTCTTTTGTTGGGCAGGCGCGTGACTCGCGCGAGCGGCGTGGGGTCCTTGAGCGGCGGCTCCTCGCCGGCCAGCGCGTCCGTGAGCTCGAACAGGTCGGGGTCGCGCGCCACGTGGAAGGCGCGCAGGGCCGCCGCCACCAGCTCGCGCTCGTTCCAGTTGCGGCCCACCACCACGGGCCGGTACAGGCGGCGCGCCCACGCGGCCTCCCCGTCGTACACCTTTACCACCTCTGTTACACGATATACGAACTATGTTAAACACTCTTCAGACTTTTTTTTTTTTTTTTTAATTATGGCGCCACACTTTTTGTGTATTTGCCAGTGTCAAGTATTAGAATAATCAAGTAGTTAATATTTCCCATCATGGGATTGTATTATGGCACCACACTTTTTGTGTTCGCCAGTGTCAAGTATAATGTTCAGTTGCCCCAATAAAACGGTAGAAACTTTATTGAGGCTTCGATGGAGTTTAGGTGTGAACCCAAAAAGTCACGATTTTCAATTTTATATCATTTGCCTACACTCTCACACGTTCACGAACACTTAATGGTTAATTATCCACCATAATTACACATCAAACTTCGGAGAAATTCAAGTTTTGAAAAATAATATAAAATCGACAACGTGCACTTTACATTTTCCCGCCTACCTCTTCAGACTTCCTGGTGGATGAATAGAGTGCGTTCCACTAAGTGCCCACAATAATCAAAAGGCTCACAAGCAAGAGGAACGGCAAAACTGCGGACGTGAGCGTGATCGTTGTGAACGCCAAATGGAACGCACTCATATTGTATATAGAAATTGTATTGGAATTTCTTGCCGGAGTCCTTGTTTTTCGAAGGACTGGTAGTGTTGCGAACTATCTTTGGATAGTGTAACCGTTCCAAACGTACAATTTACGTAGTAATTATCAAATCAAATTTATTTATTGCGAACATGGGTATTACAGAAGATGTTAAAATAAAGAAGGAAAAAATGTATCACCATATTCCACCAAAATTCTACCATATTCTATCGAAGAGCACGTGGAAGAGACGGAGATTACTCAGTTTTTTTGTTGTATGACATGTATCCGTACTTATAACATCAGTTTATGAATATAGTACCTTCATCCCGATCATCCGGGGTCCGGTCCCGATGCTGCTTGTGGTCCGGGCGGTGGTCCTGGTCGGCGGGCGCGCCCGTGGAGCCGCCGCCGGAGCCCGAGCGGCCCTCGCAGCCCGAGCTGAACTCCTCGCTCACGCTGCGCGCTGCAACACCCATATCGCTCACATACACACCCCCGTTCGCCCTGGAGTGTCGCTACGATACACGACACCATGGAATATCGAAATTTGATATTGTAATCGGTCCTGCCTGCTTTGAAAAGAAATTTGATGGTATGTCTTCTTATGATCCACAAGAAGCTACAGGATTATTTTATAATATAAGGTACCACACAAAAAGTTAAGGGGTGAAAGAGAGACGTTTAAATCTCAACTTAAAGCAGGGTCAAATCAGACTTTTAACTTCGTGATTTTAGTCGTGTTTATTTAATATAATGCTCTCCGTTTTATATTTTAATAAAGTCGACATATTTAGTAAGCGGATTTAAGGATTGTTTTAGTCCAGCTCTCCTATAAGCGAAAAAGGCGGAGATATAGCGGTTTATAACTTACATTTTATTTCATTAGTTTATTATATTGTTTATTTTTAGCATTTCCATACATTGAGATGAGTAAGTAGGTACCTACTTTCATTAAAAGTAACTAAGTTAATATTACGGCTTGAATATCTCAATCTATGGAATTGTTACGTATATTCTTTATTTTCTCTAAGTACCTACATAGGTACTAACAAACACTAAGTTGTATGATGATATTATGTCCTTCCTAATAAATTTGCTTTATTTGACAATCATATTTTAAGTATGTAAGCAATACAGAACATGTTGATATTTATTTATTGTTTGGTCTTCAATACATCATACAACTAGAAACACACATCTTAGGATGTCATCACAAACTCATTGATTGTTTTTCAATCTGTTTATATCATCAAAGTAGGTAAATTTCCGTATTCATTACAGCTCAATCAATGTATTGTAAACGACATCCGACACAAAGCGGCATTGGACACTTAAGCATAAATAAATACATAATATATGTATGTCGTTAATATCGCGTCTTCCGTCTGTTACCTTCGTGCCGTTGGAATACTGCATCATGAGTATTCTTGGGCTGGCCGGTCACTGAGCTTTTCCAGTGGGGGGAGCGGGCACAGAATAGAACTTAGGGCTTCACTTAACTACAAGACAAGTGCCGGGAAAGATTAGCTACGACTTAAGAGAAATTTTACTGATGTTAAAACTACGTGTGAGTGAAAATTATCAGGCAGGAGATTTCCTTCAAAATGCATTAGATATCAAATAAATTATAAGTACCTAATTAAAGCTTTTTGCAAAATTGGAGATAAATATTAGACAGCACTCGCTGGCAAATGCGAGTATAACCTTTCTTAGAGGTATTATTTAGTTTCGAAGTATCGCAGTGGCGCCGCCTAGCCATCGCTGTGCGAGTCATATTATTTCTTGCGGTCTTGTAGTTTCATGAACGGGAAAGTTTTAAGAATTGAGTGACGGTTGACATCGAGATAAGGTGTAGAGGTACCGTACGCTCATGAGCAGTGTATGTTAATGAGTATAGTTATAAAGCATGTATTGCACCATGCACACACAGAAAATCGGTGTTACAAGAAATAGAGTAGGGGCTATAATAATTAGTTAGAATTATTTATAGATTTTTTTTCGCTCCCATTTAGGTATGTAGTATTATACATATATAGGTATATAATATTTTTTCCAGCATTTTACTGCATACACCCTTTTTAAGACGGAAGTGATTCTTTGCATGATAGTTTAGCGTCTAGAAGGAAGGTAGAAGCCTAACAGCGAAAGCTTTCATCTAACAACTTGATGAAACTGTTATAATATACAGTTCGACCAAGTAACATGCATGGAGATGTACCGACCAGGGATCACCGTGAAGGGAAATGTTATAAGGTTGAAAATTTGTACATATTATCCGCAAAGACTCGAACATGGAGGACTTTCACCTGAAACTCCGAAGTTAATGTCAGAACCAGAAGTACCTAACAGCAGTGCTGAGTGAGTCCTAGTCGGTATCTGCAGCTGTATGGGAGATGTGCGGGTGCGCGCTAGGGGCGGGGCGTGGGTCGCGGGGGCGGGTTACCTCTGGAGTAGGGGGGCGAGGCGCCGCCGTGCGGGCTGCAGGCGGCGGGCAGCAGGCGCCGCGCCAGCGTCATCAGCCGCGCCGGCGCCCAGCCGCCAGCGCGCGCTGCCCCAACACACACGCTCACGCCACGCCGCTCCACGCATGTGCCAAGCGATTCGTGAGCCCAACCTACACCGCCTACCACGACTATGCCGCCGACGCTTAGCCACGCACGATCAGGACACCCCATGACTAACGCAGTCCTTAATGTGTGCAGTTGAGAGACCAACATAACAGGAGTCAAGCCGAAAGAGGTGTAATGTGAAAAAAGTAAGTACTGCTATAATTTTCAAACCTAATCCAAGATAAAGTTTTCATGAGCAAGCAAAAGAAAAATATTATGGTAAATAAGTTCCTGTGGAGATTTTTGGTTCCTGTAAATCTTCAACCAGCTGATCTCTGACCGTGTGTGCCTATGACTAGCTTATAGGAGGAACTGTCGGACTACTTTACAAGCGAGGCCAATACTAAGTAAGCTCGCTGCGAATTGCGTGGCACATGTACGTGGCGGGAAGCGGTGGTTGCCGGGGCCACTCTGGTTGTGGGACACTTACGGCAGCCAAAGTCGCGCTGCGAAGGCGGCGGCCGCACGTGCACGCCGATTATGGCCTCCATTGGCACCTCCGTGCGCGGGATGGACACTGCCGATGGTGGCAAGAAGATCGGCTGCAGCATCCCAAAGTTGCAATCGTCCTGTATGAGGGCGCGACATCCTGCGTGACACTGTGAAACAGACAGTCTAAGCGTGAAGACACCATCATAACTATTAGATTATAGAAGTAATTATCCATTATCATGAAAACCTAACCAAGTCAAGTATTCTCAACGATGTTTTCTCTGAGAAACACCTAAGATCGAACTTGTTATTCATCACAGTCTCCGCTATGGAGCCTGTCAAGCTGATCCAACTATGACATTTGCTCCTATGCGTAAAGTTATGTTCTGTAGGTTATCTGCGTAAGTTCGGGTAGTGGATACATACCGTGCTGCCGCACCACTCGCAGCGGTAGCCGGTGAGGCACTCTGCGGACCAGCAGGCGCGGCGGCAGGCGGCGCACTTGCTGTTGGCGGGCAGGTTGCCCTCGCGCCAGTGGTGCACGTGCCGCGGCTCGCTGCCGGCGCAGTACGTCGCGTTCTCCTTGCAGTCGGCCGCCGCGAAATCTACGCACTCTCCGTGCACGTAGTACTCGCATACTGTCACACAAAGCACATGTCCATACCTATTAACTTGTTACAGTCACACTATGATATTGGTAGCACTGCAATGTACTCTAGCATTATTGTGTCTCGTTGGCCCAATTTACGTTAGCTAGCATAGGAACATATCTACTTTAAAATATGAGCTTAGTTCTTTTCAGTATACGCTAAGTAAAAGTATTTTTATGCAAAATAGCTCTCCTACCACATAATACTCAGTAATTATATTTACTCGTTATATCGGCATCTCAGAGGTCACCTATCATAAAAAAGAAGAGATCAGAAATAAAAAAAAATAACGACTTATTTTAATTTTACAATTTGTTATACTTACTCATGCAATGTAAGGCTGGTAATTCATCGAGCCGTTTCCGGCACACCGTACAGAACTTGCGTTTGTGGTGTGTGGGCTCTGACCAGCAGTGAGCCACTGGGTTCTGGATGATCAAAAGAAAACGGTTAGTAATGGATGAGCTCACCCTATATATGAATGCTTTACATCTGAAAGTATTATTCATATTTCAAAACGGCTAAAGAATTCTACGCGTTCGAAATATGAATTTATTTAAAGTAAAATTGCTATAAAATGTAGCCTGGGGATTAATATGGCTACGTATGGCCTTACTAGTAATGGAATCCTTTCAACCCACTTTCCTTTTATTCTGTACAAAAATACGTTGACAATTACTTTCACGCAACTGTTGAATACTTATTGGGAGTATGGCTATGTGCAATATGCTCTGTTATAAAGTACTAAGGTATAGATTACCTTGATGAGGCTCGGCGCCACCCCACAGCACGGCGTTACCACTTGCCCCACGCATCGCTCGTGCACTATGAAGTTGCAGACTGAAACAAAATGGTTTTAATGTCATTTGACGTCATATCTGTAATGGACCGTAAGCATAAGCATAATAAGATAATGTCCCCGCTGGTACAATGTTGACAATTACGATCAATCATTGATCAATGCAGTAATTTGTCAGCTGTGAGTGACCATTAGTAATAAACAATGTGTAGATTAACAACAATTTTAGACCTTTAGAATTTTAGGTGATTAAAGTGAGCATTATTTTTTGTTGACACACGAGCTGACGAGCCACCTGTTGGTAGATAGACATCGTCGTATATGGACCTGCGCGTTGCAGAGCCATAAGAGAACTGCAGTCTACCAGAGCCGCAGCAACCGAGAGGGAATTGTATCTTACGCGCAAAAGTCGAAACCCACCTAGGTAGTTTACGACAGACTCCGACGTAATGGTCGCCAGCCAGTCAGACCCCAAGGGGTCCTACCACAGAGTAAGTCAGGTATTATCTCGCCTCTTAAGAGATGCCTATCTGAAAGGCAGTGAGGAACAGTATTATACTATAACCAGTCCCTACGCGGGGATCCATACCATAATGCGATCTCAGCTAGAGTACCTATATGGTACGTTGTGCTCCGCGTGTTGGTTAATAATATTGTGGTTCTAAAGTGCCGATTTTATCCCCTAGACAAAAGACGATGGCTCTGCCGTGCTTTGACTGAAGGGGTGAAATATGCAATCGGTTCTTTCCGTCCATTGACAGCAATTCCATTAGATTTTTATTTCTGGTATACTTTCAAAACAACGCTCTATAAATTACAATAACCTCCTCTTTTAAGTTGATTAAGTAATGGAACCACAACTCATTCGTTTCGTCCATCAAAATATCAATTCAATAAGCTAACGATACATAGTAAAATAATAAAGTGGTTCAGAACGCATTACATTAGCAGGCACGCGATGCACCGCCCCGGTCCCCCTGATCAAGCTCGGACATGCTAAGCGCTTGGGACTTATATGGGACACGCACGCAGTGGAAGGGTTTTAGTTCTATGCTATATACGATGCTGTAAACGTTGGGCGTATTAATTGGTCTGCTACTGAGCATGTAATGCGATTGATGTTGTCACGTGCATGGCCGAAAGAAGTCGATCGGGCAAGCATTTATATCGCCTATTGTGGAACGATAATATAGGTAGTCATATTATTATAATTTTATTGATAATACAATGCGCAGTTATTTAGATCCTCGTAAATCCTTCATGAAACAAAAGCGTGAAAGTGTTTTATTTAGCATCAATAGGAAAGAAAAACACAAGTTAAAGCTATTAAATCTGGATAAGACTTCTAAATGAGTGATGCGTCTAAATTATCCATACTAATACGCCATACTATTCACCCATATCCAAGTCCAATTATAAAAGTAAAAGGAACTCTATTACTTATTCAGTTTTCACGCTGCCAACGATGAATTTCGTTATAGAATCAGGTTGGACTTTGGAAAAAGAAATAAGCTCAATTTTGCCTCAAAATGTCCTGATAATGCAAGCAACACATTTCGTTCATATAATCTGAAGTACCTAATTAGTGTAAACTTATAGAGAAACATTTAATGCAATATTCAGTACCTATTTACCTACTGATTTCAATCACTTACTCAAATTCAATTAGGTAAAATTCTAGTTAATCTTTCAAGAGTATTGTGAGTATCATGAAACTGATAGCTACTTGTACGTAGGTAGGTAGGTACGCAGTAACAAATATAAGAGGTTTGAAGGAGCTGCCAAGATACGAATAATGTATGCATTTCTAATCGTTCTGACTCTTCACTGTGATTTATGAGTGGAACAATAATACCGCGAATTTATTAATAGGGAAATGAAAACATACATTATATAAATAATAATTTACAGCTTATAATGACAGTTTAGACAGTTTAGTTAATAATTAATGAAGGTACTGAAGACTAATATACCCTAGCTAACGCCTCGACTAAATGTGTGGAAAACTAATTTTGTTAGCAAAGGAGTTTTCATATGAAACTAAAAACTCTTTTCCTCCGTAGAGCCGACCATAGACAAAATACTGGGTAGTATTAAGCCATGCACGGCTCGGGCGCGCGGGCCTCTCGTAAAGTCATCTCGGAGCATGGATCGATACGGGCGCGCATGCTCGCATCACGCCGCCATCTCACTGGAGACACTGATGTTGCCAATTTATATTGTCCCCGGTAGCCCGGCTGTTGGATAACCTCTTATAGGATGAGTTTGCCTTCGACTAATTTAGAATTTCTCTTGACTTTGACCATTGATATTATTTATTAACTTTTAACTTTATATTTTAACTAATGGACGAAATTAAAAACGTATCCCTGGATTGTTTTCCCTACTGGAGATCTAAAATTGACATTACTTCTATGTCAAATTCTTATGTCCATTAGGGTAAACAATCCAGTCCAGAGACAGGTTATTAAGGCCGTTTGTGTACTCACTGCACGTCTACTAACATAAGCCACCTGTAAGTCCAATATATCTTTCTTCAACTTAGTCTAGGATTTCTATTTAGAATTGGTTATTATTTTTAGTTCGTTAAGAATGATATTTGTTTTATTTTAAATTATAATTAAATAAATACCCAGTGTTTATTTCTATAGAGATATCATTATTGACTATAAAAAGAATTTCATTAAAACTTGTCTAAAACAAAAAGCCCAGAGTAATACTAAATGACAAAGTGCTGCTACTTCGTAGCATGAGTGAGTCATTTACTTGGTCAAAAGAAGTCCTTATATTTGTCACAAGTTCACAACTCATAATCGTCCTCCTAGCCGTTGCCCAATTGTGTCGTGGGCTTCCAGTCCAACCAGATGTGGTCAAATATTTTACACTTATTTTACACGAAGTAACAATACCGGTGTCCTGAGGATAGACTGGTTGTCAAGCTTTTTGGATTTCTGGTTCTGTGTGAGAGGCCTTACGTGCTCTCCGGGGCACGAATAGGACTAGTAATTTTTGAAATTAATTTCCTGAATACTTAAAATTGTAAATATCGAATGGAAGCAATACACGCGTGGGTGTGGTCCGATATACTTAATAGATAAAGTATTCCCTAAGCTCGATTGTAAGTTTTAACTTGTAACGAGTAAGCGTAGATATCGACTAAAAAATTGACGCGCGCTTTTAAATACTTATCTGCTCCAAAAACAAAACTATAGCATAGCAAAACTTGTACGTAATACGAACAACCCCAAAACGTACGCAAAACATAAAACAAAAGTAAGTTACCTATTTATAGATGGTGCTTGTCGATAAACGACGTTGTGTTTTTTATAACGCGGAAGGGCACAGCCGGATGGGGATCAAGGAAACATATTAGTGGTGTAGTTCTGACGTTAATACGTCATGGTATATTTAAATAACCTCGGGGCGGGGCCGAGCTGGAATAGACACGGCTGCAGCCCGCGCGGCACCACCTCTCGGGACGTGACGCCTCGACGCCATAAAACATCTAGAATCTAGATCTGTTTAAAAAGTAAAACTGTCAAATCTTTTTTTTTCAGCACACAAAAGGCATGCGTTCATAAATAAGTTTGAATATCTTGTCACATTACCTATGGTATTTTAGCGATATTATGATAAAGTGTACCTACCTAATGTATATTTTTTATTGTGGTGGTCATTTAGTGCAACATCAAATCTTCACTGTAACTTTAATACGTCAATAATTCCTATTATGGACATTTTCTGAATAATGACCTTTATCCCAAAGCGTGTTTCTGACCAATAATCGTTAGTCATAGTGCCAAAGTAAACAGAATGTATAATAAAGTAGATGTCAAAGTTGGATTGCTGTTTTGTTAAACAATTAGCGGTTATCTGAAAAGCGAATTATACAATTTAACTGCGACATAGACATACCACTAAATAGCTGGGGCAACAGCCTATCTTGATCATCTGCTATGAAATACAATGTTAATGTTTCCGACAAACATTGGATCTTATTTTTTTTATTATTACCTAAAAATTAATTACTATTACCTACCTAAAAATAACCAAGCATATTAGTGTTACCTACTTAAATATGGTTTCAAATCAGAGCGTGAATATTAGTCAAGAAGTGATAGAAAGCAGAATTGGTTTCCAGACGACAATAAAAGTGACTATTTATTTCGTCATATATAAATGGAGATTCATTGAGGTAATTTAAAATAGTCTGCATCCGCAAGTTAAATTTAAATTCGTTCAAGTAACCTCTCGTTGTCCGGAATAAGGCTAATTAACGCAATGATTCAGAGACACCGCAAATAGCTACACTAATCTATATATAACGCAGGCGCTTGTAAACATGCGTGGACGCACGCGGATCGCGGACGACGACGCGACGCGGGCAATTCTGGCGCCTTATTGGGCTCTTTATACTTATTATATTTTATAGCCTGTATTATTCCTTTTTCGAATTTTAAATGATTGATAGATATAATATTCTTTATTGCACACCAAATACTATATAACGCCAAGTACGTGCTCCCAAGTAATACTTAGTCATAAAATGAGTCTCATCGCTAAAAACAGACAGCCATTGACAATGATAGACTCATGAGACTTTATAGAACGAAAACACAACGTAGACTTGGATATATGTTGTACCTAAGGTGTTCCATCCATGTATGTTTACCATTGACGTAAAAGCTTGAGTTGGGAATTCGGCGACTTTAAGACCTCATCAACCTCAGAAAAACGATTCTGAAGATGGCAAAGATGGCTAACTACCAATATATCTTACATATAATAAGAATGTAAGTGAGCCGTGTCTGTACATTGCTTATATTTACAAAAACACTAATTTGGGGGACTCAGAATCGGTTACACAATCCATTTCTATTATTTTTGGAACTTTTGTCTGTCTGTTTGTCTGTCGGTTTGTCTGTCGGTTTGTCTGTCGGTTTGTCTGTCGGTTTGTCTGTATGTTTGACCGCGCATCAAATGATAACTACTGAAGAGATTTGGAGGAAGTGGGCAGGAATTCACAGCCTGTTTCTTGGATTAACATTTAGGCTATTTTAAATTCAAATCGGTTCTCTCTATCAATAGTTATTAACATTTTAATTATTGAAAACGTTGACTTTTAAAAATAACCATTGAAGTCAATTTCTTTTTCAAGTATTTCTTTACTAGACTAGCACGGATCAAAATTATAACAGAATCAAGTAATAAAATTAAAAAAATACACTTACAGGGACTAAATAACATAAAACAAGGAAATAAAGCAGATCAATCAGAAACCATTATTGTGACCAGGAATTGATTATTAGTACAGTAATTCTAACTCTACTTATACAGGGAATCACGGGATATACATAGGATTTATCCAGCGAGCACAAGCCGCTGCAAAAACTAAATATTTGAGTAGGTTAAAGAAGTAAATAAAAAATGACAACTTATTTTCTAGCGGACTAACACGACATCGTTATTACCGCAATGAAATTTGATTCGGGTTTAGGCGGGAAAATGAAAAGTGCACGTTGTCGATTTTATATAATTTTTCAAAACTTGAATTTCTCCGAAGTTTAATGTGTAATTATGGTGGATAATTAACCATTAAGTGTTCGTGAACGTGTGAGAGTGTAGGCAAATGATATAAAATAGAAAATCGTGACTTTTTGGGTTCACTCCTAAACTCCATCGAAGCCTCAATAAGGTTTCTACCGTTTTATTGGGGCAATTAAACAATTTATACTTGACACTGGCGAACACAAAAAGTGTGGTGCCATAATACAATACAATCCCATGATGGGAAATATTACTTGATTACTCTAATACTTGACACTGGCAAATACACAAAAAGTGTGGTGCCATATAAAAAAAAAAAAATTTGATTCGATAACAGGTGTCATTTTGAGTTGACAATTTTGACAATACTTATTATTGTTTTCTTCTTTAAAGCATCCAGCCATATAGTAACTCATTTTATAATGTGAAACCTCCATAGTGTAGATACAGTGCGCACACTTTATTTGAGAAACTAAGTAAAGAGTTTCCATCTAATCGAGTAATTAAATACATAAGTAAATAAAATAATAAAAAAAATGCAACGTGCGTTAATCTTTACTGATGCCGAAACAGATATTTGATATATTTATCTATGTAGGTATGTCTGTTTATATTTCCATGCTTCACGTCAACACAATGTGAACAAATTTTTTATATTAAGTAATTTATAGATAAGAAATAAGGTATTCAGAAATCAATGGCGCTAAGTGTATTACAAATATGGAAAACCAAATTTTTCGAGGTGTTTAGTTGAAACTTGGACAGGACAACGTCTGTCAGGTCAGCTAGTAGATGAATAAATAATTAATCCTGAACGATAAACATTTAGATATTTGTACGTAACATTAACCTTTGTTTTTTTTAATCGAAACACACTTACATATGTTTGCTATCAACACAATCGCTACTATCAATACGTTCAATATGTGCTTAAAAATGGCTACCGGCACATTGCTCGCCACCCAGTTATAATGGTTGTCGCTCATCGCTTCACGGCAGTAGTTAATTATGTATCGTAAAAATTCAAGCCACCTGTTGGCGTCGCGTGCTCCACTCGATAGGCCTCCATGTCACTGCCAACTTGTTTTACAAAGGCATATTGACTTATTGTTTCATTGAAACCGGGCCCCGTAAAATCGTTAAAGCTTTTGTTGATTTTGTCTATGTTATTTTTTGCGATGGTTCGAATTTGAAGGTTCGTGATTGACGGCGCTACTAGAGGAGTGATTAGTTCGCTTTAGCAATTCTATTTCGCGATGGAACAGATTAATATTTATAATAGTTTAGAGGATAGGTGTTCATGCATATCATAGTGTATTAGCATAGTTATTATTCGTATGCCCGCATTTTTCTATGAGTCTTCGTTATTTGACAATAAAGATTTATTATTATTTCCTATATTTGCCCATTTAATAAAAAAATAAACGAGTAAAATAAATGTAAAAAGGTAATATGACGGACCAGTGTTGTCCGTTCTGGATCTGAATTTTGAATATTCGTAGAGTAGATACTCTAAGGGTGCACTAAGACGGGATTTTTGGAATTGCCGCCTTATTTGATATATTTGATCCCCGATATCGAGGAAAAGGCCATCATTGCGGGACACATGACACAGCTACCTATTCTTTGATATAATCATTGGGTTGGTATTCAGCAGTTTTCACTGCCAGCCAGCAACCTACATTACTACTACTCTGTTCCTAAGATCCGTTCGAGAGGGCCTAGACCAGTTGCATTCTATCGCTCCAATCGACCAACGAATTGAAATAAAATGTATGGAGATGAGTATGGAGATATGTGCACGATTGTCGAATGAAATCGATTTGTCGAAAGCTATGTCATTTTATTTCTAATCGTTTCTCTATTCGAACTTTAGATTACAACTTGTCTACTACTTGGCAGTTGCTGAGTCTTATCACTCAATGGGTTTATGCAAGGGCATTTATGTTTTTTTGTTCCTACCCAAAATTCTTGGGCAGGAACCCATCCACCTATACCTGTCCCTCATTTCATTTAAGATGTCTCCACGAGTTGGGTAACCGTGTGTGTAATCTTTCAAAGGACGAGAAAATCATCAAATATCGAGACGTTATATAATTATGCGCTATTCAGCGAACTTGATACCATGTTACATATTTTGACGTTTGGCCGATCGATTAGCTGATCTTACTCCTGCTAGGGCGGGGTCAACGTTTGAAACGTTTAGGACCCTTGTGGCACTTGTGAATGTGCGTATATCGTCATCCTAGATACCCGTAAACGGGTAAACAGAGGTCCACTAAGGGTCAATACGAAAGATATACAATGTGTTAACTATGTCTGACCCGTGAAGGTATTGTTAGTGCAGTTAGTATTTATACAATCGTTTTAACTTTACAAGTAAAAAATACCTCGTTTTTTTTATATAAGGAATCTTATTTGTTAATATGGATCTTGTGATGTGTCACTGGGCGTCAAGCATATATCATATCCGATAGGTTTCTTTTGACATAGTGGTCGATAGAAAGAGGTAGAGATTTTTTTATTTAAAATCCTAAGCTACTCGGTCTTTTCCAAATTATGGTCTATTTCAGGACCTGATTAAAAGAAATTGTGAAGCCTTTATCAAGCTCTGTTCGTTTATTACCTTGTTTCTAAATACCTAATTAACAAAAAAATGTTGTATAACACATTCTTGTTTGTTAGAATCGCAAATAGAAACTGATTCCTCAGGCTTTCGATAATTTTCAGTTGCATTCATTATCCACTACTTAGGTGAGGTAGGTAGGTACTTTATGTGATCTACGTAATTCAGTACTAAATATACCAATAAATATACATACTAGGAAACCTGACCCAACACGTGCTAGTCGCATTTCAAATCACCCCAAAAATAATTAGATAACACCTTCACCTACAAACATTAAAACAATGAAGACTCAATGTACGTGCTGAAGAAAAGAAGAAAAAAATCGTTCCGTCCGAAAATCGTGATTATTTTTCAGAAGCGAGTGGCGCGGCCTTCGGCGGGGGGCGCGGGGCGAGCGGGGCGCGGCGGGAGGTCGGCATTGACGTCACGCGCGCAAGCCAATCGCGCTCCACCTCGCCGCTCGAATTTGACTTAGCCGCGGGTGGCTTGTCTCTATCCCCATTGGGAGCTTTGCCTGTATAATTTCGATGCCTTTGCATCCTGTTTGCTAGATAAAGATTAGTTGGTTGCGTTCGATCACCTCATAGAGCCCCAACCCGACATTTGTCATTATTACTCTTAAATTTTGAAATACTACTAATATTAGTATACTTACCTAAGTGTTATTTACAGTTACTATGCGTAAACGAGAATACCTATTTGGTAATTCGTCTTTGAAATTAGACTCACACCGGTAATAGTAGCGGTAATAAAGCTCCCTATTTATATTTCTCGCGAATTGACTCAGTAAGAGCGGTGTGCGTAGGTTCGTACGTTTACAATTAGGAATAAGGAATTAGGAATTATTACTAAGACTGTATGATTATGGTCTTAGTACTTGATGTTATATGTTACTGAGCAAACCTGACAGCACAATTCCTAGGTGTAATCGATTTTTTTAAGACGAATTAAGAACCGTTTGCTAATGTCTACATTACGTAACAATATGTAATAAAATAAAGGTGAAATTAAAGGTTTAACAAGTAGGCACAATGTATGACGTCCAGACGACTTCCCTTTAATGAATAGCCAAACAATAGACAATAATAGATGACCATAAAGGTACTGTAAATAGTTTATGACAAGCGTGGGTGCAGATCAAACGGTGCTCCTCAGGCGGAACTCACGACACCTGCTTTGACGCCGGTAAACAGACTACACTATGTATAAGTGTACTGACAATACGCTGAAAACACAGCTCTGGTTTATACCCGGATATAAAAAAATCAAACAAATACTCGTATCTGAAATTTGAAAGGATTGCAGTATGAAACTTAGTTATCGAGGATACCACCGTATACCTAATCTGTCTTAAGCATTGATTGAACAAAACATTGAAGTCTCGACATCCGAAACCCATTTCGGATCGCATTTGTATGATAAATACAGCGTCCAAGCCTTTTCTAATTGCCAAGAAATTGGAACGAAATTCTCCAAAATTACTTGTACCTAAGTAAAGTAAAGATTAGCCCGGGTAACTGTAGGTATACTGTAACTGTAACACGGATTACTGCCCAACCTCGGGGGACCTAGGGAGGAAGTCCGCCACCTTTACGCTGGAGTCGTGCGGTCTATGGCTCTATATGGTGCACCCGTGTGGTCACGCCGGCTATCAAGTGTGCGGCGGTGTAGAAGCAAATTCTATAGTCTGCAGCGCAAAGTGGCTATTCGGATCGCACGAGGATACCGAACGATATCCTTCGAGGCGGCTACTATCCTGGCGCGCTTCCCGCCGCTGGACATCCTGGCGGATATGGACACGAGAGTCTATAACGGCATCCGCGTCATCCGCTCCAGCGACGAGAGCGCACCCCCGCAGGCGTTTGAAATGTTACGACGGCAGGAGCGGCGACATGCACTCGAGAGGTGGCGTGAGCGGCTTGAGGGCCCACAGTATGCGAACAAGCGAGTAGTTGAAGCCATTCTGCCGTGCTTCGAAGCTTGGTTAAAGAGGGGTGAACGAGTCACATTCCCGCTCACTCAGATATTCAACGGACATGGTTGTTTTGGAGAGTATCTGAATAAGATCGGACGCGAGGCTACTCCAAATTGCCATCATTGTGGGGGCAGTCAGGACTCCGCACAGCACACACTCGCTGAATGCCCTGCATGGGAGTCCGAGCGACGAGTCCTAGTTGGTCTGATTGGGCAGAATCTGTCCCTGCCAAATATAGTTTCAGCTATGCTGGCAGAAACAGCGACGTGGAAGGCCGTTGCCTCTTACTGTGAGTGCGTCATGCTCCAGAAAGAGACAGCAGAGCGGGATCGAGAGAGGGCCGATCCCACCAGGAGGGGAAGGCGCCGGCCGGAGAGGTAATCGCCTCGGTGCCCAGCCCAGTTAGGGCCAAACGCCGAATCCCTGCTATTTTACCATCAGCAGAGGATACTTTTTGGGATGCGGACGCTTAGAACAACTGCAGGCGTTCGTATCCCGGGGGATGACAGCATAATAAAGCTGCATCTCTGGGAGGTGCCAAAGGCAAAACACAGGAGGGGCACCGGTGCGTTCATTAGAGATCTCGGAGCCCCCTCCACAATGTGCTATAGATGGCCGTGTGTTTTTAGTCAGTAGAAGTCCGACATAACCCCCCGCCTTTCCTTCCGATAGACGGTGGGCATCCATGAGGATTTTCACACGCAAAAAAAAAAAGGTATACTGTAACATAAACTAACGAAATGATTCCCTTACAATTTATAATATAGCCGATATGAAACGTCTCGACTCCTGGCTAAATAGTAACTATGATCTATAAGATGAAGGTGCCAATTTTAAGATATCAAAACTCGGCTATATTTGGAAACGTTCGGTCCCGGATGTCGCAAAGCCCGAAAAGCCTGACAACCAGTTTATTCTTAAGATACTGATATTGCGGAGAATGGCAATGGTTTTGTGTAAAATACTGATGTTCAGCCGCATCTGGTTAGAGTGGAAGCCGATCTCTACGTAGTTCGGAATGGCAAGAATGATGATGGTATTATAACGTCTCAGCTATTGCCCAATTCACTCCCTAACAGCTTCCAACGACAGCGCATAATTCTCTTCAATGCTTTTCAGTTAAAATGTGGCTATAAATTACCACGTGCTGACCGGCTGGATCATAATTTAACTGAAGTAGGCCCTAGAGTGGGCCATGAGATAAATACATTGTGATGACGTCACCCATGATCTCAGGGGACGGTAAATCTTTCTTACAACTAATACATCAGCAGCTGCCATCATTGTTGTAACTGCTATGTATGTTTCACGGGTTCGGAGTGCGCAAACACAGCTTGTAACCAGTCGGCCGTATTGACTTGTTCTTGTGAACTAACTTCAACTAAACATGAAGTAGTTCTCAATCCGTCTGTATTAGGTATGTACCTACATGATGATCGAACATACTTCTAAGATATTCTCGAAAATAAAATCGAACATAATTATAGGTAGGTACTACAGATTATTCGAAATTGGTTTACTAAACCTTTTACGATTTAAATACGGATATCTAAATATAATTCTAATCTAAGGTCAATTTTATTTTGGAAAATTGTAGGTAAGTACTTATGTGTTTGTCAACATACACGTTATTATCTACCCACATTATTGTAAAAACGTAATAGAAGCGTTCCTTAGATTGAAAATTGATACCTATAAGTTTCCAATTCATAATCGTATCGGAAGGCAATAGGATTGTATAGTTCTATAATATCAAAAAAGACTATAGGCAACTTGAGGTCTCCATTTCTACCTTCCTGTCTCGAGCCGCGGGGTTCTTTAACTGAAGCGAGGGTTGAAGACAATATTTTACCATTAGGTTATCTGAGTCGAGTGTCGATCGTCGGTAAGAGTCCGATATACCCTGTTACGTTGAGGACGTAGCAGGGTATGTAGCAGAAGGTCCGTGAAGATATTCAGAACTGAAAAAGATTAGAAGGTACGTAACGTAGAATCACATAACATAACAGTAGGCGCATGTATGTGGTACGATGAAAACGAACATTGACGAAACAAAAAGAATATATATAATACCTAAATCTAAGCACGTGACGTTCCATAGTTTCTGCGTATCCATTTGGAAAATAGCATAATTTTATGTATATCAAATAAAACGCTCAATAAACCTGCTTAATTAAACATCCCATTTTTCTAAACTCCTTCCAATCAACATAATAATCCAACTTTCTGAAATAGACACTGTTACGACAGTAAACACAGTTAAAAATAACCATCAGTTACCGCTAGTGACGTACATACTTATGTGCTCAGTAAAATAACGGTTTCGCAACCATTTAGGCCACACTCGGGGAACTACGGTGCCTACCAGATTATATTGATGATTATACTGGGAGACTCACCAAGGACCTTTGCTAGTTTGGGTTGTGTTGATAAATTTGTGTCTTATTAGTATTCAGCCTTTAAAAACTATAATTAAAACCGTAAATAAATGATTCGTGAAAATCATTGCTATCAATATTTTTCTTGAACGGTAATTATTATACCAAAAATAATAATTAGTGTTCAAGAAAAATCAATATAATTGTCAAAGTTTAATTATATACAAATATTCCTTAACAATTTAAAAAGCTATTTTTAAATCATTGACAAATCCCGAGTTGAAATTAAACAAAAAACGATCGATGATTTGGCACGAAATTGTGTTTTGTACAAAAAAATATATATACTGGTTCGTTGACCCATTTAAGAGTTGTGTCTACATAACTAATCACTCATAATAATTCGTAATATTAGGGGCTAGTGTTCAGGCGCGTGGCGTCACTAGTGACACAGTTCGCGCCGAGCGAGCGGAGCGACCCGGTTACGCCGCCGATCGAGATGAGAACCGCCCTATCATCACACACAGATTTTAACTAAATATACACTGTTTAAAACTGTTATATGTAAACGTTCACTATAGATCTGAGGTGAATGTATCTGGATGAAAGTGGTCCAATTTTGAATACCTAATTCTTGTTTTGTCAGTGTGTTTGAAATAAACCTATAATATTAATCCTAATTAATTACACATAATGTACATATATACTAAATCAAAAAAGATTCTGAAAATTAATTCTCTACAGTCTAGAGGACCAGGGGCTCAATGGGTCTGCTATTTCAATTGTATCAGAATGGTCGCCCTGTGGCACTAAATAACATAAGAACTGACACAGTTAGGGGCCAAACTGCCAAAATTCAACAATTCTGAAGTCATTAACGATTATGACGTAATATGGTGGACTTGATTCCCAGGGGTTTTGACTTAGACTCTACTGCAGAGGCAACGGCTTCTTAAAGTTGTTGATTAATTATTTTTTTTACTCTCAATAGGCTTACGCTTGACCGCCAGTTCGCCTTATGTTAAGCGACATTAGGATCGACGATGGAGCGCGCTTTCCGATTCACTCGTGATATAAAGACACTCAGATGATATCTGTCGATGGAGACCCACTCAGGAGGTGCATTCTACATTTCGGCGGTGCGTTTTTTTTTTATGGATAGCGAAGCAAACGAGCAGATGGATCTCCTGATAAGCGATATGGAATAATGGACACCCTCAACACCAGAGGAGTCACGAGTGCGTTGCCTGCTTTTTAAAAGGGTTTGAGCCTCCGGTAACCTCACTCACTCGGCGAAACGCAACGCAAGCGTTGTTTAACGCCGGTTTTCTGTGAGGCCGTGGTATCACTCCGGTCGAGCTGGCCCGTTCGTGCCGAAGCATGGCTCTCCCACGTGAAGCTACTATACTAATATAACTTCATAATCCACATGTTTTACTTAATCCCCACGCTCCTTGCATTTTCATGGCAAGCGGTTATTGGAGTCGGAACATAATTTCCTGCGCTTGGGTCGATGCGCGCTCGCACCCGATTATTAGGTCAGTTCGGTGTGACGTCAATGATGCACCAGTGTTTACGTTTATAATATATACTTTTATATTATAGATGGAGATATTTTAGATGGTACATGATTTTTGTTGAGGCTTTTGTAAGGGAAGGCCAGTGTGTTTTCTATTTGGAAAGAATCCGATAAAGGCGTCTTAGCTATGAACGCTTTACGAAGATTTTCTAAACAAAAAAGAGTATATTAAAATATCCAGACATGGATTCAATTAAATGGGTTTCTATTTAAGTTACAACCATTTCTTAAAATTATTGAAATCAACCTAGCAATATTACTAATTCCTAGTAACGTTCCTTTGTAAAAGGGAGTTACGAAGGATCGTTATAACCTCATTCAGTTTTGTTTATCAATTTTCTTAAAGATTAAGAAAAAAATGCTAAGATTGCTTCTCCCTACAAATCCTAGATCCGCCCCTGAGAATATCAGCCTAAACACCGATTTATCTTCAATTAATTGTCGTAATTCTGGTATCTTAAGTACATGCAAATAAGTACCAGTAAGCATTTAGCAGAAAAGTGATCTTCCCTACGCACATTATATTCTACGGTTTTTATACATGTTGATTTTTAATTTACTGTTAAACTTTAAAAAAAAACACAAACAAATTTCACGCAGACTGAAACTCTGAAATATCGTTTTTTTTTTTAAACTTTATCATAATTTTTTTAGGTTAAAGAATGTATTTTTCGATATATCCGGATTGTTCTTATATAAAGTTGTATAAAATCATGCTTTTATTCCTTCAAAGGTTTGCAGTGAATATAAATCCTCCGTGTATGTTGCGTCAATTCAGTTTATAACAGCTACGCGCTACGCCCCACGTCGTTGCTACGCGGACCTTGCTACGAGACGCTACGAAAAATCATCGTAGCAAGTAATTGCAGAATGTTTCTTTTTGATAATATCTTGGTTTGAAGAGTAGAGATTGTGAAGAATAGGAGCTGGTTATATAATTAATTCGGTTCGTGTTATGAAGTATTGCGATTTTTTTAAATAGATCTATAAATTACATTACATATTACAGCCATACTAATATTAAAAAGATGAAGTACCTAATTCACAATATATTCAGATGAATTTGTTAATGTTATATTCTTGTGTGCTCATTACGAATAAATTTTAATTTTCTTTGAAAGTTTAATTTTCTCAATTTACTCAAAAAACATTTACACACAAGGAAATTGAAAGAAGCGTTCATTCACGACATTATATTTGCGTACTAGTCATAGTCCGGGAAATGGGTCGTGCAGTGCTGACGTCACGCGTGGTACCATAGCCTCATTACGTTCAGAGAGGATTCCGCAGGCCCACTCTAGTCATTACAGCAGTTAACTAAATTAAGAATTATGAAAGATAAGATTAAGTAATATATCTTTATTACTTAACTGATTCTTAACTGCCTCATTAGCCAAGTGGTCCTGAGCGGGACTGCTACGCTAGAGATCCTGGGTTCGATTCCCAGGTCGAGCAAAGTGTTATTGGATTTTTCTAGGAAATTCCCAGTAGCAGCTCGGAGTTAGGAATTTGTTCCCGGTTAATGGCAATAGGCTCGCCCCCTATTACATGGGACCTTAACATACCGGTGAACTGTCAGTGTACATGAGTACGCCTCTGCCTAAACCTTCGGGGAAAACAAGCGTGATGGTATGTTTTTATTGACTGATTCTTTCTGTTTAATTGGACTTCGGATAGAAATATAATATAATTTCAATTTTAGCCTGAAATTGTTTAGCAAAAATTTGGCCCTTGTACAAAAGTACATGACTAAGAAACAATTATTCTAGCTTCTCATATTTTCTTAACAATGTGGAACTTCATAATGATATTGCAATATTATCACGGGATACCGATGAAAAGAAAAAAAAATATGTCATAAAAATATTACTGAAAATGAAATGAATGAAAGTGTAAACTGCATGTTTTATATTAGATATATTTTTTTTAAGAATTGCTATCCTTCTTTAATATAATACTAGCTTCTGCCCGCGGCTTCGCCCCCGCGGAATTCGGTCTGTCATCACGGCCCACGGGAACGGGATAAAAAGTATCCTATGTCCGTCTCCTGGTTCTAAGCTACCTCTCTACCAATTTTCAGCCAAATCGGTTCAGCCGTTCTTAAGTTATAAATGGAGTAACTAACACGACTTTCTTTTATATATATAGATATTATGACGTTACACCCTAATTCGTACGTATAAATATGGTACTTCATCCGCAATACTTTCAACGCTTTTATTTTGAACGTTCCATTTGACGCGTGGCAGATAAAGTCAAGACTCCAGTAGGTAGAGGCGGCACTCTTTACACACACGCGGTTTATTTCTGTCTGTGTGTACAGGAATACTGGTGTATTTTAGTTTTACTTGATATAAATAGAACTATTGTGAGTGCCGAGTTTGACCCACATGCGTATCATTGCCAAATTTTAATAGCGCAAAATTTTGGAAGAGTAATTACATATTTATTTAGTTGACATAGATGTTTTAGATTATCAGTGTATTCTATTTTTGTATTTATTAGTGCACATAATTATAAAAAGGTTTGATATCAACTATGTACCTACTTATTGTAAATCTTTTATAATCCCGCCATTATAAATAGATACAAATTAATACGAAGCTGTACACACAGCAGAGGATATAAGTAACAGGTTGAATAAGGAACCTGTTACTTATATCCTCTGCCGCCTGGAGTATAAAGCAATCATATGTTTAAAATGTCAATACTAACAATAAGACAAACTTTAACGTTAAATATTCCAGTGATCTAGCATTCAAGCTCCACGATAGGCTTGCTTCTTATTATTCTAGATAATTCGTAATCGGGATTTAAGTACTTGAAAAAGGCGAAGATCGCCCGAAAAATATGTATACAAGAGTATAATCAACCTTGAATCATCGCAATACTAGCAAAACTCTCTCGCTGATAAAAATTATAAAAGTTATTTATCAAAATATTACACAGAAATCATTGCTAATTGGAGCATGCAAGAAAACAGAAGAGCACCTTCATTTTTAATGAGAAGCTCTGTTTATTCAAGCAAAGACACTTTAAATCCCGTTCCAAAATGAATCCCGCCCATTCACAGATCCGCTGCGCAGGCGTCTGTGTACATATCATTAAGCTACGACTCGACTGCACAAAGGGGAAACGTAACAGAAATGCATTAATAATTGAATAGTGCAAACTTACAAAGAGACACAATGCTCCATCTAGTCTGATATAAATAATAGATCGCCCACTGTTACAGCGTGAAAAGCGACGACAAAGTTCTTGCCCATTGTGCAACTTCTTTTGTTATTGTGCATTCACATAGTGAGTTTTGTGCTACTGTAGTTATACTTTATGCCCATTGTTTTACCATTTCCATTGGGGATATAATATGTTATGTTCGTCCTCAAGTTGCAAGGCAGGAGAAGTTTCTGAAAAGCCACTCATCTACAATTATTACATATTTACCTGTGGCATCGCATCCATCCATCATTTTATTTGCTTTTCTAATTATGATCGCTGGTGACAATATCCTACATTTAAAAACTAAACATTATTTAGACAATGTCTAACTACGTTATATTTTTGTAATATTCTCGGTACATAATACACGTTCGTGCAGATGACAATGCGATGGTTGGATGTTTAAAGAAGCTTTATTCGAATCTTGAGCATGGAGGTCAAGAAAAGCAGCAAGAAAGCTAAAATAAACAGTGCAAATATAGCCTCGTTTCACAGAACTGGTACAATGTAAGGAGAAAGACAGTAATGAGGGCGAGCTAGTGAATGCTAAACTTGAAGTAACATCACACTGCAGCACAAAGAACAAATTAAAGCCACGGTGATTCCGCCACATTTACATGAAGGCACAAAGGCGACAATTGCTTGGTAGCACAAATCAAGCTCCCTTTGACTATACCTACATTTTAAATGCGAAGCACTGTGTAGTCACTGAATGAAAGCGTGCTTTTGCTGCGCAATTCAGTAACCTACTTCAATAAATAATCTTGTGGTTACCTTTTTCCTGAATATAGTTAGATCAACATCGTATCGTATCTAAACACAGAATTTTTTAATTATATGTAATCCCAAATTTTTTGTAATGGTATCTAGATTTAAAAGTCATGATATAGAAACTATTGTTAACTATAAAAAATGTCAGGAAGCAAATTAAAATATACTACCACAATGAAATACATTCTTCAATTTAATTTTAGATGACTTTTGCTATTTTGGTGGTACGCCCTATCAACGGAGAGGGTGCTGCACTGTTGGGTGCACGAGGGAGGGGGGGTCCACCATTGACGCGCGTATCTCAATGGCAATAGAACTGGGTCATCACCGTGTGACGTCAGGGCTGGCCTACATACGCCGGGCGTAGCCCCGGTACCGACCCAACAGCCAGCTTGTACGAATTCTAACTTTTTTTTAACTCCGCTTGCAAGACCAAGGAGTTCTATATTTAGAACTTCAATAGGCTTTTGTGCATTCAAAAATAAACAAACTTTATTTTTGCACTTTAGAGGTTTGCGTTTTACTTTCGTCACAGATGTTTGTGTATTTTTTTCAGTTTGTGCTTATTTTTTATTTTTAAGATAATGGAAAGCATGGAATTACCTATTAGACTAATCCAAAGAGGAAGTGTGTTACAATGTACGCTATAGTCCTACTAACAACTACAAAGATGAACTATTTTTATCAATTCATGAACGAAGTTATTTAGTTAAGGAAAAAATCGACTTGCAGGCAGGATTCGAACCTGCGTGTTCTGCTTAGGTACAACAGACGCTATGACCTATAATCTAACTCTAAGCCACCGCGAGTCTTAAGACTAAATATCTTAATAATCTTAGCATGAAAAATGCAAAGAATCACAAAAAGAAGTCATGAACGAAGTGTTGTCAACAATACTATTTTCTATCACAATTCCCGTAATTGTCAAAGAAGTTGTAGTCACAAGTTCTTCAGTGTCTATTTTTACGCCCCTATAATAATTAAAAGCAAATACAAGTCAGAAATAGACATGTCATAGCGTGCGCACGGCCACCATTATAAATGGTAAATACCAGTCGACAAAGGTGTTTCCCAAACGCCCACGTACTCACAATTTACGATAAGTCGACCTGAACTTAGACGGTAAAGAAATAAGCTTTATATTTGTATAGCGTGTAAAAGTGGTTTAATTAAAAATTTAAGCTAATTACAACGTGCGTGACGAGTGTCGGGGAACAATTTCTCGTAGTCAGGGGTATATAGTTATTATTGTTAACTAGCATTTAACTCGTCAACTTGTATAAGCTACGAGTATTTATGTCGAGTGAAGTATGTCGTATGCATATTGAATTGCCTTATGGAGTTACCATTAGGGCTTGTGGCTAAGTAATAACAAAGCTGATCAACTAAGGTTAAGCTGCACCTGCCATGGTCAGAGTGTGGATGGGTGACTATTCTTAACACATCGAAATCATTCTGTGCCTCGGAGAGCACGTAAAGATATGGGTTCAGGCTGTCATAAGAATATAGATGACAACTGTTAATGGTAGTCCGAATATCGCCCAGAAATTGGGTTGCGAGGGTCTGATGGCAGTCGTCACGTGTAAAATACTGATATTTGAAAGCCGAACCTAACATATCCGGGACAAGAATAGGAAGATGAAGATGAGTTACGAATGCTGAGAGCTAGATATAGTCTAAACTGGATAAATTTAAGATATTTTGATATTTATAAGATTGGTTTAAGCATATTTTATAAATTTTTCGTCTTTTCTAGACGACGTATGAAACATTTCGAAAAACAGGATGAGTTTTAGTGGCTGTAATGCGATTACGTTATTTCGTGTCTACACAAAAAAATACCCATAAATGAGAAGGGTAATTTTGTTGTTTTTTATTCTTTAAAGCTCTTCCTCACACTAGGTTTTTCTCCTGTATCGTGGGTGCTTTTACAAGCACAAACTCTCACATACACAAACGCCCAAACTCGGAAAAACTATGTGTACAAATATTTGCTCCGTGGGGATCGAAGCCACTACTCGTGGTGCAGAAGATAAGTGCTCAGCCGCTACGCCAAACGCGTAATCAAACTGTAAAGGAATAAGAGCTTCACGTCATAGTGGTATCACCATCACATATTATATGCGTACATTTCCCATTGTTGGGCACCTCCATGTAGCTAGAGAAGATTTAAAACTAGGCCGATTTCAAAAATTATTTCACCATTTGAATGCTACATTATTCCAGATTAACATAAGCTATAGAATATTTTGAAAAAAGTTAGGGATTTCACCACCCGTGCGAAGACGGGGCAGGCCGCTAGTGTGCAATATTAGTAAATCGCTTATATGATTGCCAACAGTCCCTAAGTGCGTGCCTAAAATTCGGACTCGAATTCTATAACTTGATAGTCAGTAAGTTATTTCCCTAGTTATGTGCAACAATACAAAATGTATGTAATCTATCCATCTAGTTTATCTATATATATAAAAATCAATTGCTGTTCGTTAGTCTCACTAAAACTCAAGAACGGCTGGGCCGATTTAGCTGATTTTGGTTTTGAAATTTTGTTTGTGGAAGTCCAGGGAAGGTTTAAAAGGTGAGTAAATATGGAAAAAATGTTTTTTGATGCGGTACGTAGTTCGCCGGGTCAGCTATAATCAATAAATAAAAACTTAACCCATCTGTCACTAGTGGTATTCATCTCGGTACACAATATCATTGGAATTTCTCCAAGTTCTATCACATCGAATGTCTACGTCGTTTGTCGAAGCTATAAGAGTTAATATGTGACAGTTAAACTGTTACTGCCTCGTTAGTCTTGTGGTTTCAAGTGCGACCGCTACGCTAGAGGTTTTGGGTTCGATTCCCAGGTCGAGCAAAGTGTTATTGGGTTTTTCTTGAAATTCTCAGTAGCAGCTCGGAGTTTGGAATTTGTGCCCGGTTAATGGCAATAGGCTATTACATGGCTCCCTATTACATGGGACCTAAATATACCGGCGACAACTGTGGGTGTACCTTAGTACACCTCTGCCTAACCCTTCTGGGAATACAGGCGTGATGGTATGTTAAACTGTTATGTTGTAAATGTCAAAATATAAGTACTAATATTGACCTCAGAGGAATGACTACAATATGGACTAAAGATTTAGACAATGTGATATAATTTAATGAAGCAAGAATTGTTAAAAAAACAGCTTTCATTATGAATTTAAATTCAGCTGTAACCGAATCTAGGCACGTCATAATCATCTGATAAGCCTACATGTACAACACACGCGTCCATCTGTGACGTCACACTAAAGCTTCTTCATTGAAAAGATATGTCCTAAGGCTGTGTACGCACGGCGCGACAATAACATGTCCATTTCCACACGTCGTATGTCTTATCTATGGTCTCACAATGGGGTGCGCCGTACGGCCGTGTCGGAACTACGGACGCGCTTTGTCTTGCGGCGGAGCGCTTTGTCGCGCGACATGTGTCGAGATAGTGCGCGTCGACGCGCCATAATGAATGTTATTGTTGGATTGTGTCGCGCTCAATGGTTTTGTTTGCATGTTGCAGCGACATTTCTGCAGTCCCTTTGCCGGGCTATTGTTTAGATGAGTGATGCCGCTCACATCTCTTGGAAAGACCTTTTAATGTAACGTAACATGGTCGCACAATGCTGTAAATAGTGGAAAAATACAAAAACTTTATAGTCAAGTAGAGACGCGAGACGTTCCTACGTAATTATCTATGACACTGTAAAACCCTCTTTAAAATTCAAGCTTTGTTTTTCTTAACAATACGCATAAAAGGCATACATCCTTATAGGAAAATAACCATTATTGGTAGGTTGTATCACGTTTATACTAAGTAGTATATGTATGTAATTTACGGAGAAAACAGAACACAGAAAACAGAGCACAAAGAATATCGACACCATTCGAACTAATTCCAGTAATAACTCGCTATAAATACACAAACTAACAGTTATATTTGTATAATTTACTATGACCTCAAATGCGAAAATGTGAAGTTATTCTTACGAGGACCTTGCAGCGGTGACGTGCGGCGCCGTAGTAAACGTTACACATAAATTAGGTAGAAGCAATAAATATAACAAACTAAATATTTATCAAATATATACAAAAATATAAGAATCGTCCAAGCTTTGTAGACCTAATACTACGGCGTAGTATGCTACGACAAATTTGCTACAATTCGCTACGCCTACTGTCTACGGTGCTACGCAGACCCTGCTACGAAATGTTAAGGGTCAACAGACTGATTACGTATTATAACAAAGAATAATACCTATATTGATTGGAAGAATCTGAAAAAAGTTTAGAGCAGGGTGTTTTTATGTTAATGAGCTACATACATGTATATTGTATAGATTCCGAATTTAGAACGCACTCATAACTTGTTTCGATTTTTGGAAAATCTTTTGGCTATTTCATTACAGTAGTATGTATGATGTTTATATACAACTTACATAACATATTATCATCACGCCTATATTCCCCGAAGGGTTAGGCAGAGAAGTACTATTTTACATCCACAGTCACCGGCAAGGCAAAGTCCAAGGCATATTTCGACATGGCAGTTTGGACTCGTCTGGTGTATTTAACCAGAAGACGCAGGTTCGAATCCTGACTGCGAGTCTAATTTTTCCTTCACCAAAATAGCTTTATAATCTTAGCATGAAAAATGCAAAAAAAACACAAAAAATATTATGTTATATTAAAAGAATATAGCCGCATCTTCTCTGGGATTAAAACTACCCAATTTAGTTGTTTACCTGATCTATTTATTAGGTTACAAAACTAAGATATGTTCCAAATTATTGCCGACTAATTTTCCCGGGATTTTCAGAAAAATCTTGCAACTTTACTATAGCTATATGCTAATGCTGGTCACAATCTATATGTGGACAGGATTTCATTCAAATCTGTTAAGCTGTTTCACCGCTATCGGAATAGGAGATGCCCACGTATTTTCCGGGATACAAAGTTACTAATATAGTGATTTTGGGGATCACTATTCAGAAATTATATAATTTATAATTACCAAAATAGTAACAGATGAAGACATGAGGGGGAGGCCTATGTCCAGCAGTGGAACACACCAGACTAATCGTTATCGTAATAATTACTTCAACTAAAAATATATTTTTGCCCATTGATTGTAGCGTTCATAGGAAAAAATATAAACATTACCTACCTATACCATTATCTGAATGTTGTTGATTAATTGCTGAATTAATTGTTGAGACCGATCAAGATCAAAAAATTACAGTAATTGTGTCTGAGTGAGTTAACAGAATGTCATCATCAGGCTAGACTGACTCAATTTGAACAAGAATTGCAAATAATAAAAGAAAATAGTACGATAAAACCCAAGCCAGCCATAATAAGACCATGACATAAACCATTAACAATGTCAAAATTTTCCATGCTAAGATTATAAACATATTTTAATGAAGGAAATCTCGACTTGCGGTCAGAATTACTACTCGCAAGTCGAATGTTTCTTTCATTAAAATTACTTGATTAGTATAATTGTCAAGTTGACAAAGTTGCACATCTCTCTATTAATTGCTGATTGCAGTTATTACTGTTTTGAAAATTGAAATCAGTCTAATATCAGTGTACGGCGTTGTAAACTTAGATTGTGGCCGTTGGAGGTGGTTTCTGTTTGCCTTATCCCCTCGGGACGTGGCGTGAAGATCGATACGTTACACGAGTCATGAGCTACGCAGCTCTACGCCGACAGATGCGAAATTGTTACAATTTCATCTAACATACCTATGATAAGGATGACGTATTTAAAAGAACCTGTACTTTTTTGCGGTACTTCCCTCTAGAATAATAAATAACACATTATTTTCAGTGTTGTATAAAGGATGTCCTTATGGCAAACGATATTTTATGATCAACCTCCTTAGTTCGCCAGAAACTGTTTTTACTTAGTTTCCATAAAATAATATGATGTTAAATTTAACTTTCACTAGTAATCTTAGATATTATGTTTGTCCTCAACAATGTACGCGCTGATATGACGTATAGTCCGATTTAGGAGGAAAAACTAACGAATAATTAAATTAATTACGTGATGTAGTAATTTTAATGTTACAACAAACTATGAATAAATGTTTATGGAACTGCCACGAAACTAACGAATATTCTCGTTAGCTAATGGCACTTACGTTATACTTACGTTTCATAAACCAAACTAAATTCTCTTGATCAGTAATGCCACGAATAACTAAGAAAAATGGCTAGATATGTTTCAAGTTTGAGCTCTATGGTTACGGTTAGGTATGGTTCGTGTCCAAATATACATTATATGAAGAAGAAGTCAGTACCTAATGGTAAACAGCCTAAAGGTAAATGTAAGCATTCGGTAGAAATCGATCTTCTCAATTTGTTGTCGTAACATTTTAGGAGTAGCCCCAAATAAACTGCGTAAAAACGAGATGTCTTTACATTTTTGAGTTAATTATCAAATGCTTGTCCAGCTGACGACGCAGTCACCTCCCTGCGGCTAATGGTCACTCACCACCACGAATAGCATGGGTACACGATCACATCATGTTGCTCAAGTCAAGGTACACGAGCGGGGGATGCAGCGCCCCGCCCCGCCCCGCTCTCCGCCCGCAACACCGCTATGAAAAAACCTCTTACAAAACAGATCGATCGATATGCTCCGAAATGCTCACTCGTTTTGCCACCGATACCCTCGACTTTCAGCTGATCTGGACCCTCCCGCGCACGACTCACCCCCCTGACTTACACCAATGGGACCGGTAGTGCAGTCGGCCCATGTGCATCACATGTAGCTACTCCGAGGAGGCATCCAAGCCGAGTGGCCTCCGACGTCCTTGAAATTTCAAGTGCAAGGCGATACAGGGCGGGCACGCGACGCGTGCACGTGAACCCGAGCGAGGAACAGCCGGGAGCGAGGGTCGGGCGGGCGCTGGGGCGGTATCGATCGGGGCGGGCGGCCGGGCCGGGGCGGACACGCCCGGGGCCGGCCGCGGGCTCCGGGTTGCATAACGCGCTGGTCGTGCCGGTGGCGGCCGCGCGCGGAGCCGGTATCGACGCGCACGGGGCGCATGCGCGACGCGTACCTTCGCAGCCGTAGCCCTGCCCGATGAGGCCCCACAGCAGATCCGAGCAGTGGTGGCAGTACGTCGGCTTGTGGAAGGTCTTCTTCGCGAAGGAGTGGGTGCGATGGGGCGCGGGCGCGGCCTGCGCCATGGCGGGCGCGCGGGCCGGGCCGGGCTGGCGCGCTACTCATGCCGCGGCGCCCAGGGGCGCGCCGCGCTCTCCGAGCGGCTGTCGCGGCCCACCATCGCGGCGCGTCTGCCGCCCGCGCCCCGTCCGGCCCGCGCACGCGCCTCGCCCCGCCCCCGCGCCCCGGCACCACGACCGTACCGCGCAGCGCCGCACGCAGCTCCGACCTCGTGCCGGCGGCAACACACGCCACCGCACAATCGATTTCCACTCTTATCTCTGGGAACGTTCGTCAACTTATGACACTAACTTACAATAGCCTACTTTAAAGCTTTTCCTCTCTTGCAAATATCAATGTTCCCCTAAGCCCAAAGTTATAGTTATAGTATTATCACTGTGAATTTGTAAATAATGTACCGAAGTAACTCATAACTCTATCTAAAGGGTATCTATCTTTCTTGTTCGTAGCAAGGTGAATTTTTCATGATCATTGTGATCACGCTGATGGTGAGGCTGAAACTACAGTAAGTATTTGAATGGACTACTGCAAGTTAAAGTTTTTATAGACCTCAAGACTTGCGGTCAATCTCTTTGAAAGTGATATAACATAATCATTATTATGCATTTAAGTACTTACCTAAAATTCTTAAACTACTTTTTCAAGGTTTGTTTATCATATTAAACTATTTAAGAAAACTAAATAAAAGACGCCGCCGCTACAAGATCACTTCGCGCGACGCCTGCGCGGTGCCGCCCACCAATCGAAAAAGCTCTTGTTTACAATATTAAGAGGCGCAGCATCCTCGCGGAGTCGCGGCGCTACCCGACCGCCAGACGCCACTCGCGTGTACCCATACCTTCGCATGGCACACATCTACACATTCAATCAAACTAACTAAAACAATAATTCTATATTGAAGCCTAAACTAATTAACGCGATTTTGGAGATTATTAAATATAAACACTACCATAAGACACTATTATAAGAACAGTCGCGCTTTTCCAAACGGGCAGAAAATAAAAATGAAATAGGACTTTTATTTTTCCTGTCAACATAGTATCATAATTATGTCCATAGGATTGCTGTCTGAAACGATAACTTTGCTTTGGTTCTTTGCTTCGAAATGTTACTTTGAACAAAACCTAATTCGAAATAATTAATAGAGCAGCTATTAATTTACATTATATAATCTATTTAGTTATATTTCTATAAGGACCTAGCCAGTTTTGGTTTAATTGTTTTTTATGGGATAGGGGGGGAAACGAAACCTCTACCGCCGCCCATAGACACCAATTGCAACACCAAAGGAGTGCAAACGCAAGTGCCTTGCACGCCTTTTAAAATGGTTCGGTATCCTCACTCACTCGGCGAAACACAACGTAGGTGTTGTTTCACGCCGGTTTTCTGTCAGGCCGTGGTATCACTCCGAGCCGGCCCATACGTACCTAAGCTTGGCTCTCCCACGTTTTTCTTAAACTAATAAATATTAATCCAGTAAAACCTATTTACCATATTCGTAGAGTTGCTACGACATTTCGTAGGCAGCTACTGAACACTATTGTTGTAGCTATTGTAAACAATTTCTCCGAGTACACAGTACATAGAGACTACGAGGGCCTACGTGGGCGTACGCGGGTTCGACTTAGGCTACGTTAGAAAGACTACGTATGTATTCTTTCTGTAAGTAGGTCTCTAGTCTCGTAAACTATTTGAGTTCTCGTAACGGTGTGTGATAATGCCTTGCGGAGTGTGGGACGGGCTAGAATGCTATTCACTGCTTTTATGATGGACACTCAGACCACACTCCTGATGATTGTGTTTGCTCTACTGTTGTGGGTAATCACTTATCTGATGGTGATGACTATAAGTATGTGCTTCGACATCAGCTTCCGATCTATGGCGAGTTTCACTGGCTTGATACACTGGTACAACGGAACGTCCTCTGCTCACTAACGAGGACCATGCAAGATACATAATAGTCAGGGCCGTCTATAACGTATTGGAGGCATTGGGCACGGTGATAATGATATGCCAGGGAATTATTTCGGGATTTATATTTTGATATTTATTATTATTTAGGGAGAAGTAGGGGCCCTTAGATCGCGGGGCCCTAGGCACTTGCCCATAGTACCCAAGGGAAAAACGGGGCCTGATAATAGCGATAGCATAAATTGTCTCAACAATGGATTGTTATGTGGTCGTACACACATGTTGATAAAATGTGTAATTCATTTTAAGATGAAGTCAGATGTCGAGTTTAGGTGTTAGAATTCGGTTCCTCACTGCATATGGGCATCTCGTGGTAGGACCTCTTGCATGGGGTCTGATTAGCTGTCGACAACCCTTACAGTTGTAAAGCACGCTAGTCAAGTCAAGCAAAGAAAGAAATTCCCAGTAGCAGCTTGGAGTTAGGAACTTGCGCCCGGTTAATGGCAATAGGCTCGCCCCCTAAGCTATTACATATGGGACCTAAGCATACCGGCGAACTGTGGGTGTACATTAGTACACCTCTGCCTAACCCTTCGGGGAATTACGGGCGTGATGGTATGTACATGTATATTACGTATGTTACCTACACATGAGGGCTAATGGTTACTTCTGGTGAATCATAATAACATTCATATTACAAAATTGTCTCATTAGTCTTGTAATCCTTGATAGAGGTCCTGGGTTTGATTCCCAGGCCTAGCAATTTGGTATTGGTATTTTCTATGAATTTCTCAGTAGCAGTTCGGAGTTTGGACATGTGCCCATTAATGGTAATAGGCTTGGTCCCTATTAAATGACATTCAATCATACTTACAAAATCATACTTTTATCATTAAATCAAATATAGCTTAAACTTATGTGTCTTAAACTTACGGCTTAAACTTGAAAAATAGACTCGCAGTGCTACAGTAAGTTGCTGCTTAGTTAACGTATGCTGTGCTTAGTAAGCTCCACCTGTTGCGGTTGGCACGAACTAAGGCTGCGACGCGGATTCGTTTCTTGCTTTGCCAAATGCTCACCGATGCAAACAATATACATAACGGAAACGAAAACCTCTGTGGTTTAGCGGTTCGAGTACCGGACTGCTGACCATGAGGTCGTGGGTTCGATTCCCACAGAACACAAATATTTATGTGATGAATTATAAGTGTTTGTGTTCGTCTGGGTGTTTCTTATGTATTATAAGTATGTACTTATTTACAAAAAGTAATTAAGAATTATATCCATTGCCTAGTACCCAGAATACAAGCTCTGCTTAGTTTGGGACTAGATGGAGCTGTGTAAAAATGTCGAAGAATATTAAAAAAAATGTGGCATGCGCTTCCCGAGTGGGTCTTCCCCGATAGATATAATCTGGGTGTCTTTAAAACACGAGTGAATCGGTTTCTTCTAGAGGCAAGCGAACTCCATCGTAGTTCGCAGTGTCACTTATTATCAGGTGAACTGGCGATCAAGCGTAAGCCTATCAAGAATAAAAAAAAACCTATTCGTATCGATATCGAGAATAATTTGTATGAGAAGGAGATTAACGAACGTAGATGAAGCGAAAGTGGTGTGTCATGATCGCATAGCAAGTGGAAATCTATAGTCTCTGCCTACCCCAATTCTTTTTTTTATGGGATAGGGGAGCAAACGAGCAGACGGATCACCTGATGGTAAACGATAACCGCCGCCCATGGACACCCGCAACACCAGAGGAGTCACAAGTGCGTTGCCCGCCTTTCAAAAGGGATTGGGCCACCGGTAACCCCATTTACTCGGCGAAACACAACGCAAGCGTTGTTTCACGCTGATTTTCTGTGAGGCCGTGGTATCACTCCGGTCGAGCCAGCCCATTCGTGCCGAAGCATGGCTCTTCCATCATGGCAGATACATCAGCCTGCAGGGCCTGCAAAAGGGAAATTGAGAGCATGGAATACCTTCTGTGTACATGCGATGCAATGGCTGGAAAGCGAATGTGCCTTTTGGGTCAGGGTTATCCAAGACCAGAGGACTACAGACTCATACCCCCAGGCCTCATTATAAAGCTCATGGAAGAGCTGTTTGTAGAACTGGGAGGGGATGAGGAATATATTATCTAGGGGAAGCACAAAAGATCCCATTGGGTCGAAGTGCACTGAGGCCTTGCTGCCTCGGGCCTACACAAGATAAGATGGCTCTTCCACGTGAAAAATTCGGAGACAGGCGTGAAAATATGTATGTATGTAGCAGAAAAAAAGTAGATTCGTTTACGATACGAATTCGATAGTTCTTCGTGCTTAGGCCACTGTACATTTTATGTAGAATTTCGGGGTGACTGCTGCTGCGTGTCGTCCTGCCTCGTACTCGTAGCTACACGATTATCCGACGCTGAAAACGAAATTCGACCGCGGATACCAACCCGCGTCCATCGGTTTCGTACAACAAAACATACATTTTCCGAAGGGTTAGGCAGGGGTGTATCTCTGCCTCTAACAAGGCACACCTAAATCGACCTGGAAATTGAACCCAGAAATGCCCAGAACCCAGAATTTTTTTCTATGAAATGCTCAGTAAGTAGCTACTCGGTGTTTGGGATTGGTGCACAGACCACTACACCTTCTACATTAGTCCCTACATATCTGCCTAACTCTTCGGGGAATACAGGCGTGATGGTATGTCACTACTAAAATTTAAGTTAAAATAATTGCGATATTGTAACTTCTGAGACTAGCGCCACAAGTCTAAATAATTAGGTGAATTAATGAACCCTATGTTCAATATATTCAGAAAACTATCACGGTTTTCACGAGTGTCACGTTACTATAAGAGCCAGGTATATTAAAATAAAGTGCTAATACATCATAGATCGTGCCAAACGGAGGATCTATGTAGTTTTCTGACAGCTTTGAGTATTTATCATGACCTACGCAAATGTCTTGCTGATCTAGTATTGTCGTGCGACAGGTCGTTGAGCTCCCTAAATAATGGTTGAGCTACACGATGCCTGATGTATGCGTGCCGTCATTAGGACAGGTCAACTCAAAGCTGCTATGGCTCTTTCTTGAAAAAGCCTGTTCAAATATTGCCCTACATCGTAACACTCGCATAATATCTAATAATATTATTATTGTAATATCAACTATTACTGTCTGGTCTGGACTTTAAAAGAAACCATGATTCTCTGAGTTTGCTTCGGTGTTTCTTCTCAGAGGCCGTCAGTTAGGAAATGCCGGTGCCATCTAGTTAAAAAAAAATGTAAAACATTGACTTGCAAAAGTGTCTAGAAATAAATATCATTTACTGGATCGTCAATCAATTGATTTCTTCTAGGTATTGCTGGAAACAGATTTGGACAGGAACACAAAGGTTGCGTCTCACTAATATCTTCATCAAAGTCACGTATTTGAAGTTTAGAAGCGTAAACGTTCGTCCCACCGCGTCCAAGCAGTCCCTAGTGGGGTGCCGTAGATAAATATAGCCGTCGAAAGCGCGCCTCGCCACCCGTGTAGGTTTTCCATGCGATTAGTTTTGTTACATGCCACCCTTGTAAGCATACGGAAACTTGTGTGTGTGTCTGTATGTGTAGGTGATGCCTTTCTTTCTGTCGGCTTAGCTCCGGCTATGTATGAAAAATGCAGGAGGAAATATGAAATGGAACAGAAAAATTATAGAAATTGTAGAGTCATCTGCATTCTACGTGGAACCGAATCATACCGGTATACTGTGGCCGTGCAGCAGTAAACTTCTACCTAACCTTTCTGGGATTGTAAGCGCGGATATGTTATATTGATGGAGATATCTGCCTAATAAATGCAACGAAATAACAGGATATTTCTTTCTGTAAGTAAGTAGATTTTTAGTCACTTTTATAAATCAATGGTTTTCATTTGATGACGCCAGCATTTTTTAAATGATGACCTACACAAGCAACACTGAGATGATTTCAGGGAATCATGGTCTCTTTTTAAGTCCATCTTATCTAAGTAATGGAATACTTATGCGAGTGGCACAATGTAGGTCAATTTTAGTAATGGCCTTTTGAGGAAAGAACCATAGTGGCTTTGAGAAGACCAGTCTCAAAACTTGACAACACTCCATTAGTTACTGTGTAGCTCAACCATAATTTAGAGTGCTCATCGACCTGCTGTATGAAGATACCAGATCAGTAGGCAGGACTTTGGCAATCTACTCTGCGACCTACTTCTGGAGCAAGACAATCAGAAACGGAGACATCTGCTGACATAATTATTATTACAGACCGCACAATGACCACCTGCTCAAATTATCAGAGCAAAATATTGTTTATTACACGTAAGTAACTAAATAATATCAGGCGCTGCTATATTTGAAAGTTATTTCAACGGCGATTGTTGCATTAATTTAATTTCTAAATTTTATGTGTCAACTAATTATTGGCTTATTATATAAAATAAATCGAATATATTCCTACGTATGCATTATAGGTACCTAAAATGAAAAGGAAAATCAGGTACTTGTATCTGACTATATCTGCTTACCCAGCAGTTTTTACAACAAAAATTAATTTTCACAAGCTAATATTAGGCTCTTTGTTCAATTAAGCATGTAGATATACCCACCCATGTCGGTCATTAGTATATTACTATATAGGTCACTGAACCCATTCTACCTACCAGTGAGGTAAGCGGTAAGCCTCTACGCTATGATTCATGCCAAGCATGTTACTTAAAAAGGCTAACAATGCAACATAACTGTTATATATTGTGTGTTGAATCGCTTGGTTGATTTCGAGTTGCTAGTTGAAAACAAAATTCATTAGCAAAGTAGGTACTTAGTTACCTACATATCTCTAAATAGTATACATTATTCTAATTGTGATAAATTTGTTTCCACGGCAAAGATCTAGATATGTAGGTATATAGTTTTTTAATCAGACGAATTGAGGATGTTTTCTTTCTTTGATAACAGGTAGGTACCTAGGCCACTTTTCTAAATAAGTTCAAAGAGAAAGAACTTTTGACCTTTTGTAGTTCCTACCTAAATATTGCGTTAGTAAAGAAGTAAACAGCAGGTGTGGTTATGAACGACGTAACTAATAAAAATAATATAATGATTGCGTAATTATTCTATATGAGATAATAGCAACCTTGACGGGACTACTTTATCAAATTGTACCAAGCATCTAATTAAAGTGATTAATTTGTGTGCTGAGACTAATAAAATACAATAATGATATCGTGAAATCGCGTCGGAATTCTACAAAACGGCATTCAGTCACGAAAACTAAGTCGATATCGCCGTATCGCGTTCCTGAACGCACTGCAGAGCCGAGTCAGTGCCCGCCCGTGCTGTCAAAATAAAAATGACTGAAGAATCAAGAAGAAAAACTTTTTTGGGATTTGATTTTAGTACTCAAAGGGTACGTAATTAATAGTATTTATTAGATTTTCCCTTTACCTTGGCTTACTGTACTTTATTTTACAGGCATTTACATTGTATCGCATAACATTTTATAGTGATTCTTACTCTTATTCGTAAGTAATTAAATTTCCATTTGAATATCAAGGTGGTAGCATTTAAATTTTATAATTTTATAAGAATTGTGTCTCCTGATTGAAGGAATCAATCCAAGGAAAAATTAACCATTTCTTTGTATGATTTATTGACTTTATTAAAAGTATATTAAATTTATGTAGGTATATTATTATAATTATAAAAAGGTATGTAACTTTAGGAATTACTTAAAAACGATGACCGCGTGCACTTAATTTGTATTAGATTTTATACTTATATATTTTACACATATTTATGAAAAACATGTTTATTCAGAGAAATAACTTGTAAATATTAGGCAAGTAATTAAATAAAGACAAATTAAATTAATTGTGAGCTCAATGCTGGGCCAAAGAGATGAATGTCATATTCTTCTCAGCCGATTAGCTCTTGGCAGAGCGATTGTGGCCGTCATGTAGATGTGTCAGTTGGGGGCAGATTATTCGCCTTACAATGTCCCGCCAACTCACTCTGTTGGTCGTCATCCTGGTACACTGACTTATGGGAATGTCATATACTGCTGGTTAGAATATAAGACATAAAAATTAATTATACAAATTTAATTAATAATTATTTCAAAGATAGTAATTTTTCAAATTCAAATTCAAATTCTTAATTCAAATACATAGTCAATCTTACAAGTAACTACTAGCTAATACATTTATAGGTACAGTAAAATAATTATAACAATAGTTAATAAGTAGTTAACTTAGAATCTTATCTTATCTTATCTTATCTTGTGTAGGGCCGAAAGGCCTCAGTGCACTTCGACCCAATGGGATCTTTTGTGCTTCCCCTAGATAATCTATTCCTCATCCCCTCCCAGTTCTACAAACAGCTCTTCCATGAGCTTTATAATGAGGCCTGGGGGTATGAGTCTGTAGTCCTCCGGGCTTGGATAACCCAGACCTTAGAATGAAGAACAGAACTTAGAATGTTACTTGGCCTATATATTTTGCTTACTACAATCTAGCATTTGTAGAGGAATTGCCTGAACCAGGCTTGGACCTGTATTTCAGGCGATTTCTGTGAACCAATCCAACTGATGTGTAAAGGGAATAAGTTTTTCACAAATAATAATGTTAACATTCTCTTTCAGTTAAAAGCCATTGTAATTGGTGAAGACTTTAGTGTGCTGCATGAAGCTGATGTTGAGTTTGATGTGGACCTACCAGAATTCAGGTGCATATGTTTTGTTATAATTATTTCATGGTATATTGATTTCAAGAGCTTGGTATATTAATTCAAATTAGGAATACATGTGTAGTAACTTTAATGGAACACTAGGACGGCGGGTGGCGTGGTACGCGGTACTGAGCGCGGTGAGGTGTTGGCTCCACCGCTGCTATGGGTGAAGGCACTAGACATGGTGATGGACCGCCTGGTCGTTGCTGGAGTTGACTTTTCCACCATTGAAGCAGTTTCTGGAGCTGGACAGGTAATTCCCAAGCTTTGTGATAATTATGTTCATGTTAAATGTGAAGATTATGATAGGTTTATAAAATCAAATATACTACATTAAACATTCTATAATTAATGTCGAAAATATAGCTACAATAAGTTTTATATAATATTTACAGTTATGTTTACAGTTACACTTGCTACTCACATTAAGAGATATACAAAATACACCAACCATTAACATTATCTATACCTACTTCTATCTATACTAATATATAAAGCTGAAGAGTTTGTTTGTTTGTTTGCTTGAACGCACTTATGTCAGGAACTACTGGTCCGATTTGAAAAATTCTTTCAGTGTTAGATAGCCCATTTATTGAGGAAGGCTATAGGCTATAGGTAGTCGCGGGCAGAAGCTAGTTTTTTATATACCTAGTGTTACTCTCACAGGTGAGATGATACTAATGACGCCTCTCTTACTAAAATCCATCAAGCCATTTAGGCTACAGAGCATGCCGGTAGTCGGTTAAAAAGGAAACACTCGCAAGGAACTTACGCCATTTTAATATTTCTGTTTTAGCAACATGGCTCAGTCTGGTGGTCGAAGGATGCGGAAGCGAAGCTTGGCAAGCTATCTTCAGACGAGTTCTTGCACACACAGCTGGCGTCCGCTTTTGTGACCAACTCGCCGGTGTGGATGGACTCCAGCACCACGGCGGACTGCAAGGCGCTGGAGAAAGCAATAGGAGCTGAGGTAAGGAAAAAAACGGCGTAGAGTGAAACTGTTTTTTTTGCCCCTAGGTAAATTGGTCACTATTATTGTGCAGAATGTGCGATATCTCGAAAACTATTACTATGAGCGAATATTGTGTTGGTCCTGAAAATGCATTTAAATAGCCCAGCAAAATGCATTTAGGACATCCAAACCTAGTGGTCCTGAGAGCGACTGCTACGCTAGAGGTCCTGGGTTCGATTCCCAGGTCGAAAAAATATTATTGGGTATTTCCCAGTAGCATGGAGTTTGGAATTTGTGCCTGGTAGTTTGTGGGTCTGCTAGTTTTTTTTTGCCTTAACGCATGCCAAACTTGTAAATAGTTGTGTTGTAATAAAGTACCTAAATGTTACGTACATCATTGCATTTTAATTGTACATTGTAAGTCAATGTATAATTAATATTACACATAGTATTATATTCTAATTAATTTATGTTAAAAAAACATTAGCTGAACACGAACATTAGTGGCGAAATTACATGGTATTTAATTAATTAATGTTTGAATCTCGAGCAAAATATTAATTAGATATTGTAATGACGACATATTTATTTCTTACAGGAGTTAGCAAAAATTACAGGGTCGCGCGCATATGAGCGCTTCACAGGTCCTCAGATCCGCAAGATGCTCCGCACCCGTCCCCGCGCTTACCATGCCGCCGTCAGGATCTCGCTGGTCTCGTCCTTCGCGTGCTCGCTGCTGGTCGGAAAAATAGCCCCTATAGACTTATCTGATGGGTCTGGCATGAACCTCCTCGATATAAAGACTATGAAGTGGGACGAGAAGTGTTTACAGGTGACTCGTCTGGCTCGGTATTATAGTTCGCGCAACGTAACTTGATCTAAAACTAACGGAGAGGGGGAAAGTTTGCGCAGTGCATTTGCGTGCAAAATGTACTAAAAATCGACTGCTGCGCATCCACCATTTTGGTTCAAGCTATTTTGCGCCAACTGTAACATTCTTCACCTTTTGTTCTACAAAGTATTCAAGTTTTGTTATTATTATTATTAATTGGTAGCCACCCATCTGTAGCTTGGCCTGCGACACTTTCCCATCTTAATTTCCGACTCTTACAGTGGATTTTTATTTTTTTCTTTCATCATCATCATCCTGAAGACAACAAACAACATAAAAGAATCAACCAATTCAGGCGAACTGTTAATCCATTTATCAAGTCATTTAAATAGATATTCATTCATGTTGATTATTATAAACTCGCAATTAATTTCCACCAATTTATTAGATAACTTTGGTATGTTTTATATTCTCAGGCGTGTGGCGATGAAAATCTATCAACTAAACTGGGTACCCCAGTCCCCAGTGCCACAGTTGTTGGCACTATATCTCCGTACTTCGTGGGCCGGTACGGGTTCAAGCCGGAATGCCGCGTCGTAGCATTCACCGGAGACAACTGCTCCGCTCTGGCAGGTAGGCAATCATACCTATTTTTAGTAGGAATCTTCTGGTGTTGCGGGTGTCCATTGGTGGCGGTAATAGCTTAGCATCAGATGATCTGTCTGCTCGTTTGCCTTATCCGACGTGGGTTATATTGATATACATAAATGTGACATAAATATCTATGTTTAAAACATAGCCTCTTAAGTATTTTTTTGGTATTTGTCATATTTTAGGTTTATAACACATTCTTCTAGTTGAACTTTTTCGAAATAATTTATCAAAATTATAAAGAAAATGATAAGAACATAATCAACCTATGTATGTAACAAAGCAAACACGCGATAACGGATCAAAGGCGTTATCAAAACACTTACGTACGACAAGACACGCTTATCTGTAACTACTATTTAATGAGTGTTGCTTATCCTACGCGGGTGATATTGATATAAATGTTATGTATGTTTTATTTCCTTAGCTTCTTACTTACCATCACGCCTGTATTCCCCGAAGGGTTAGGCAGAGGCGTACTAATGTACACCCACAGTTCGCCGGTATATTTTAGGTCCTATGTAATAGGGAGCGAGCCTATTGCCATTAACCGGGCACAAATTCCTAACTCCGAGCTGCTAGTAGGAATTTCATAGAAAAACCAGATACATTAACACTTTGCTCGACCTGGGAATCGAACCCAGGACCTGTAGTATAGCAGTCGCACTCAGGACCACTTGGCTAATGAGGCAGTTCTTAGCTTGTTAAGCACGTATTTTTTTTTGTTTTTCTCACATTGTATGTCTATAACACATTCTACTTGTAGGTGTAGTAATTGCCATACAATATTTACTGAGTATTAAAACTATTGCATAAATTAAATCTAAGTCGTTTTCAAGCTAAAAGTTTTGAACATTGCCAATTTTGGATATAAATTTAGTAACTCATATTTCAATAATTAGGTTTAGGCTTAGGCTAAACTGTATTATAAGAAAACGTGACAGCAGAAACCCAAAGAATTACTTTACAAAAAGTATTATGATTATGCATAAGGTTTAGCTGGTATAGTTCAGTAAGCTTAAAGCTGTGGTGATAGAAAATTGTTAGAGAATAGTATAAATCTGTAGGTCTCCGGCTCCGGTCGGGCTGGGTGGGGCTGTCGCTGGGCACCAGCGACACGCTGCTGCTGGGGCTGGGTGCGGCGCGCGCGCCGCCGGCCGGCCACGTGCTGGTGGGCCCCACGCCCGCCGCGCCCTACATGGCGCTGCTGTGCTTCGCGAACGGCTCGCTCACGCGACAGAACCACAGGGACCGCCTCGTGGGGCCCAGCTGGGACGCCTTCAATGATATGCTCAGATCCACCGTTAGAGGAAATATGGGTTATATGGGTGAGTTTACTTCATACTTAATTTATAGTATGCATGTTTGTACGTTTTATACATCAAGTCTTGGCAATTTACGAATCTATACTTCTATACTAATACGTAAAGCTGAAGAGTTTGTTTGTTTGTTTGTTTACTTGAACGCGCTAATCTCAGGAACTACTGGTCCGATTTGAAAAATTCTTTCAGTGTTAGATAGCCCATTTATTGAGGAAGGCTATAGGCTATATATCATCACGCTAAGACTAAGTAACTATTCCACGCGAAGGAAGTCGCGGGCGGAAGCTAGTATTTTATAAAAATAGGTACACCAAAATGATCACATTTCAATTTAATTTTATCTTATGGGTGTTTTTGTTAGGTATCTACTACGACATACCGGAGATAGTGCCGCGAGCGGTGGCGGGTCGCTGGGTGTACGAGGCGTCGGGCCGCGGGGCGGAGCGCCCGGCGCCGCAGTACGAGGCGCGCGCGCTGCTGGAGGGGCAGGCCCTGGCGCGCCGCGCGCATGCCGAGGACATGGCCTTCACACTTGGTACACTCACTGCACATAAGATTAAGATCACAAACTGGGCCCAGATGATACCTTGAGGGACGCCACAAAGCACATTATTAGAAATAAACGCTGTTATATTTACTATTTCACGTTTGCTGTCCAACCCTTAATATGATATAAATTAATTTAATTTGCATTTGATAAATCCGTAATCGCTTGCTAAAATCATTTTCCGTTTCACAGACAAGTCGTCCCGTTTGATAGCGACAGGCGGCGCCTCCGTCAACAAAGAGCTGTTGCAAATATTCGCCGACGTATTCGACACCCCTGTTTACGTGCAGGTAATCGATTTTTGACCTTCAGTTTTTATATGTTCAGTGTAACTGTCTCGCAATAATTTTATTATATCCTGTTGAACGTGATTCTGCTGAAATACTAATACACGAATATTGTAATTATTACAGGATCAGCACGCGAATGCAGCATTATTAGGAGCGGCGATTCGTGCTGCTGAAGTATGGAGTGCCGAAACTGGCACCTCACTGCCAGGTTGGTATTCCCATCTTCTATGCGGCAGTAGATATTAATACACCTTATTATGTTTAGAAATTGTAGGTGATTAAGAACAATTTACCTTAACAACACGGGATTAAGGATTGAATTTCAAAGGCACTAGTCGTTGAAGTAAAACTACCTCTACAATAAAAGGTCCTATGAGCTTCGAACAGAAGCGCGTTCAATCTAATTGTCTATACCCTTTACGTGGGCGATAGCCCTGTAAAATTTAGTAAACCTTCGTTTGTTCCAGGTTCTGAACTAAAAGTATCTCCAGTAGCAACCCCGTACCCTGACCATGAGAAGATCTACGCGCCAATGCTGACTCGCTACAGACAGATCATTGAAACAATCCCTAAGCTGGGCTAAACGCTATAACTCAATTCTACTCATAACTTATTAATTACTAACATATCACACTTTAGAAGTACTTGGATAGCGAGTAATAATTTATTGCTAAATGAACTTGGTGCTAATATGAGTGCCTGCATGCCTTTTACCGGGGCACGTAGCTAACACCCCCATAGATTTTAATACTAGTGGGGACTACGTTTGTCGAAGTCAGTCCTTGCATGGGCGACTATTTTATACTGATCAAGACTCCTCCTTGCCTTCGGTCCTTTTTATCATTCAAATAGTCGTCACGTCTGATAATTGGACCAACTATACAATTTTGGTATATCTATTTTGCTGCCACTAGATATAATGACTGGAAGCCTCAACATTGTTGAGATGCCATAGCAGATTTTAAAATGCAAGGAAAATAGGATCTATAGTAGTTCCTACGATGGTAGAGGTTTTTATATGTAATTTTGACAATGTTTTTAATCGTTGATTACACCAGTGATTTGACGTACCACTTATTGCTAATTTTAAATTTAAATTAGCTTTTATTATGTACTGCATATTCCTCATATTTTTCTATGACATTCCATTTTATAAATATACAGCATTTATTACTTGTTAAGAGTTATTGTTGATTTTTTTGTTATTAAATCGTATAGAATCTGATTTCATGTGATCATAGTTTTAAGGGAAGTTTTTAAAAGAAATTTTATTTACATTTATACTTGAAATATCTCATGGTGCTTTACTGTGCAATATCCAATTTACATTCCATCTCAGAACAATAACTTATAGTTGTTATTTTGATTCCAAAAATGGTTAATTTTATTTGTAAGCATAATATTTTTGAAAAAGGATGATCTGCTATATTTATGGTTATGTACCCTTATAGTCCATTATGCAATTAACTTTTGTAACAGACGCTGAGAGCTTTGTGTTATTTATATTATATATTATTTTGTTATTACATTTTTATAATAAATCTTTGCTAAAGAAGACGTTTCATTCACATTCTTTAACAGCAAATAACCTTATACATAATATTTAAAGTAATAAAAAAACAGCCCATTGTGTTATAATAGATGTTTATTTCATTAATTTGCTTACGGCTTACTCCAATCAAGATTAACACCACATTCTAAATTAGCTATGTGAAGAAAACATTTAAAGATAATGTTTTAGACCAAAGCACGATAAACTGTATTGAACTTTGACAATTCTAAAAAGTATGGTAAAGGACAAAATACAGGTGGTAAATAAATCTATTTCTTGCGACCTCCGCGCTCCTTGACTTGCAGCTGAAGGACAGCGCCGGGCGGCACGTTGTAATACGCCAAAGTGTTTGTGTCCTTGAAGAAAAGACCCTGAAACAATGCGTAAGTGTCACATGGTACATTTGACAAATGCACACAATCTATACTATTATAAAATTGTAAAAAAGCTGTGTCTGTACATTGAAGATATAAAAAAAACAAGTCGGTTAGGGTATATAAACGTCTCCGAACACAAAAATGAGATTTTTAAAATTCTTGTCTATTCGTTGGTTGGTTGGCGCAAAAACTACTGAATAGATTTTAATTTTGTTATCATTGTTAGAAAGTATCTGCTCCAAATTAAAAACTGGTATACTTCTTATCTCAAATAATTAAACGGAACCTGAGATACAGCTTGACCTCACTAATGTATAGAGACCCATACAAAGAAGAGATCATCACTGTTGGTTTTAGAGCTTCAAGTGAGCGAAGCCACGGGCGGAGGCTAGTAATATAATATCGGTGATCAATACGACTGCGACTGATCCACTTAGAATGTTCAGCGCCAGTCACAATGACTAAAGTGGTTCTCGGATTTGGACTCGTCATATTGGGCTTTTTACTTGGTTACCTTCGACCTCGTTGTTTGAATTACCTAAATCGCATGATTAATGAAAATAATAAAGTATGATATTTGATCCCTTCTGTAGCGCAAGTACATACGATTTGCGAAAATGTATTCGTATCGAAATCTTAGAATAATTTTTATGAGAAGGAGGTTAATTAACGTAGATGAGGCGAAAGTGGTGTGCCAGGATCGTAGCAGGTGGAAATCTATAGTCTCTGCCTACCCCCCAATGGAAGACAGACGTGAAAATATACGATATAGATATGATATAGGTACGAATTCGATAGTTCTTCGTGATAAGGCTACTGGTACCTGTCACTAAATAAAATTGCTTGTACAGTTAGTGCAAAATAACTTGAACCAAAATGGCGGATGCGCAGTAGTCATTTTTTAGTACATTTTGCTCGCAAATGTACTGCGCAAACTTTCCCCCTCTCCGTTAGTTTTGGGTCAAGTTATTTTGCGCGAACTATAAGGTTATATAAGTTACCTCGTAGTGCAGCTTCTGTTTGGCGATGGGCATGTTGGTGGAGCGCTGCAGGATGTTCTTGAGCTCGGCCACTGTGGTGGCCAGCGACACGCTCAGCGGCAGCGCGCGCCCGTCCAGCCGCCACTCCGTGCGCTCCGGTAGAGATGGTAGGACCACCTATACATACAAATTTTTGTTTCATTTACAAAAATCACGGACTTGAAATTCTGGAATTTTATAATCTTATCCAGACAAGATTTGCAAAATATGAAAGGTGTAAAAGAGAGGAGAGGATTTATGCAATGATTTATGATGAAGATGATTTTTCTTCTCGATTATATCAGTTGGCACACTCCTCACTGAGTATGGGCTCCATGTAAGTAGTGTTGTTGGTAACCTGCAGCGGCACGGGCGCGGGGTGTCGCGCGGCCCAGGCGCGCTCGGGCTCCAGCGCGTCCTCGGTGCGCGCGCGCTTGGCGGCGGGCCCCGCCAGCCCCGCCAGCCCCGCGCCGCCCTCGTCCTCGTCGTCCTAAGTGTATATGTATATGTAACCTGCAGCGGCACGGGCGCGGGGTGTCGCGCGGCCCAGGCGCGCTCGGGCTCCAGCGCGTCCTCGGTGCGCGCGCGCTTGGCGGCGGGCCCCGCCAGCCCCGCCAGCCCCGCGCCGCCCTCGTCCTCGTCGTCCTAAGTGTATATGTATATGTAACCTGCAGCGGCACGGGCGCGGGGTGTCGCGCGGCCCAGGCGCGCTCGGGCTCCAGCGCGTCCTCGGTGCGCGCGCGCTTGGCGGCGGGCCCCGCCAGCCCCGCCAGCCCCGCGCCGCCCTCGTCCTCGTCGTCCTAAGTGTATATGTATATGTAACCTGCAGCGGCACGGGCGCGGGGTGTCGCGCGGCCCAGGCGCGCTCGGGCTCCAGCGCGTCCTCGGTGCGCGCGCGCTTGGCGGCGGGCCCCGCCAGCCCCGCCAGCCCCGCGCCGCCCTCGTCCTCGTCGTCCTAAGTGTATATGTATATGTAACCTGCAGCGGCACGGGCGCGGGGTGTCGCGCGGCCCAGGCGCGCTCGGGCTCCAGCGCGTCCTCGGTGCGCGCGCGCTTGGCGGCGGGCCCCGCCAGCCCCGCGCCGCCCTCGTCCTCGTCGTCCTAAGTGTATATGTATATGTAACCTGCAGCGGCACGGGCGCGGGGTGTCGCGCGGCCCAGGCGCGCTCGGGCTCCAGCGCGTCCTCGGTGCGCGCGCGCTTGGCGGCGGGCCCCGCCAGCCCCGCCAGCCCCGCGCCGCCCTCGTCCTCGTCGTCCTAAGTGTATATGTATATGTAACCTGCAGCGGCACGGGCGCGGGGTGTCGCGCGGCCCAGGCGCGCTCGGGCTCCAGCGCGTCCTCGGTGCGCGCGCGCTTGGCGGCGGGCCCCGCCAGCCCCGCCAGCCCCGCGCCGCCCTCGTCCTCGTCGTCCTAAGTGTATATGTATATGTAACCTGCAGCGGCACGGGCGCGGGGTGTCGCGCGGCCCAGGCGCGCTCGGGCTCCAGCGCGTCCTCGGTGCGCGCGCGCTTGGCGGCGGGCCCCGCCAGCCCCGCCAGCCCCGCGCCGCCCTCGTCCTCGTCGTCCTAAGTGTATATGTATATGTAACCTGCAGCGGCACGGGCGCGGGGTGTCGCGCGGCCCAGGCGCGCTCGGGCTCCAGCGCGTCCTCGGTGCGCGCGCGCTTGGCGGCGGGCCCCGCCAGCCCCGCCAGCCCCGCGCCGCCCTCGTCCTCGTCGTCCTAAGTGTATATGTATATGTAACCTGCAGCGGCACGGGCGCGGGGTGTCGCGCGGCCCAGGCGCGCTCGGGCTCCAGCGCGTCCTCGGTGCGCGCGCGCTTGGCGGCGGGCCCCGCCAGCCCCGCCAGCCCCGCGCCGCCCTCGTCCTCGTCGTCCTAAGTGTATATGTATATGTAACCTGCAGCGGCACGGGCGCGGGGTGTCGCGCGGCCCAGGCGCGCTCGGGCTCCAGCGCGTCCTCGGTGCGCGCGCGCTTGGCGGCGGGCCCCGCCAGCCCCGCCAGCCCCGCGCCGCCCTCGTCCTCGTCGTCCTAAGTGTATATGTATATGTAACCTGCAGCGGCACGGGCGCGGGGTGTCGCGCGGCCCAGGCGCGCTCGGGCTCCAGCGCGTCCTCGGTGCGCGCGCGCTTGGCGGCGGGCCCCGCCAGCCCCGCCAGCCCCGCGCCGCCCTCGTCCTCGTCGTCCCGCGCCGGCGCCACGCCGCCGAACGGGTACCCGCCTGCACTCACACCACCTACAAACACGTATAACATTAGCATAAAAAAAATGTTGACTATTATCTATACTCTATATACTACATAGCTTCTGCCCGCGACTTCGTCCGCGTAGCGTGATGATATATAGCCTATAGCCTTCCTCAATAAATGGGCTATCTAAAACTGAAAGAATTTTTCAAATAGGACCAGTAGTTCCTGAGATTAGCGCATTCAAGCAAACAAACAAACAAACTCTTCAGCTTTATATATTAGTACAGAAGTATAGAAGTATAGATTAATGGCAATAAGCTCGCCCATATTACATGGGACCTGAATATACCGGCGAACTGTGAGTGTACCTTAGTACACCTCTGCCTAAACCCTTCGGGGAATACAGGCGTGAGTGTATGTATGTATATGTAACGAAATAAATAAAATGACTGAAATAAACTAACCTACTGCACCCACAGCTCCGACCGCAGTGACAGCTCCTACTGGTGTCGGGATCAACGGTGGTCGGGGAGCCATCGGGGGCAACACCATCAGCGAGGGCAGCGGCTGCAGCAGCACCGGCTGCGGGGCGGGGGGCGCGGGCGCGGGGGGCGGGGCGCGCGGCGGGGCGGGCGGCGCCATGCGGGGCGGGGCCACGCGGGTCACTCCCGGCGGACCCACCGGTTTCGGACCAATCTTCTCTTTTTCTTCGTCGGGAAGTAGACCTTTAACCTGGAAAGGATTAAGGAATATAATGAAACATTGATTTTGCTGGTTACAAAGCGTCTTCGTCCACCATGTCATTCATTTGATTATAATATTGTAATACGCTGTCAAAACTCCTTGGTTACTTTTGAGTTCTTTTTTTATGGGATAGGGGGCAAACAGCAAAGGATTCCCAAGTGCGTTACCCACATTTTAAATGGATTTGGGCCTCCGGTATCCTCACTCACCCGGCGAAACACAACGTAAGTGTTGTTTCAGGCCGGTTTTCTGTGAGGCCGTGGTATCCGGTCGAGCCGACCCATTAGTTCCGAAGCATGGCTCTCCCACGATGGACGGCCTTTAAAAATTAACCTGTTAATTATTATTAGGAGGAAAGGAATCACCAGTTAGGAATGGCATTAAGTCAGTTAGGAATTGCCTTCCATTTCTGGCGACAAATTGAGCAGTGAGTTTGACAATGTCTAGCTCTAGGGCTGATATGGAGGGTGGATCGGCAATGCTGTCTTACCTTGTGTATCTGTTGAATTTGATCTTCGAGCGTGATGTGCGCGCGCGCCGCTCTCGTGGCGGCCTCCACGCTGGAGGTGTGTCCGTCCCACGTGACGCGGTCGTCGCGGCGCCGCTCCTCCTCACCGATCTTCTTACCGATGGCCGTCTCCTCGTCGCCCACACCGAAGATATCCGTACGACGTTCCGCGAGCTGTAGAACGACGGTAGAGACCAAGATTAGTATCTTTCTAGAGATAACATAATTATAACGTACCATCACGCTTATATTTTTCGAAGAGTTTGGCGGAGGCATACCAATATATAACCACAAGCCCTTGCTGTATGTATTTGCTGGTGGTGTGCTCACTAAATAAATAAATAAGCCTATTGCCGTTAACGGGTAGAAATTCCAAACTCCGAGCTGCCACTGGGAATTTCGTAGAAAAACCCCTATGACAACTTGCTCAACCTGGGAATGGAACCCACAGGCCCTCTAGCGTAGCAGTCGCGCTCGGGACCACTAGGCTAATTAAGCAGTTTTTTAGAGATTTGTTATCTAAAATATGTATTTATCTATGCAATATTTCATTTATCTATAGCAAGAGACCTATAGCAGTGGGACTGTAAGTGGGTGGATCATTATGATGACATACCTGTTTAAGTGAGGCCTCTATAGCAGCTCCAGGCGCCAGGGCTTCATCCCTGTCTGTACGTTCAGCCGCGGCGCGGTCTCGCTGTTCCAGCCAGCGCGGGTCCAGCAGACCGATACGCACGTGGTCGGCCACCTTATTAGCCGGAATCTTTTCACCTGTGATAGGTGACACCAGCCATTCTTCCGAAGCCGGTGTAGGCTGTGGCCGTGCGCGTTTGGGATCGTACTTCTTAACGACCACGCGATCTGGGCGCGGCGGCAATGTCGCCTCTTCACCAGGTGCTCTAGGACCAGATTCTAGAGGACTCTCGTCTTCCGAAGAAGAGCTGTCCTCCTCCATATCTTGCACTCGGTTGTCGTCAGGCCGCTGTTGCTGCTGTGTACGGTCCTCCATCTGAGCCAGTTCGTCATCTGATTCCGATTCTGACTCGGACTCGAGCTGCATCTCTGTGTCATCATCTTCATTACCTTGTATTATATCCTCGCCACGCTCCTGTGCTAGCACTCGTGCACCGACTTCAAGGGGTGTTGTGGGAGGTGGGAAGTCTCCAGGCTCCCCAGCTGGATAGTCCACAGTTTCAACCACAACAAAGTCATGCCAGTCAATGGATGCATATGCCAATCTCTCTTTTTCAATCTTTGCCTCATCAGCGGCTTTACGCCGCGCTTGGTGCGAGTGCCAGGCTGCTCTGCTGCGAGCTTGCTCTAACACTCCACTACGAACTTCGGCAGCTAGCTTCGTAACCAACTCTTTTGGGGGCAAAAGTACTTTTGTGTACTGTTCTAGTAGGCGGGTGAAATATTGGAATAGTGAGTGCTGAGGGCGGAGGAAATCAAACTGGTGATTCCTTTCCTCCTTTTTCATTAAGTCAGTTAGGAACTGCCTTCCATTTCTGGCGACAAACTGAGCAGTGAGTTTGACAATGTCCAGCTCTAGGGCTGATATGGAGGGCGGATCGGCAATGAACTCGAAATCTGGTGGGGGATCGCGGGGTGGTGGCGGCTCGGCAGGTGCGGCGGCCTTCAATAGTTCCTGTTGGCGAGCGGCAGTCGCGGGCGCGAGACCAGGCCGTTGGATTGCTGGTACTCCTATCAGAGCTGGTGCATTTGGGTCTGGACCTATTCATAAAAAATACTATATATTTCTTATACATATAACATGGTACTATATTTATATCTTAAAATAGTAAAGCATTACATATTTTAGCATGTTGGTTGGCTCCTACAATAGCAGCATATAATGTAGGATGATTCATGAGTTGTTAATACTTAATTATTATAAATGAAGGATAATGAAGCTCCAAAAACAGATAAGTACTACAAGTATGCAAATATGAAATTGTTAGCATCATTTTCACAAATTGCCATCAGGCAGTTTATATGTAAACTTTGTATATTATGTATGAGGGGTGAACATGGTACCTATACAAAGCATTCTATCCAGACAAATGAATAATTTTATATACTTCCTTGCAAGGAGCATACTAGAAGGTACCATCATATATACAGGGTGGCGATTTAATCACCTGCATCCTTCTAGCAGGTGAATCAGACCACGAAATACTACCCATATCAATAAAAAAAACATACCTTAATTTTTCATCAAGATGTTTTTTTTTTTTTAATTTTGTATGCAAGGAGTCAAAGACATAGCGAGTCAAGCAACTACTTCATTGGGCCGCCCGCTTAAGGTCAACATACTGCAGGGTGCATATCGATTTATGAAAATTTTGAATAATAATTATCAAGTCTTTTAACACGGGATTGCTTAAAGATACAAATTATAAATTATGTCTAATATGTTATCAATACTACACCATGTTGAAGCAGTGCAGGTGATTAAATCGCCACCCTGTATATACATTATTATGATTGTGGAACACCTCTTTTGAGGTACTGCCAATGAGAAAATAACCTATTGGACTAACTTTACATTATGACTTATTGTCAATCTACTGATGGTACTATTATTAAATAGTATATTTTTTATGGGATAGGGGGGCAAACAAGCAATCACTTGATGGTAAGCGATTACCACCACCCATGGACCCCTGAAATACCAGAGGAGTCGCAAGGTTTGGGCCTCTAGTATCCTCACTCACTCAGCAAAACAAATTTGTAAGTGCTGTTTCATGCCAGTTTTCTGTGTGGTATTACTCCAGTCAAGCTGGCCCATTTGTGCCCAAGCAGCCATGCTTATAATGCCTACAATGAATTTAAGAAGTTTTAAGGAATCTACACATAACAATAACATACCTTTCCCTTCCCTGATCTCCTTGACTTTATGCTGATAGTAAGCATGGTATGGATCGCCAGAGTTGAGGAAGTTGAACTTTGGGTTGCCAAGTTCATTCTGTCGGATCCGGGCCTCAAACTCAGGTCCATTACGAGCTACAAAACTTGCAGTCTTGTCAACAATATCTAGACAGTTGGTTAAAGAAATATTGCTTTAAATCCTGAAAATAAAATTCTTAGATCAAAGGTTACAATTAAGTTTATTTTAAATTTTACATTAGATAAAATAACTTATATACTGTCTGAGACCAACTGACTCTCTGATCTGACAATGTATATTTTGAAAGATGTTTTACATTCCAGACACAATCTATACTAATATATAAAGCTGAAGAGTTTGTTTGTTTGCTTGAACATCCTAATCTCAGGAACTACTGCTCCGATTTGAAAAATTATTTCAGTTTTAGATAACCCATTTATTGAGGAAGGCTATAGGCTATATATTATCACGCTAAGACCAAGTAACTATTCTACGCGGACGAATAACAATAATCATTATATCATGGTAGAAAATGTAATTCCCAGAACACCTGCATAAGTATAACTAAACTTACACATAATCTGCTTAACATACACATACTTGTGATAAGCAGTAGGACAGTAACTTTACAACACTGCCCGGTTATTTTTAATAGCTAATTGGCCAAGAATGAAACAACATTGTAAGCATATTAACCTCAATGTTGTTTATTGATACACCATAAAATTGTTTATTGACATCCTATAAAACATTATAAAGTAATATAATTATCTAAACCATGATTTGTATAAAAGGATACTCCTCACTTCTGGCGGAGGATATATGATGCCAATGACGGGAGCAGGTGGCGCTTGGGGCTCCTCCAAGGGAACCTCCATTGGCATCCCCGGAGGGGGCAACACATCAATCGAAGGCATAGCCTTGGAAAAACTTAACTTATTCAATATTAGCACTCTGTTTTTAATCAAGTACAATTGATTGAAATTAAGACGCGATTTGCCAAGATAAAAGCTAATATTTTCAGTGACACTGACAGTCTGACAGTGACAACATTGAATTTGGCTCACACTTGACACTGACAGAGACACAGCCATAGATCAAAAGGATCATAGACTGTGAGTTACTCATTTAAGTCGATATAATCCATAGCGATAATATAAATAAATCGGATATATATCCAAATTCCAAGCTGCTGCTAGGTACTGAGAATTTCATAGAACAGATACTGCTCGACCTGGAATTCCAACCTAGGACCTCTAGGTAAAACTATTGTAGGTATATTAGGGGACAAGCTAAGTGGTCCTGAGCGCGACTGCTACGCTAGAGGTCCTGGGTTTGATTCCCAGGTCGAGCAAAGTGTTATTGGGTATTTCTATGAAATTCCCATTAGCAGCTCGGAGTTAGGAATTTGTGCCCGGTTAATGGCAATAGGCTCGCCCCCTATTACATGGGACCTAAACATACCAGCGAACTGTGGGTGTACCGTGTACATTAGTACGCCTCTGCGTAACCCTTCGGGGAATACAGGCATGATGGTATGTTATGTTATTAGGGGACAGAATTAGGTAATGTAGTGTAGTGCCAATTGTGCCTCGTAAGCATAACTACACTCAAAAAATCATTGGCCAAAGCCCGAAAGCCTGATAACCAGTTTGTCTTTAGGACATCAATATTGCCTGATTGAGCTACGGAGGTACAAAGATCTGACGAGCCCTAATATAATTTATTTACTAGGACATGCAATGATGTAGAAGATACTCCTTATCAACATGTAATAAGTATGACCACATATCAATCCATTGTTGAGATTATTTATTGTATTGCTATTATGTATCTTGCATGGTCCTCGTTAGTGAGCAGAGACGTTCCGTTGTACCAGTGTATCAAGCCAGTGAAACTCGCCATAGATCGGAAGCTGATGTCGAAGCACATACTTATAGTCATCACCATTAGATAAGTGATTAGCCACAACAGTAGAGCGAACACAATCATCAGGAGTGTGGTCTGAGTGTTCCATTCTCTTCGAATTTCACTCTGTTCATATTCTTCTATCAGTCCCAGTTCTTCAGAATAATCGTTCGGCTAAAATGATAATATAACAGTATTGAAAAAACACGTCACATCCGAGATATCGGATAAGTACCATGGATATTCTTGCTCAAGGAGGCCTCCCTTGGGCAAGAGTATCCATTTGAAAGATGGGCAACAAGCTTCTTTTTAGCGCTAATATGCCACACCACATACATTATTGTCTGTCGCTTACAAGAAGTTCAGCGGCGGACTTCTCCGACTGTTTGTACTCACATAGTAGGCATCTCGAGGAGAGTCTTTCAACAGCCCGTCAAGACTCATTTTGTTATGAGAAATAGGAGATTAAAGTTGCGGCGACACGAAAATTAAAATTTTAGAAAACAATGATAATATCATCGTTGTTTACGGCTACATAAAAATAAAGAATGACGAGTGCATGTCGAAATGACAGACGGAACCTCGGAGTAATAATCTTGTGTTACTTCAATGAACGGAACTGAGTACGTCACAGATCTGTTAGAAGCCAGCATTTGAATAATTTAAAGTAAAAAGGTTTGTCGTGCTTACCCAGTATTATAAAATAACTACGTACACAGGTACCTACTATGTTCTCTATTTTTTCTGTAGAGTAAAAAAAATGAAATTCCAATAAACAGCAGGAAACATTCCAAAAAAAAAGTTTAAAGTACGTAATTTATTTAAATTAAAGGTTACACATTCATGGGCACATGAAATGATTAGGTTAGATTATAAGTACCTATTATAATTTAATTAAACATAAACATAACTTATGTGAGTTAAATCCATAGTAAAATCAGTACTTAAACCTTAAAATAATTATTCGAAACTGAACAAAGTAAAATTCGTACCTACTCTTTATGATGAAGAAATATCTACGTTTAAAACGTAATAACGTTAATGTACGTGACGTAGGGGACCAATCGAGGGGGGTCTTATTCTAATTTAAAATAAAGACCTAAAGTTGTAAATTGTCCAAAGATGAACCAGGGGGACCTTAAGTTAATTTGAAGTACCTAAAAAAGAACGAGGCAAAGACCCATTGATGGAAATTGACCAAAGATGGAAGTTACAAACGACCATCGTCCATTCCTATTTCCAGCTATCCAAATATTGACGAAACGTAGATAGTAATTATTAACATAGGTACATAAACAACATTTATTTTACAAATCTAAATCACAATAAAAAAAAACAAACCGACTTCAACTAAAACTAAAATGTCTGTGTCTAATCCTACAAGTGAAGGTGCCTATGTAAGTTACCAGGACGATTTGAATCGTCTTAGGTACAAAAAAGAACTATTAGACGACTCTAAAGACTTTTTATGCGTTATTTAAGTATATCTATTATCTTTCGATAAAATTCATTCAATTTGGTCGAAATATGTTAAAGATGAGAGGTAACTTAGCCAAAAAATAAAATAAAAATAAACAAAAATAGAACAAAGATGTATAAGAGACCTCCTCTCTTTATGAAGCCGGTTTGGAGAATATTAGTTGAGTCCATTGATAGCCGCTAAATCGTCTCGCTGCTCGTAAGTCGACCGCGGTGCAATCTTCTCGCGTTCCTCGTTTCCCGCCAGAAATATGGCTAAATGTTCCTGAAATATTAAGGTGAATAACATTTAAAAATTATTCTTTCGTAGTAATTGAGGTAGCACAACACCAATGCAATAATTGACAGACAGAGAAATAGGTACTAGAATCTATTTCTGAACTTGGAATTTTGGTAGCTTTGTGTACTTAGAGATATTATTATCAATTACAGTAGATACAAAATTGACCACCCCTTATTATAACAAATATGAACATTTTATTTAATAAATAATTATCATGTTTCGAATTCAGCTAAGTATCAACAAAAATATGCAACAAATCACCTAAAAAATTTTAGGGTAACACTTTGAAAACTGTTTTGGAAATCGTAATCTACGCAGGTGCTTTTCGCTTTTGCGAGAGGTAATTCCTATCGCGAAAGAGAACCTGTCCTGGGTTCGATTACCGGGTCGAGCAAAGTGTTATTGAGTTATACTATGAAGCGGCGGTACCCTAATGGCTAGGGTGTCGGACTTGCGATCATGTGGTTGCCGGTTCGAAACCCACCCATTGCACTACCAACGTGAACCCACTCGTAACACAATGCTAGTAAGCATTTATAAAAAAAAAACCCCGAAGCAGCACGGAGTTTGGAATTTGTGCCCGGTTAATCGCAATAGGCTCGCCTCCTATTACAATAACATAGGTACCGGCGAATTTTGGGTGTACACTAGTACACCTGCTCTGCCTAATCCTTTGGGGAATACAGGCGTGATGGTATGTTATGTTAGAGTGAAAAGAAGAGGAGGAGAGAGATATTACCAAGTAGGTTTTGGAAGCTATCTGCAGTTGTTGAAGCATTGTCTCCAGCTTGCTGCGCAATCCCTTTACTTCTGAGATCGCGTTCTCTACAGGTACAGTCTGAAAGTAGGTAAAACAGTGGACATGAATTCCTACAGTTAGCCAGTTGATTTGTGTTTACCTACCTATATCATAAAAAGCAAATTATTATTAGAATCTATACTCTATACTAATATATAAAGCTGAAGAGTTTGTTTCTTTGTTTGTTTGCTTGAACGCGCTAATCTCAGGAACTACTGGTCCGTTTTGAAAAATACTTTCAGTGTTAGATAGCCCATTTATTGAGGAAGGCTATAGGCTATATATCATCACGCTACGCGGACGAAGTCGTGGGCAGAAGCTAGTTATTTATAAAAGGCCTAGGCGAACGATTCGAAATGAGATTGAGGACGTTCTGAAAAATGGCTCGGTCAAGAGTAGGTACCCTAAACCGACGCTCGCATGTATGAAAAAATTGATGAGTGTGGATGAAGCTAAAGAGGTATGTCAGAATCGTAGCAAGTGGATGTCTGTGGTCTCTGCCTACCCTTACGGGAAAGAGGCGTTACTCTATGTATGTATTATTTAAAAAATAATATTCAATTGGCATTTCTTAGTTCTTACCTTTATCAGAGCATCGGCTGCCACATTCAGATGTTTGGTAATAATGGAAAGGCCTTGACGAACATTCCTAAAACAATAATAACTTATTAGAAGCAATTCAAAAAATACATTTGGGTTGCAGCTATTGTTCTGTCGTGTTTCTTTATTTCTCTATGGATAAGAAACGATCTGGCAGCTGAGCGTAACCATTGTATTATTTGTTCATTTTACAATTTATCTGTGTTATACTTTACTGTCCTAATAAATAAGTTTCTTTTTATTTCTACTTTTATTGATCACTTTGTCTTGTGTCATTTTCTGGCTATACAGGAATATTTTTTAAGCAGTGCGCAAAAAAATTTTGGTAGTTCAGTATCAGTAATAGAACACATTCCCATTATTAGTTCAAAACTTTTTTTTTAATTTTTATCCGGCTTGAAATCAGCAAAATATGGACACATAATATCTATTCGCAATAATAACAATATGCACGTGTGCCAGCCGACTCACGCACCGGTGTACAGCTGATGTAGGTACTAAGGCGCGCGCGCTTTGCCGTGCGCTAGCGAGTAACCATAAAATCAGTTTCAAAGTAAACATCTTTCGTTAACGATAACTTCGATATTTTGTACTAAGACATATCAAAATAACAAATTGGTGTTTAATAAAAGTCGTTTAAGTATCAATTGTCAAAGTTTGCGCACTGAATAAAAAATATTCCGGTATAGGCCCTCTATTACATCTATAACATGTTTTATGGTAGCTCAAGTTTAAACTGACGGGCTTTATTAGTAGCTAGTCTATCGAAAAATATGTGTAAAAACTTCTTCAACAACTACTTACAATGTCCAAATCGAGTTGAAATTGAAGGCACGCACCAAAAATCGTGAGGAAATTTGCCTAAGAGATTTTCTCGATGCTGTGTGAAGTCTACCAAGCCGCATTTGGCAAGCGAAGTGGACTATAGCCTAACACCTCTTCGACTATACTCGTGCCCAGTACTGGGACAGTAAATAGTTTGCTGATAAGTAGTAGATATATTCAGATCAGCTCATTCTATAAGGCCTATTGTGTTACATTCGCGAAGCTCAATAGCCTTGCCCGAAATTTTCTGATCAGACACGCAAGCGTCTAATATTCGATAAAATCTGGTCCCTCACCTGGGTAAGTCATTGTGTGTGTAGTTAATGAGGTGCACCATCTTGCGAGCTGTCTCTCTGGCCAGCAGCACCATCAGCTCCTCCAATGTAGCGGGCCGCGCCTGGTTCTCCGGCTCCGGCCGGCTAAGGTTAGTGAACAGTTCCTTAGCCTTCTGCCAAGCGAGGACCGGATCTGTGGCCACCTACATAGAACATTTAAATTACTATAGGATTTAAAACTTTGCCACCGACAAACGAGAGAACATATCTCTCGTTTTGAATTTTATCTTTCAACGGTTACCCGAATTTTAAGATTCAAAACCTTCGCTAAGTATTTGTTTTAAAATGACTGCACTAAACTTAGTGCTAAGTGATAGTGATACCACGGCCTCACAGAAAACCGGCGTGAAGCAACGATTGCGTTGTGTTTCGCCGAGTGACTAGGTTACCGGAGGCCCAAACCCTTTTAAAAGGCGGGCAACGCACTCGTGACTCCTCTGGTGTTGCGGGTGTCTATGGGCGACGGTTATCGCTAATCATCAGGTGATCCGTCTGAAAGTTTGCTATCCTATCCCATGAAAAATAAAACCAGAACGAACTCTGTGAAGAAAGCTTTAGTCGTACCTAATCCCCTGAATTCTCTCTATTTCCAAAAATCAACAAACTCAACACTCACCAGTTCGGCAACATAGACGAGCACGTTGATCTGCTCCTTGATGGCCTTGGCCTCGGCGAGCGCCTGGCGCGTGAGTCTGCGCTGCAGCTTCCTGCGCAGGCGCGCGCCGTGCTGCACCGCTTGCGCTGCGCGAGCGCGCCCGCCCTCGCATCCGTCCACCATGTCGGGGCTCGACACTATGATCACCACTACAGTAAGGACACCATAGTTAGACACACGTCACCGACACCGACTACTTGAGGTTTCTTTACATGAATGTAACAATGTTATTTAGGTATTACATATAACAATGTCAGCTGTATCGTTGGGTCGGTGACGTGGAAGCATCTATGTAAATCTGAAGATCAAAAATTTGCACTATACCGCAAAAGATTGCCAAGTAGCTTGCTTGTTGGAGTTGCTGGCTAGATGGGCCATTTCGCCGATCAACGTGTAAAAAATGTCATAGGATGAAAGGGGAAGGTTTATTATAGTAGCTTAATAAATTTAATATAATATAAGTAATTCAACGCACTTTAAGAGTGCTCGCGCACTTGTGATTTTTAGTCGGGCGATAGTTTGATCGTTCTGGGATTCACTATGGAGTTATATATGGCAGTGCGCGCATTTGACGATTAGAATTGGACATGAAATTAATATACACGACTACTACAGCGACTAAACTATCGGTAGACTAAAAATCACAAGTGCGCGAGCACTCTTAAAGTGCGTTAGGGCTAATCCCTAATACATATAACTTGATTTAGCGAGACGCAAGCTGTTGCAAACCTATTGGTTGGGTCACTAAATCACGCGAAATTAAACCTTATTATTTATTATATTTTATGTAGGTAACCATCAATCATGAAAGCAATCTCTTCACATGAATGGGCGCAGAGTCCACGCAGTGATATGATACATAATTTGTCACCCGTACCCGATAACCGATATAACAGTTAAAAGTAACAGTCATCAATAGAATCAATAATGTTAGTCCTTATTGCTTTGAAATATGAACTAATTTTAATAAGACAAAAGGTGTCAGCGTTGTCGTTAATAAGGTGCCCAGACTGAGTTCAGACATAAGTTATCAGACAACCTTGCGACCGATAGTTTAAAGCTGTCTGGAAACTGCCGTCCATGTTCTGATTTGGAATTGTTATTTATTTCATTAACTTGGTATTCTATGTAATATCATAACTACTAGGTATATTATGTTTGCACTATATCTGCCTATTTTTAAACTGTATTTTTTATTGTTAATAATAATAAATAAAATAAATATACAGGGTGAATTTTAAGAATTCGACAAATCGTTTTAAAATGTAATTTTATACATACCATCACGCCAGTATTCTCCGAAGGGTTAGGCAGAAGCGTACTAATGTACACCCACAGTTCGCCGCTATGTTTAGGTCCCGGGGGCGAGCCTTTTGCCATTAACCGGGCACAAGTTCCAAACTCCGAGCTGCTAGATAAATTTCATAGAAAAACCCAAAAACACTTTGTTCGACCTGGTAATCGAACCCAAGACCTCCAGCGTAGCAGTCGCGTTAAGGATCACTAAACTAATGAGGCAGTTTTATTAAAAATGCGTTTTTATTAAATCTCAATTGTAAAAAAATAATCTTAGCTATTGTCATAGATAATAAATACATTTTAATTTTTCATGTCTATTCAAAATTACCCCGTATAAAATTTACGCATTCACTATTATGAGTAATATTTTATGAATAGAGATTGCTCAGTTTTCTATTAGTAGATGTGTAACAACAATCGAAAGTGGCAATATAATGAGAAGATAATAAACGACATATTCGTCGGTAATCAATCAATTAATTAAACGTTTTACTCGAAATCAGAAAAGAGTAGTTAATAATCACCTACCCACCATATACCCGCATTTTTCTTAGCTGTATGCAGTAAGATTTTTTTTGTATAACATTGAAATTACTCGTTAAGGATTTTTGAAATTAACTGGTTTAAATCATTCAAGAAACAAAGAAAATTATGATCTCACTCTACCTACTTATTAATCAACATACATTAATTAAGGCCTTTGATGCTATCTCCTGTACCGATTCAAAATAAGTAATAGGAACATCTCTATTATTATGTTATAATAATGCATGATCATACATTATCACCATGATAATAAAATGAATATTATCAGATTATCACTTTCTATTCCATATTTTTTTAATATTTCCATATTTTTTAGATTAGTCGTCATACCCGCACTGCGTCCCGGCCTGCCTGATCTACATAATAAATAAAAAATAAATAAAATATTCTTTATTTCAGACAACCTTTTACACCGTCCATAGAAATATAAGCAAAAAGAAAATATAAATAAAAGTAATTACCCTAAATCACCCTCTTAACTAAGGATCTCCATAGAGGGGATGGGTGCCTGTTTGCAAACGTCTTCAGGATTTCATTGGGGCTACCACGCACCCTGAGGATCAGGGATACCGTTCTTTTGGGCAAGACGGCTTGAAAGCCGTCAGTATGATAAAGCGCGAACATTCCTGACGCACTATATATATAATAATATGGGTCCCTACGGTTGCAAAAATCACCAAGAAAATCCTACTTGGCACGTTTCAGAGTAAACTGTCTTGGACCGCAAATAAATTAATCAGAAAATTATCGTGACGAAGGAGAAGTACCTATAATTGTTCTTACTGCTTCGGTATTGCACACCTTTTATTGCGATTATGAATTGGAATTGGAATTCTAATATTTTCTACATATTATGAAATGCTCCCAAATTATCAGCAATACCTAATATATTTTTTCCAATGTAACTTGTATAGTGATTCTCCCCGTGTGGAGACACTATTCATCACTGCCTTTCAGATAAGCATCTCATATGAGACGAGAAAATATCTGACTAGTTCGGTGGTAGGACCACTTGGTGTCTGACTGGCGACCACCCTTACGTCGGAGTCTGTCGAAAAGCACTTTCATGTATGTTTCGACTTTTGCGCGTAAGGGCCATAGTACCCTCGGTTGCTGCGGCTGTGGCAGTCTGCAGTCCGTAGAGGATCTTAAGGGTTTGACACCGCATCAGCAACTCCTCTGGTGTTGGAGATGTCCGTGGGCGACGATGACGACTTACCTGGTTGGCTCATCGAATTGTTTCCCCACCCCCCACTTCTTTTCATTGATTATCTACACTTTTATCAACACGTTTTTGTTAGAAATCCATCTTCATGAATAAAAGAACTCGTGACTCACCGTCAGTGGCATCTTGGTTGTCGGGCGGCAGGTATTTGTCGACGTATTTGTCAGCCGTGGTGAGCGCCCGGTCCAGGGCGGTCGCAGTGACAGCTGTGACACGCGAGTCCAGGACGGCGGTGCCCAGCTGCTTCACAGAGTCCGCACGACGCAGCACGAAGCGGCGCGTCTCCGAATACAACTGTTTCGAATCCAATGTCGTAAATTATGATTATGATGACGTGATTGGATTGTCGTCTGAAGAAATCATCATCTTAGTGCCCTATTCAGATGAGATAGTATTACAAAACTTATGCTAACCAAATACTTTGTAGTGCTGATTGTAATATCTTCTTCTCTTCTCTTCTCTACTATTATAAAATTTAAAAAAAGATGTTTGTTACGAATGCTTGCTAGTGCTAATTCAACGGATCCTGAGATACCGCTTGACCTATCCGATGTATCAATCCATACAAAGAAGAGATCATGAATGTTGGATTTTTATTTTTACTCATAATATAGCTTCATGCGAGCGAAGCCGCGGGCAAAAGCTAGTACACACAATGTGTATCTGTTTCATAATAATATAATAATTATTACTTGCTTACAGTAGTGCTTGCAATCTCAAAAATTAAATTTTAATTAATTACAGCTTGCATCCAAAATACACTAAATATTCATTTATTTTAATCTGCGAGGTTTTATATAATGTTGCTGTTGTAGGTAAAGATAGTTTTGGCCCATAACAAAAATATTTTTTTATTTGACGATTGTTATACCTAATTATTAATCAACTTAATAAATCACGCTATCGCGCTCTAGGTAGAACGCTTATAAATAATCAGCGCTCATTAACAAAATATTTAATTAATGCAATGTTCCAACCCGGATATCGTTGCGTAAGAACACAGCATCCTAATTTTATGAAGATAAATGTTAATAAATACATCATTAATTGGTTAATGTTATCAGTAGCAGACCTCTTAATAGATGTTCTGTACAAATGTCACCGGTACCTAATATTATAATTAGGTAGAACCAGATAGCGAAAGTGCAAGGGCCTCCCTCTATGTATGCTACTGACTATGAAATGATACATTAATTTGTCAAATTATCCATTTGTCAATGAACTATTGATAAGGTATATGTGGGCGTCCAAGCAAAAATTATCCAGTAGAGAGGTATATTTGGTATCTAGAATAGTCAATTAATAATATGGATTAAAAATATCATTTATATAGCCTAATAAGCCTAACTACCTCAGCCTAGTGGTCCAGAACGCGACTGCTACGCTAGAGGTCCTGGGTTCGATTCCCAGGTCGAGCAAAGTGTTATTGGGTTTTTCTATGAAATTCCCAGTAGCAGCTCCGAATTTGGAATTTGTGCCCGGTTGATGGCAATAGGCTCGCCCCCTATTACATTGGACCTAAACATACCGGCGCACTGTGGGTGTACACTAGTATCTACACCTCTGCCTAACCCTTCGGGGAATAAAGGCGTGATATATATAAAATTATAAAAATTGTAAAAAAAAATTTGTAAATATCATGTACATATATTCAAAAACTGGCACTATTTTTTATCCGACATAAATGAATTGTAGATAATTGAGCATTAATTAACAATAAATTTAAATGATACTGATGATACTAATGATACGCAACATGATATTTTTTACCAAACTTCACACCCAACCAAACAAAATCTACATATCTCGGAAACTAACTGATTATATTTTAAAAACTTTTATATTATATTGAATAAGTACACTGGTTTCACCGATACCACAAATGCCCTGTCAAAGGATAAGTCCCTTAATGTCCCACTGCTGGTCACAGATCTCTCAGAATGACAGATCCTTTTATCCTTGTATTTGTTAATACTTTTTTCATATAAAATACTTACTGCTTCTGGTGGTAGATTGATGGAAGGCACCGTCTTCTCGACAACATCTAGTGACATACAGAGAAATTTGTCCAACTGATGGATGGGTGTTTCAAAGAGCAGCACGGCCGGTAGTGCCAGTTGAACACCAGTGGCTAAAGACTTCTCCCCGAGTGATAAGTACCAACGGATCAACGGGTTCGACTCCTGTGGAATTATTGGCTATTAGATATTAAAAATGATACATTAAATGGTAGGTAAATAGAAAATTGATCCGTATCATCATTAAATCAAGACGCAATAATCATATTTGCAAAAAAAAAACTGAACTTCCGAGTAATTTTTTTTGGCAAATACAAATTGTGCTCATTCTTTACTTAAAATAATACACGCATCTATTTCCCTTCCCATCTCATGGAAGTATTTACAACTCGAAGTTTCGAAGGCTCAGCGCATTGGTTGCACAGCGCTAAATAATCGTTCACACCCGCACGCGCACATTGTATTAAAAGTTATCGCCTTTCAACGAGTAACTTGTTAAAAATAGGGGTTGCCTTGTGCCTTTTTCCCAGGCAACGGCAAACGAGCAGACGGATAGAGATTAGGCGTCACGCGCTGACCCAACCAAACCGCTGTAACGAAACCATAGCGACTTCTAATTCGACGCCAACGCCATCTAGTTATAAATAAGTAAACTTTGAATTCATTTTAACAAACTACTGTTACAATTATTACGGCGAACTATGTGTATATTAGTACGCCTCTGCCTAACCCTTCAGAGATTGGCGTGATGGTATGTTATGTTATGTTAACAAAAAATGTTACGCTTTTTCGTATTCATGGTTCCGTATTTACTCGTTGATGGATCTTTTTTATTACCATAATATGCGGTCTGTTATAATATAGATAGACCCTTATCTTTTGGTAAATTGAACATGGCCATTAATTGGTTTCATTTAGGGATGTTCGATCCGATCCGATACTTGGGTGGATCGATACAATGGAATACGATCCACCCGATTTTTGTATCGATACAATGGCTTTGGTTCTGTTAGTGGATCGATACACGTACACAGAGGATGGGATCGAATGATATTAGTTTTAAATTTTGTATGAATTTAGAGGTAGACCGTTTGGGAAACACTGAGCAATATACCCAGACGTTATTGCTCAGTGGTAGCAACGTCTGTGCCCTCCGAACATCTTTTCTCGTTAACCAAACATAGATTAACTGAAAGCCGTATTCGTCTGGATCCAGAACGGCTATCCAAATTATTGTTTTTACGCATATTAAATTTTAAAGATTGACAAAGAGATAAAGTAAAATTTTGGTTTTGTTCCTTTAAATTAAACTTTGAAGCTATAAAATACATCTTTAATTTTTTTTAATATTTGATACGATACTGGATCGATCTAAAAAATCGTATCCAATCAATTGGATCGATACAGTATATTACGATCCATTCCGATCCAGAATATCGATATAAACCACATGGATCGAAAATCCCTAGTTTCATTAAATGATATTATGTTATAAATAAGCTATCGCCTTTCAGCGAGTAACTTGTCAAAAATAGGGGTTGCCTTGTGCCTTTTTCCCAGGCAACGGCAAACGAGCAGACGGATGGTGAATAAGAATCACGCGCTGACCAAACCAAACCGCGGTAACGAAACCATAGCGACTTCTAATTCGACGCCAACGCCATCTAGTTGTATATAAGTAAACTTTGAACTTTTTTGTATGATGAATAGAATTTATAGGTAACAAACTAGGTAGGTATCTCTAGTTAATTTTATCTAAATAAGTAAATACATTTAAGTAAGTAAAAAATATTTTAATGTAGAATATCGATATTGTTGAGTCATCTAGTATAAAAAAAATAAAACATGAGTTATGAATAGATATAATTGATCTATAATAAAATTATTTTTTGTATAATAATTTTATTGATTGGACTGCTACGCGGTCCTTGTTTCGATTCCCAGGTCGAGCAGTGTTATTAGATTTTTCTTTGAAATTCTCACTAGCAGCTTGGAGTTTGAGATATGCGCCCGGTAAGTGGCAATTGGGTCGCTCCCTTTTACATGGGATCTAAACACCGAACTATGGGTGTACATTAGTCTGCCTAACCCTTCGGGGAATACAGGCGTGATGATGTTATATTAACAGAAAATGTAACGTGTAAACTTTTTCGGATACATGCTTCCGTATTTATTCGTGCATGATCTTATTAACATAAAATACCTTTTGTTATAGATATTTACCCTTATCTTGTGGTACATCTTCTCAGTGACCTCGATCCCGGACCCAACGATAGGGATGGCAGCCACCCTCTGCACCACCTCCAGCTTTGGTATACTTGGTCTTTGCACTTTGGCCACTGTTAACAAAAAATATAAATTATAATAAAATGAATATTAATAATATAACTTTTATAAACTGAGCACCTACACATATCTATAATCTCTACCTTAATATATAAAGCGGAAGAGTATTGTTTGTTTGCTTGAACGCGCTAATTTCAGAAACTACTTGGTCCGATTTGAAAAATTCTTTCAGTGTTAGATAGCCCACTTATTGAGGAAGGCTATAGGCTATATATCATCACGCTAAGACTAAGTAACAATTCCACGCAGACGAAGTCGCGGCCGGGCTAGTAGTTTTAATAAAGGCTAATTAAAAGATTGTGTATATACTTATCTAAAACATTAAAATTAACAGTGCATGGGATATTGACTCATCTTACATTATAAGACCTGCGACCTGCCTGGACTAGGTTTATTCAAACCTGTGCTTCAGGCCATCACTTTACTAATAATATTTATTTGGCACAATAATTATTGTCACGTAAAACGTAATGAAAACACATACCTACATTTATTATTAATATATGTCGAGATAATGATAATGTAATCTGCAACGTCTGAAATGAAGTTTTTATGCTCCGTGTTGGGATCGAACCCACAACACGTAGCGCAGAAGCCACGGCACCAATCACGTCGTCAATTAAAAATATTGTTGTATTAAAAATACCTCTGTTCTATTCACTACAATGTTTCTTTTAATATTTCTATAATATACAGGAGTTGTTCCGGGTCTGGGTATTTATGAATGTGAGAATTTGTTGTGTGTAAAAGCAACCACGATACAGGAGAAAATTATATTGCCGGTAAAGTTTTTAATAAAATGATGGTAATTATAGTGTCGAGTTTTTGTATAATTTTAAACGGTATTACGATTGTAATATGATTAGATATTATTTTGTTGCTCATATAGTTTATTTATTCGTTCTAATAACACCTAATATTTTTGTTAATCGTATGGTAGAATGTAACAAGGCTGATTAATAAACAGTTTACCATCTTATGTGTGTGTAAGGAAAATAATTTGATTTCCGAATATGCAACCCACGTAAAGTCTACGAACTCGTAGACTATAGTTAACAAAGCGTAGCCCCGTAGGCCGTAGCCATTCGAAGAATCAAATGCTCTATGAAAACTATGACCGACCATCTGTTTCGCGACCAAAAACGTCATGTTTTCGATTAACAATACGGCCTGTTTCTCAGTAATAATGTAACTAAAGAACAAATTAAAATAATTGTGTATCAACTGAATTCGCAAATCAGAGAAGCCAGTGTCTGTCCTATAAATACATGTAAAGCTACAGTACTTATTAATAAAAACAAAAACTAAGTATTACCTATTACCCAAAAATATTTATTGCATAGATACTTTCTTGTACTTATTAAAGTTTAGGTATAAAAATAACTTCACCCAAAACTAACGGAGAGGGGAAAAGTTTGCGCAGTGCATTTGCGTGCAAATGTACTAAAAATCGACTACTGCGCATCCACCATTTTGGTTCAAGTTATTTTGCGCCAACTTGTAGAATGGTCTTATCATTGTTGTGATGTTACTCTACGGTGGAGACTTGGAGAGTATAAATAGCAAGATGTGAATACCTACCTACCTATTAGGTATTTAAATTTTGTTTGGGTCATCAATCATCTCTATTGTATGTAGCTAATAATAACAGGACTGCATTAAAATAATTAGCACTCTTATAATAATAATAAACTATAGATTCCAGAGCGTGAATCCAATCCAAAATGGGTTCGATTACATAAATTGTTAGTGTGTGAACCTGATTATAATCTAAGTATTTCAGTGAAGCTATGCATCAAATGCAAACTGCAAACTGAAAATTTGTTTAATAAAATCGTAAAAAAATATATAATAAGAGAATATATAAAATGTAGGATTAGGACCATTAATTTTTATCAGTTTCTAAATGTTAAGTACATTAAAAAAGACATGTTGGAGAAACGCATAGGTACCTTTTTGTGTTCCTTGGCTTTCTTTAACTGCATTCAAATACGCTTCAGCTTTCTTTGCAATCGAACCAGCCTTCTTTTTACTAACACCCAAAGTGTATGTGCCATTAAAACTTTTTTTAATTACGTCACCATTTTCCGCCATCTTTGTCACTGTGATTTTCGCGTTATATTCAAATGACATTCGAAAACCAAAAAGGTATTATTACTACTTAAATATTTTTTAAATATTGTTTTTTTAATACGCTTTATCGATAGTTGTTCAATGTATTTTTTCACGAGATCGACTGTCGTTAGTTCAGAACTACATAAACTTATTATAGTGACGTTGTTTATTTTATAAAGGTTATCGGTAAGTTTTTAAATCATTCCAGTCCATTGGTTGAGTTGCTTGAGTTACATTAAAGTAGCTATAGAATTAGGTCATCTTTATTTATGAATATGACTTAATCCATATAATCTGAAGGGTGAACAAGTAACGTGGGTGATATTCAATGTCCGATTGCCCTTATAGACTGAATAAACTTTAAAGAAGTAGGTAGCATCACTATTGTATATTTTCCAATGTCAATTACCTCTGGAAAGTTTTAAGTAATAATAGTTCCCAACATGGGATTATATTAAGTATTCAGTTGTTTCAGCCCTATTAAAATGGTGGAAACTTTATTGTGGCTTCGATGGAGCTTAGAAGTGAACCCAAAAAGTCACGTTTTTATTCTATATCATTTGGCTACACTCGCACACGTTCACAAACACTTAGGGCCACGCATCAACTTTTGAAATATGTTTAATTTGGATTTAAACACAAAAACAAAATTGTGTTTAAATCACTTTAAATACAATTTAAACACATTTAAGAAGTTGGTGCAAGTGGTTAATTATCCACATTAATTACACATTAAACTTCGGGGAAATTAAAAAAAAATATAAACAATCGACAACGCGTACTTCACATTTTCCGGCCTAAACCAACAATCTTGTTTGTCATCTTATATGGTACAAAATAGGCTTAGTCTTTGCCCGATCAATCTATAATTCCGTTAGTATTATGTGAACTATGGCTAAGTTTTACGCTTATGATTATTTGCCTAAATATATAGGCAAATAATCATAATAATATTTCGATTCACTAGAAAAGTAGTAGTACGAGACGTTGACAAACTTTTTTTATTTTCTTTAATCATTGTGCTCTAAACGTCTTTTGATACACATAACATTTTATATTTTAATCGGTCGTGTCTATTCAATTTCAAAATAGCATGCTAGTGTCTTGAGCTATTTCGGCAACTTTGGTTCTTCTACAATGTTTCATAAAAAGCATAGGTACAACTATAACTTTATAACTAGTTAGAGGAAAGCATGAAAGCCTTCAAGTTTAAATAACTAATTCACGATTGACGATCCCTGCGCATTTTCGAACAAAATATTTTCCACTATGCCCATTCGTTTGTTACCGTAATATAGTTTACAAATAAATAAAAACGACTCCAATCATCCATTCCATCTAAAATTAAAATTAGTTTTTTCAATCAAGTTTAAATAACTCATTGCCACGATCCCTGCGCATTTTCTCGAACTTTTGATAACGTAATAAAGTTTACAATTAAATAAAAAAGACGCCACTCCAATCATCCGATCAGTTTTTTCAATTATTACATTAGTTAATAGTTATAGTGTCAGACAGCTATAAAGCTATCGCCTTTTACGATAATTACGTACCTCTCTCTCTCTTCTTATAATAAAGCTATCGCTTTTACAGCGAGTCACTTATCAAAAATATCAATAGGGGTAGCCTATTGCCATTTTAAACCGGGCAATGTTAAAAGGCATCACGCGCTAACCCAACCAAACCGCGGTAACGAAACCATAGCGACTTCTAATTCGACGCCAACGCCATCTAGTTATAAATAAGTAAACTTTGTATTCATTTTAACAAACTACTGTTACAATTATCAAATACACTAACTAGTTCAATTACGCAGTTTTTTGTTTCATTAAATTGTAGTTAATTTTCTCGAAATAAGTGAAAAATAAAACAATCGTTATGCTTTATCAAAATTTAAAACTATAATCTAATATTATTAACTTACTAATATTGACCGGACTATTGCCTTTAATATCTTTTTAAGTCTTATCTAACTTCTAACTAATAAATTTAAATTAATTTTAATAAAATTTCTTCTACATTTACCTAGGTACCATTACGGTATTACATATAACATTACCCTTAATTATTTAATAATTTATTTATATAATTTAATTTAATTTATTAATATTTTAAATAGTTAGTTCATTATTAATAAAGCTATCGCTCTACAGCGAATCACTTGTCAAAAATATTAAAAGGGGTAGCCTATTGCCATTTTATTCCAGGCAACTTGAAAAGACATCACGCGCTAGCCCAACCAAATCGCGGTAACGAAACCATAGCGACTTCTAATTCGACGCCAACGCCATCTAGTTGCACATAAGTAAACTTTGAACTTATTTTATATGATGAATAAAGTATTTAATAAACTAGGTAAGTACTAATACAATAAATACACTATTTAGTCAATTATGGAATGTTTTTAATGTTTCATTATCTCTATGTTATCTAAATAAGTAAATAAAAAATATTTTGATGAAGAATGTCGATAAAGTTGATCCAACTAGTATAAAGAAATTAAAACAAGTTTTGGTCTATTATAAAAATAAATATCACATAACATATAACATACCATCACGCCTGTATTCCCCGAAGGGTTAGGCAGAGGCATACTAATGTACACCCACAGTTCGCCGGTATGTTTAGGTCCCATGTAATAGGGGGCGAGCCTATTGCCATTAACCGGGCACAAATTCCAAACTCCGAGCTGCCACTGGGAATTTCATAGAAAAACCCAATAACACTTACACTCTGGGTACCCTACCGGCTGATAGCGATGGGGAGTTCTTTGACGCCCTTTTTTAGTCTTATTTTTCTAGTTTTAGTTTTATTTAGATATTTAGGTAGTTATTTTAAGTTATTTAAGTTTTAGATAGTAATTGAACAGTTATATTTCTTATTTAAGCTATTTAATTAAATAAAATTACACATAACACTTTGCTCGACCTGGGAATCGAACCCAGGACCTCTAGCGTAGCAGTCGCGCTCGGGACCGCTTGGCTAATGAGGCAGTTGAATGAGGCTATGAGGCAGTAAAATAAATATCATTTATCTATAATAAAAATATCATTAGCTTACAGGTGTCCGGTATATTTCTTTAGTGAATGTAAAACTGTGTCGTGACTAGGGTTGCCAGGCGTTCGGATAAAGCCGAACATAGGTAGGCTTTTTGATCGCGTGTCCGGCCAAAATAAACGGTGTCCGGCTTTTGTTAGGCTTTTTACATTTCGCAAAACTGCGAGCGCCGAGTGGTCGGTTGCTCCCTTTGCTCCCGCAGGCCGTAAGGAAATCGGTCGTCGGTAAGGAAACTTTTTTAAAATGTTGTCAATTTGCAAAGACTAATAAAATGTCCTGCTGGAGTCTGAACAGAAAAAAAATCATACGAAGGAGTTCGGATGCAAAGCCCGTCGTAATTAAGTCTGAACAATGTTTGTCCGCTCTGATCATCATCACTATCACTATCACTAGGTGCTAATTCTGTTGTTCAACTGACCAAACTAAACCAAACTAAATTTTTACCAATTTTGGTTTAGTTTAGTCTAAAACGTATTCTGTTGTTACGGCGAACTAAATTAAAGCCCGACCAAAATAGAATTTGACACGACTTATTTTAGTTGACTTTATTTTATTAATTTATTTATCGGCCCTGGATACATGTCCTTAAAGCCTTATTTTACTTGACTATGATAATATGATGTTGCCAGTAAAAACTTAATTTGGTGTTGCCAGTCTTAAGTATTATAATTTACTTTTATGGGGCTTCGGCACGATCAGACGGTCCTATTTAAGAACTTGATATGAAAGATCGTAATTAACGAATGACAATCTTAAATGAAAAATTTTAATGAAAATATTTTTTGTGAATATATTATAGCATAAAGTGTGGTGCCATAATATAATCCCACGATGGGAACTAGTATTATTTGATAACTCCAAATACTTAAGGCTGATTGTTCACCTGAGCCCGCCAAATTCAAATTACAATTGGTTTTTCGCAATTTGTAGAATGCTCAGAGCATTCTGAGCTGATTAGCTATACAATTTCACAACTGAGTTGTGAATAATGTATAGCTATAGGCACAATGACTACAGCTATCAATCTAGAATCTACACATTGCGAAAAACCAATTGTAATTTGAATTTGGCGGGCTCAGGTAAACGATCTGCCTTAACCTTGGCAAATACACAAAAAACATATTAAAAAAAACAGAGTAGGTACCTACATAATAATTTACTTGATTGATAATAATTTAAATTATTATCAATAAAGTAAAATATTATCAACTCCGTTTTTTATGTAAAAAAATGGCGTCTGCAAACAGTGCTACGAAAAGAGTCAATAAAAAACCTCTTATATTAATATATTAGTCTTATATTAATCTTGATAGTTTCTGAAAAATAACTTTTCGCGTTTAGGTACTTAAGAATTATTATATTTGCCTTGAGTATTTTACCTATCTAATGAATTCGGAAGAGTCACAATTACATGTTCTGCCATTATAATCACGAAAAAATGTTTACTGAGAACAAATTAACTTGATCATTTTACAAATTGTTACAAATGTCCGCTTATGACTATAAAATTTAGTTTAGTAGACACCTATTTCTATGACGACTAAAATTAGTTTGACGTTTCCAATTTAAGTCGTAATTTGACGTAAAACATGTACAACAGAATACCAAAATAACAATTTAGACTAAATTGAGTAACTAAAATAAAATTAGTCCTGTCAAACCAAATTTTAGTTTAGTCGCGTATTATCTGAATAGCAATGACGACTAAACTAAAATTAGTCGGATTTTAGTTTAGTTTAGTTTAGTTTGCCACTACAGAATTAGCACCTTATAAAACAAAGTCGTTTCCCGCTGTCTGTCCCTATGTATGCTTAGATCTTTTAAACTAAGCAACGGATTTTGATGCGGTTTTTTTTAATAGATAGAGTGATTCATGAGGAAGGTTTTAAGCTATATAACATCACGCTATGACTCTTAGGACCGGGGCAGCGCGGGTGAAACCGCGGGCGGGTCGCTATAAACTATAAATGACTGTTTTGTTATTCTTTATACTATTGTTGTTCTTTATCAATATCAGATTACATTAACTTGCATGCTTTCATTAAAATACTTTTTAATATAAGTATATTATTATTATTTATTATATTTACAGCTGATATGTCAAACACCCTACAACATTGTCAAGCTCATCTATATGCGGACGATACTCAAATATATCAATCATTCAAACCCGCACAAGTCAGGCCTTAGGTGATATATCCAGTGATATACACAGAATCCTTGATTGGTCCCAGAAAAACACCTTAGTGCTAAACGCATCAAAAACTAAATGCATGCGATTGGGCACAAAACATCAAATAAATACTGCTGAAAATCTGTATGAGCCAATTGTTGTGAATGGGAATGCACTCGAGAGGGTGAAAGTTGCAAAGAATCTGGGGCTCCTTATAGACGATGAACTCCGTTTTTCAGATCACATTAATAGTCAGATGCGTAATGCGTTTTATAGGTTGAAGGTCCTATATGGAATTCGTGAGTTCCTCTCCGAGAACATAAGGAAGCTTCTTTTCGATAGTGCTAGAAGATTCGTTAGTGCTTTCTTCCTTTAATTACTGCGACAAAAGACAAAAAAGTGCATACAGAAGGTCCAGAACGCTTGTATTCGCTTTTGTTATAAAGTTCCAAGAAGGTCTCACATTACTCCTATTATTACAGAAAAAGAAATACTTGATTCGGAATCCCGACGTCATCTGCATTTGCTGTGCTTCGTGCACATGATTATTACAAGTAAATGTCCATCATACCTTTACAACAAATTGTTCTGGTGTACAGATGCACACAACCTAAATACAAGGTCTAGAGAAACACAAAAGCTTTTATACCGAAACACAGAAGACAAGGATACAAAGGTAGCTTCAAATATGCAGCTTCATAGATTTGGAATAATATATCTCCCCCCTTTCGAATAATAGAAAACACGCTTAACTTTAAAAATAAATGTAAAAAAATAGTCCGTGAATTCCAGAAAAAAATACATTATCTTGTTTAAGTCATAGTTCAATGCTGCCAATGCTGCCAATCCTGTATATTTCATATTTTTTTATTAAGTCGAGTCCTATATCTCTTAGCCAGAAAGCCACATCTATTTTTGTGTTAGTACTACCACAGATAATAGAATACTAGGTACTACATAGAATATATTGCTGTATTTTTTAAATAAGTGTAACGTATGATCATCACGATAACCCAAAGATCTATATAGTAGTAATACATTATTATAAACTACCCAATTGCTACAATGTTGGCTGATAAATCGAAAACAATAAATCTCTATTCTAAAAATATGCCATTAGTGTATCCGACCCAAAATTACTAGACAGTCATTTTTTCCATCCCCCTACCCGTTACAATTTTTTTTTGTTAATGCTAAAGTCAAAATCAAGTCAATATCATTTATTCAATATAGACTCTAGGTAGTACCTACTTTTTGAACGTCATTTTTACATTATAGGCAGCCCCCAAAAAACAAAACATACTATCACGCGGCACGCCTAGCGCTAAGTTTAGGTCCCACGTAATATGGTATGAGATTATCTCAGAGCTGCTACTGAGAATATCATAGAAAAACCCACTTCTCGACCAGGGAATCGAACCCATGAGCGTAGCAGTCGCGTAGACTAATGAGGTATATCAATTGATACTTCCAAATTCGTAATTTATACCGAAATTAAATAGCGATACGATGCCCAAAGTGCGTTGCACTCATATTTAGGTACCCAAACCTAAATATGAGAACAATTAGAGTTAATGCTTTGGACTTTAACTATGAGTGTAACAATGAATCATATCTGACAATTATCTGAGATCATTCTATTTGCTCAATGTTTAAACCACAAACGTTCACGCATGAACTTTGTCCGCCACGTTCAATGTTCACAACATGATCATGATTGTTTGCGCTAGCGCATTCAGCAGATCTAACTCAGGTCAACCAATAAATGGATTTGTTTTAACTTAGGATGCGTATAATGGCAACATTACGTTAGATAATGGTTCATAATCATTAAGATAATGTGTTGATTTATGATTCTTACATAGATTTCGATTTTATAATAGGTTTTATTGTTGTAAACGAATATTTGTTCTTATAATAGTTATAATACAGCGTGTTACAAACTTGAGTAGATATCTCACAAAATTCTTAAGTTTCGAGGACAAGGTCAATTATCGGTACCGTCACAGTTATCACAATGCATTTGTAAGTTTTATTAGTAGTTGAGACTGAACTCCATATTACTATCACTACATATTATAAAACAAAGTCGCTTCCCGCTGTCTGTCCCTATGTATGCTTAGATCTTTAAAACTACGCAACGGATTTTGATGCGGTTTTTTTTAATAGATAGATTGATTCAAGAGGAAGGTTTTAAGCTATTTAACATCACGCTACGACTCTTAGGGACGGGGCAGCGCGGGCGAAACCGCGGGCGGGTCGCTAGTCCTCTATAAAGCATAATATAAAGATCGGAGGCTGTAGAGAAAATAAGCCCTCCTATAATCGCCAGTTAAATACAACCTGCGTATCAAGATTTCGATGGCATCTTGTAACAAAATTATCTAAAGGAACGTTTTACGTGACGCGACTGCCATAGGAACTTAACATCCAAATTTCTGGGCAATACCGATGTCCTAAGGACATACTGGGTGTCAGGCGTCTCTGACTTTTGACTACCATAGTATCGATCGTCATGTCATAGCGTACGTGTTAATAAGACTAGGATGACGTGACGATCTCTGTGGTTCGAGTACCAGACTGCCGACCACGAGCTCGTGGGTTCGCTTCCCACAGGACACAAATATTTATGTGATTAATATAAGTGTTTTGTTCGTCTGGGTGTTTCTTATGTATCCTAAGTATGTATAAATTTACAAAAAAAAAGTATATAAGTATTATATCCATTGTCTAGTACCCATAGAACAAGCTCTCCTTAGTTTGGGACTAGATGGTGATGTGTAAAATGTCGCAGAATATATATTTATATTACAGTAATTGAACGATGATATCGATTCGCAAAGATCTGTTTCAACCTTGCACAGCGAGTAATCAAAGTCGGGTGATAGTTAAACGACATGTTATTTTACTGTTTCGAAGCACGACCAATACGATGGCCCTATATTTAATGCACCTGGTCTGCTCCTGATAACCCACTGTACTTAAATAAATTATTCTTGTTTACTGTAGTATTTTATCAAGTGCAGGTGCACTTAACGTAGTCCAGAATCAAAAGAGGACTTTAATTTTAAATAAGCAGTGCCTCAACGGGTTTGTCGGAAAGGGACAATCGTCGTACGCAATCTCGGATCTTATCATATGAAAGCTAGAAACAGTTTTAAGTATACTTTTTTTTTTCAATGAGAAACGTGAATCATTTCCTCTCCGGAAGTGGAGAAGAAACGCGCGTAATAAAACCAAACATGCTAGTAGTTAGTAGGATCTGAGTGTCCGTGAGAGCCAAAACCCAAAAGTACCATGTGTTTTCCATCAGGCAGGTTTTACTGGTAGAGACATGCTTCTGCACGAATGGGCCGGCTCGACCGGAGTGACACTTACGTTGTGTTTCGCCGAATGAGTGAGAATACCGGAGTACGAAACCCTTTTAAAAGGCGGGCAACGCACTTGCGACTCCTCTAGTGTTGCGGGTGTCCATGGACGGCGGTAATCGCTTACCATCAGATGTACCGTCTGCTCGTTTGCCCCATATCCCATAAAAAAGGCAGCAGGGACAGAAGCATACAAATCCACAATAAAAATATTAAAGTAAAATTAGGAAGGTAGACCAAACGTAGTTGATGAAAGGAAAAAAAATTAGGTTCTTATCAGAAGGTCAAGACCAAGGCAAAGCATAAAGAACAGTGGCGGTTACTCCACTGATAACACTGAAAATTTTAAATTCATTTCAAAACTGTGTAAATTAAAAACATTCTCCTTGTTTTTATTTATTCAATTGCAGTCCTATATAATATACTCTTATCAAAACGTTATTGATTAATGTTTATTGCTTCGTTCTTTAAGAAAGACAAATACACAGTTTTATGTTACTTATTATTGTAAACTAGCCTCTGCCCGCGGCTTCGCTCACGTGAACTTAAATGAGGAGTAAAAATGGAATAACCAATATTGATGATCTCTTATTTGTATGGGGCTGTTTACATCAGAGAGGTCAAGCTGTATCTCAGGATCCGTTCAATTAATTGAGATAAAAAGTTCACCAGTTTTTAAGTTGGAGCATATACTTTCTAACAGTAATAATCAAATTAAAATCTATTCAGTAGTTTTTGCTCCAACCCGTAACAAACAGACAAACAGACAAGAATTTTAAAAATCACATTTTCGGATTCGGAGACGTTTATATAACTCACGTGTTTTTTTTTAAATATCTTCAATATACAGACAGCTTTTTTACAATTTTATAATAGTATAGAGATATCTCTTTTTAAAACCATTTAAACAATAAACAGAAATGTAAAATAGCTGTTAGTAATTTTAAAGTTAAGACACCTTAAGTCTACCCGTGACAACCATGGATGCTGTAAAAGATCCGAAACGTTGGGAATTAAGTAATATAATAACTAGCGACCCGCCCGCGGTTACACCCACGCTGCCCCGTTCCTAAGAGTCGTAGCGTTATGTTAATAAATAGCTTAAAACCTTCCTCTTGAATCACTCTATTTATTAACAAAAACCGCATCATAATACGTTGCGTAGTTTTAAAGATCTAAGCATAAGTAGGTACATAGGGACAGACAGACAGCGGGAAGCGACTTTGTTTTATACTATGTAGTGATAAAGTCCGTAAAAAGTTGTTTTATTCGCGTTAAATATTTTTTCAGAACCAGAGCCACTTACACTACAATATCATGTAGCATTCTACCAGGTTACTGAACGATGGATGCTAATATCTGCTTTATTTATTTTTTGCATGCGAGTGTTAGTTCCTCCGATGATATCTAGAAAGCTTTCCAAAGAAAAACTCTTTAGAATTGCTAGCTGTAAGTAACTTCTGGTTTTTAATTCCACATTTCGTTTGAAAACGCTATTCTAAACCGATAAACTCAACATGGAATTAAATTAACTCGGAACTAAAGATAAGTACTCACTTGTGTATGGGTGCGTTGACACGTGAACCAGTTGCGATGAGACTCCCGACTGAGATGAAATGTGTACTGCGCGGGCGCATGGCGGGCCCAGCTACTGGCGCAGGCGCGCCTAGCGGACCTTATCACGGGTCAGCAATTGTTATTGAATGCTAATTATTTTGTTTATTAGATTTCGCCAAATGATGTCGTTAGTTTGATTTTGAGATACATTATTGTATTATTATACTAATATATCTATACTATACTATATATATCTATACTAATATACTTACTAATATATAAAGCTGAAGAGTTTGTTTGCTTAAACGCGCTAATCTCAGGAACTACTGGTCCGATTTGAAAAATTCTTTCAGTGTTAGATAGCCCATTTATTGAAGAAGGCTATAGGCTATACATCATCACGCTACGCGGACGAAGTCGCGGGCAGAAGCTAGTGTATTTATAAATTATTTTCATTAATTAATTATTTCTTAATTCCGAGTATAGGTGGCTATACTCATAACATAAATGATGCAGCTATTTACACGAATTTTAGTATTTTTTTTTATAATGTACTAACACTATAAAACAATAAAAGTCAATAACATGACCACTTTACTGCTGTGTACAATCACCGCTCACACGCAGCGTCCGGACTTCAGTCGAGAGAAAGAATAGCACCGATAAGAAAAACAGATAAAACACTATATTTGTTTGCATTCACTTAATTTTCAATAAAACATTCAATACTAAAAATGCCCAGCCGAACTAACAACGATACTATGATGGAATTAACATTATACTAGACATAACATAACATACCATCACGCCTGCATTTCCTGAAGGATTAGGCAGAGGTGTACTAATGTACATCTACAGTTCGCTGGTATGTTTAGGTCCATGTAATAGGGGGCGAGCCTATAGCCATTAACCGGGCACAAATTCCGAGCTGCTACTGGGAATTTTATAGAAAAACCCAATAACACTTTGCTCAGCCTGGGAATCGAACCCAGGACGTCTAGCGTAGCTAGCTCAGGACTACTAGGCTAATGAGGTAGTTTAGTAAGTATTGTAGTTAGGGAACACATTTTTGAAAAATATATTATTCAATATCGGAAGAATCGGTAAAGAAAGAATCAACTAAGAATTGCCAAAGAAAGAACGATCGAATCAAGTGACGTTTCTATAAGACTAAGTTGAGTCTTGTAGTCTCATAGATCCGTTCAAATTCATATACAAACGGCTCTTCTACTTCTCGCTTATCATAATAGACTTCCGCTTTATAAATCCCTTTCGTCAGTCACCTTTCATCCACTCTCTCAAACTTTGCCCCATACTAGGATTTCTCCTGTATCGTGGATCCGTTTACAAACACAAATTCTCACATACACAAACACCCAGACCCGGAACAACTACCTGTAGATCATACAAATATTTGCTCCGTGAGGGGATCGAACCCACGTGTCGCAGAAGCCGATCGGTCAGCCGCTACGCCAAACGTGTCGTCAAAATCGCATCACTAAACGTTGCCATATCACACTATGTAGGCATTTACTCACTAATACACTAGATTGATGAGTGTGGATGAAGCTAAAGAGGTATGTCAGAATCGTAGCAAGTGGAAGTCTGTGGTCTCTGCCTACCCCTACGAGAAAGAGGCGTGACTTTATGTATGTATGCAGGTATGTGTATGTACACTAGTAGTAATTCATTTTATTAAGTTTTCCGTCCCAGCTTGAAGTCGTCCCAGTATGTAAATTACAAAGCGTATTTTATAAATATATCGATGCCTTATCGTAGAGACGTCGTGCGATTATCGTCGATAGTACAGACACGATAAAATAATTAAAAACGTATTATTAATGGAATTTCATGAGTGATGAACTGGATTTTCCATTGTGAATGTAAGACCTTATCAAGACTTGACATTCTTACTATCTCCTTCTTCTTCTCTAATTATTATAAGCTACACAATAGAAGTTCATACTATGATAGAAAGAAAGACTTAGCAATTTGCCAACATGGCTGACTTCTCACGGTAGATACGCCAAAATCTTAGTCTGTTTATTTGTCTGAAAGTTTGGCTCCAAAAAAGGCAAAATGGAAAATTATACCTTATATTTTCAAAAATAATGTACATTTCGACATGCAGGGTTCGTAAGAATGAAATCTATACTTCTTATCTTACTTACTAATATATAAAGCTGAAGAGTTCGTTTGTTTGTTTGTTTGTTTGCTTGAACGCGCTAATCTCAGGAACTACTGGTCCGATTTGAAAAATTATTTCAGTGTTAGATAGCCCATTTATTGAGGAAGGCTATACGCTATATATCATCACGCTACGCGTACGAAGTCGCGGGCAGAAGCTAGTTATGAATATAAATAATTGTGTGAATCATGTACATGAATGTTGGTCATGGTGAATGTCACGAATTCTATGACTATGACTATAGGGTAAGAAGATGAGTAAAGTTGGCGTAAACGTGGAGTGATACTGCGGCCTCACTGAAGACCGGCTTGAAACAACGCTTACGTTGTGTTTCACAGCGTGAGACACCGGAGGCCCTCTGGTGTTGCGGGTGTCCATGGGCGGCAGTAATCGCTAACCACCAGGCAATCCGTCTGCTTGTTTGCAAAGTGTCAGAGGAGAACTTTCAATCTTCATTCTGATTCTCAAGCTATGTACGTCATTAGTAGCCACGAGGCTATGAGGGGTTAGAGATCATCTCTGTGCGCATTACGGTATCACAGTTTCGTCAATCGGCGATAGTGTTAGAAATGGCTCACGTGATAAGTTAACGTCACGAGAGCGTCAGTCGTCTGAATGACATCAATGCATAAATAATTAATACCCTAACAAAGGAATTTGGTGCATAGGGTTGTGTTACAAAAAAATCTAGACGTGTTATGCTGACTTATCTTCTTTTTATTTAAATATTCAGGACAGCGATAGGTAAATTATATAGAAGCTTCGATTGAAAAATTAAGTAAGTAGGTTTGTAGCCACTCCAGCCCGTAGTTAAAATAGGAATATATATGTTAACCCATGCACTGTGTTAGTAACATACCATCACGCCTGTATTCCCCGAAGGGTTAGGCAGAGGCGTACTAATGTACACCCACAGATCGCCGGTATGTTTAGGTCCCAAGTAATAGGGGGCGAGCCTATTGCCTTTAACCTGGCACAAATTCCTAACTCCGAGCTGCTACTGGGAATTTCATAGATAAACCCAATAACACTTTGTTCGACCTGGGAATCGAACCCAAGACCTCTGTACTTATATATAATAACTTATATGGTTGGTACTCAATTTTTTTTATATTCATTCGTTACTTCACTGGTGAAGAAATACATGTACTTACAATATTTTGGTTAGACAAATCGTCGGCCATCGTGCTATCATAGGTGACCCGCCTTAATCGATATGTAAAATAAATAATCACCCAATCTTATCTAAGTATATCGACGTTTTTGACAATAAAAAACACACAGTTGCGTTACACAAGTGAACTAAAGTGATCGGTGGGCGTGCTGTTTTAAATAATAATATTTATAAATAAAATTTGGCATATTTTCAAAGGATCTTGTGTTTTATGTTCAGTGAATAACCAAGTGTCAACAAATAACTACTTACAGTACCTACTTAGGTAGGTTGAGAGAATGAAATTTTTTTTACAATATTTATGCACGGAAAAACATATTATATGATTCATCATTTTAGGCATTGATTGATAGATTACAATGAAGGAATTTGAACTAATTAATCAATCTAAACCGGATGTAATTTAATTAATTATTAGGGAGTTTCTTCATACTTATAAACTGCGTTTAAATAAGTAACATGGATTCGAAATAACAAATATACTTACCTACATAAACCTCGATTCATATTTGATTTACAAAATATTTTCACTAATGATGACTTCTTTGACCTGACATAACCGCCATAAATGATATTTTATTTAAGGCTAATCGTTTCACTGAGCCCGCCAAATTCAGATTTCAATTGGTTTTTCGCAATTTGTAGGTCTGTAATACATTCTAGATTCCTAGCTGTAGTTTGCGCCCTTAGCTATACAATATTCACAACTGAGCATTAAAAACTTTGCTTAATAAACGTTAAAGAAGCTAAAAGTAGGGTCAACCGTCAATTTGGCCAAAATTGACGATTGACACTACTTTTAGCTACAATATCGATTTACAAGCAAAGGTTTTAATTTTCAGTTGTGAATATTGGCGCAATTACTACAGCTAGGAATCTAGAATGTGTTAGACCTACAAATTGCGAAAAACCAATTGTAATTTGAATTTGGTGGGCTCAGCGAAACGATCAGCCCTATCTTATTAAAAAGGAAGACGAGCCACGCGTCGGGAAGTATAGAAACGAACTAACTAACCGACACCAAAAACTCAACTGAAAAGTATTCAAACAACACAATTTTCCTATTTTCAGGAACTGTGGTGTTTCTATAGCCGTGATCACATGCCGGCGGAATTATAGCATACGGGTCATAGCGGCGTGCGATTCCCTTCCTTTTTCGTAATCGGATAAAAAACAGCGTAATTCTAATTAAGCCAAAAACAGTCATAACCACTTCTTTTGAACTTACCTACAAAACGTGCTGTATAATAATAAAATTGTAACAGGCGTGTCTATACTATACATTATACTTAGTATAGTATTATTAAAACGAATATAAGGGTCTATAGAGAGCAAAAAATAAAACATTTTTTTTATATCTGTATCGTGAAAATACGACTACAAGAAATTGGATGTAGCTTTCAGTTGTATTGATGGAGGTTTAACTAAAATATGGTGCATAATTGATCTTGATACTTCGTCTAAACGCCGTTATCGTAAATGCTTTTGAGAAGAAGGTAATATCGCGAGCAGCAGCTATGTAAATATAATTAGAGGAGAGAGAGAGGTCACTCTGTTTCCAATTGTATTCTGTGGCTATTTGTAGTAAGACATTCGGCCTTCTGACTACCACTGATTTTGAATTTCATTGATATTTGTATCACAACCGGGTCCGAAGACTTTCGTCACTCTCCGAGGCGCGGAGGGGCCGACAATAGACAGATCACCCATCCATATACTGACCGTGACAAACGCAGCTCAATTTTGTAGCTCGATAGATAATTGTTTACTTAGCTAAGACCCTCTCCGAAGCATTTTGCGTACCTACCCCAAGTGCATAGACTCGACCAGGAAGTCATGCAATCTAATTAATTATGAATAATTATTTTTCTGGCCAACGATTTAATTAAGCATTTATTTGTGGAACACGATAATGCTAATGCTTTCTAAAAATATTATCAGGCTTACCTATCGGACTTAAATCTTTAATTGCGGTGATAGCAAGAATAATATTTACTTGTTTGAATATTCATTGTGTAAACATTTTTTTATGGGAAGATTTCATTAGATTCCATTCATATTTAGATTCCACATTAATAACATACCATCTACACCTGTATTCCCCGAAGGGTTAGGCAGAGGCGTTCTAATACATCCACAATTCGCCGGTATTTAAGTCCTATGTAATGGGGAGCGAACCTATTGCCATTAACCGGGCACAAATGCCATACTGCGAGCTCTAGTCAGCAATTTACTTGACCTGGGATCGAACAAAAGAACTCTAGCGTATCAGTCGCGCTTAAGACCACCAGACTCATGAGGCAGTTTTCATAGAAAAATTAAATCATACCACATATTTTTCACAAGCGACGACGCGTATATTACCTAACCGATTATCAGCAACCTAAGCAGCCTATGTATTCTTTGTTCTGTGGTTTTAACCACGGAATGAACTATAATTATTTAGCTCATGTTGACACTGATGGAATAAGGGGCTTCACAAAAATTCTTAAGCGTAGACAAGCTCAACCATAAATGACGTCAAACGAATTTTATGACCTAATTTATGGATGGCCCTAACGGGTCATTGGTACCAAAATGTTTCCTCAGCGCTCTTATACCTGAAAAGATAACAACAAAGCAGTATCTAAACAGTATGGAAATACTGTAGGCGTCAGTTCATTCCACAACAACAGCGGCGAAATAGAGAAAATGCCTTTAGTCATCAGTGGGTGGGTTCAGCTTTATGTCACAAAAACTAATTATCATTTCTTTTCTGGAACTTCCGTAGAGGTAGGCTAGGGTCTTTGACTATATAGATAGATAGTCAAAGGCTAGGGTCGTACTTGCCCGAAAGAGCTCTCGTACAAAGAGTTTTAATTAGAGCTAATCGTAATAGCTCCCTCCAATCTTATCTAAAATATTCAGCTTATCCTCATTATCATAAAACTGTGCAATACGTGGCAATATAGCGGAAATGCAAGCACAGAAAATATATACTAACTAGCGACCCGCCCGCGGTTTCACCCGCGCTGCCCCGTCCCTAAGAGTCGTAGCGTAATATTAAATAGCTTAAAACCTTCCTCTTGATCACTCTATCTATTAAAAAAAACTGCATCAAAATCCGTTGCGTATTTTTAAAGATCTAAGCATACATAGGGACAGACAGCGGGAAGCGACTTTGTTTTATACTATGTAGTGATGATATACTCTCACGCCTGCCCCACGTATTCCCCGCAGGGTTAGGCAGAAGCGTACTAATGTATGCACATCCACAGTTCGCCGGTGTGTTTAGGTCCCATGTAATAGGCCAATATTGCGATTTACTGGGCATAAATTCCAAACTCCGGGCTGCTCTGGCAATTTCATAGAAAAACCAATAATACTTTAGTCGACTTGGGATTTGGATCCAGGACCGTTGCAGTGGCGCTCAGAATGACTAGGCTATTGAGGCAATAAATACTTGACTGCCTAGTTATATGAGTGTTGGACTGTCAAGTCAAAAGACTCGAGATCAAAAAACTCGAGATAAACGAAAACATCGTAAGGAAACCTGCATACCTGAAATATTTTCTCAATCGCGTGTGAAGTTTGTTAAACCCGCAGTAGGCTAGATAGTCCACTATACAGCCTAACCCCTCTTACCTTGAGGAGACCCACTGTGCCCAGCAGTCGGGGGTTTATGATGATAATGACGGTTTTATTTTTACATTAATTATTCACAGGAGTATAAACACAGTTGATCCGGAACATGTGAGATGGCCGTCGACGTCCGAATAGCCACGGCAGCGCTGCTGATCTTCGCTGCCAATATTGCGTTCGCACAAGGTACTACGATAATATAAATACTCACACTGCTAAGGCACACTTTCATGACTAAATATTTAAGACCTATTTCACCAGCTTCGAGTAAAATGTAAGTTCCCGATAAAATTATTTGCCGTATAAACAGATTCGAATCCATTTTTGAATTTTTACACTGAGTAAGTATTCGCGGATACTTGATACGGTGAAATAGACCCTTAATATTACTTCTATTGCTAGCTTTTTTTAATCAAAAGTTGTGTGAAAAGATCACTACCGATACGCTGGTAGTCGCATTGGCGCTTCCGTTGCGATTTCTATTAAATCAATGATATATTTATTTTGAGTTAGGATTGTAAAGTCTACCGCGACACAGGGCTTGTTACCCAGGGCGGAATATCAGTGCTATTAAAAAAAAGTTGCAAGTAGCAAAGTGCGAAGCCATGAAAAAAACTCATTGTTTACCGTCGTATATTTTCAGACCGCTGTGGGTATATGATCGCTATACCGAGGCCACCAACGCCTGATTTAGACGAACAAAATTTCGACGGTAAGATCGTTTAATTCTCACTATAGCTATTGATTAGATACACTATATATATTTTTATTGACCCTTATATTCACATGAGTAACATACCAACATAGTAAAAGTTTATATTAGACCTCGGACTAACCCTTCGAATTATATGATTTTGTATATCTTATCGTATGTCTATATATCGTATCTCTAACCCAATCTTTTGTGCTTCCCCTAGATACCTAATCTTCATGCTCTCCCAGTTCTTCAAATACCTCTTGTATGAGCTTATAATAAGGCCTGGGGGTATGAGCCTGTAGTCCTCTGGTCTTGGATAACCCTACCCCAAGAGGCACATTCGCTTTTTAGCCTCTGACTTGTATAAGATGGACCTAGTTTTTTACAATTAAAAATTACCTGTATTAACTTGACTTTGGGTCTATGTGTTTCCAGGTGTGCCATGGGCCCAGCGGCCTCTATTACCACCTCCGGAGCGAGAAGAAGTGTGCATGGACGGCTTCCACCCGTCAGGCACCACCCTCGGAACGCAAGTCATTTACATGGAGGAGGAGATCGAGGGTGACGTCATCATTGCCAAACTGAATTATCAAGGTCTCTTTTTATTTAAAAACTTTGTTCCACTTTTTCGATCTTGGCATATGTGCTGTCGTGCAACACGTCAACTATGCCATTACTCTTCTCTATTGCGACGATATACGGATCAGTTCAAAGTTAAACTGTACAGCTTGATGTATCACTGTGTGTCCTCTCTGTGGATATCCTCACAATATGATACACATCAAAATAAACTCGTCAGTCACGTCGCACATCTCTACTTATCCAACAATGTTATGCTTGGTTCGTAGGAAACCTAACTCCGTACGTGGTGGTGCCATTCAACTTCGGTTCCTTCAACATGCTCCGTCCAGATATACGCCGTATACCTGAAGAAAGTGGAGACTGGCATCTTGTGATTACTCAAAGGTAATTTAAATCTATGATTACACTTTCATTCTTGTAAATCTGTGTTGTACAACCATAGTAAGTATTATGAAACTAAGTTTTAGATAGGTAGATTATAAGATAGTTAAAATAGAAATATGCACTGTAAGAAAAAGGAGTTTAGGAATTCATTGATCAGTACCTAGGTTAAGAAGGTAGCCTTTAAGTTAGTAAGAATATTTGTTAAAATAAGCAAAGCCTACAAATTGAATTAGCACTTTGGCGAAGTCAAATAATGTTTCTGTGAATAAGGATGTAAAATAAAAAAAAGTTGACTTCTGAGGTTGACTTGGCAACAATAATATCTGCCTCAATGCAGTCGGCAGAAACTACAGAACGCCACTTGCTACGATTCTTTCATACATTTTGTCTTGTCATACACGCCCACCGGTTGTGAGGTCGTCATGTACCTATATAGGTAGGTATGTCTTTCTAAGACGTCCTCTCCCGGGCGGCCCTTTCGTTAACATATACCAAAATATTATCTAAATGTTTATAAACGTTACAGACAAGACTTTGAGACTCCAGGCATGCAGCAGTACCTTTTCAACGTGAGGGTAGACGACGAAGCCATGGTTGCCATGGTGACGCTCATGATCGTCAATATCGATGACAATGCACCCATCATTCAATTGTTTGACCCCTGCGAGATTCCTGTAAGTACTACTTTAGTCTCTTGTATTTTTCGGAAATGCCACAAATGGAACCAGTCATTGATCACGACGCACGACCACATGAAGTGGTGTGAACTGGCAATGTTGAAATAACAATAGAGAATAAAATACAATGCAAACGATGTGTGCTAACTACTACTAACTAATATTATGGTGTTCCGGTTTGAAGGATAATGAATCCAGTGGATTTACTGGAAAAATGAGACCAAATGTCTAATGACTGAGGGTGTCAGCCGCGCGAGTATTGCCCCCAGTGTTGCCAGTATTCACAATATTCGGGTACCGCCTATCATATTTTATGCTGCGTGATTGCTTGTACCTAATAAAAAAAAATCTGTATTTATCAGGAACTTGGTGAGCCAGGCCCGACTAAGTGCGTGTACAACGTCAGCGACGCTGATGGTCAAATCAGCACACGCTTCATGGACTTCACCATCGAAAGCGATCGTGGTGACGAGGAGAACTTTGAGCTGGTCGGCGAGAATGTCGACGGGACGTGGATGTGGATGAACATGATTCTGACCCTCAAGAGACCACTCGACTACGAGGAAAATCCTCTGCATATTTTCAGAGTTACAGCTTGGGTGAGGAAAACCAAAAAATTATAATATATTTGAAAGTTATATCAATTCAACTAAGCCTATTAAATTTCATGCAGCAAATTACCACACATAAGACTATTAAAAATATTATACCATTTTAAACCCTCAGGATTCTCTTCCCAACTCCCATACAGTAACTATGATGGTACAAGTGGAAAACGTGGAACACAGACCGCCGCGCTGGGTGGAGATCTTCGCTGTGGAACAGTTTGATGAGAAGACCAGCCAGTCGTTCAGAGTAAGGGCTATAGATGGCGACACAGGCATTGACAAACCCATATACTATCGACTCGAAACTGCTGAGGAAGGTAAGAAATAACAATATGAACAGAGAACACGATAATGATGATAATTATTTCGACAACGTATTTGGACGCGTAGCGGCCGAGTATGACCTACGGGTAGTTTTTCTGGCAGTTTGTTTGTGCCACCCACGATACAGGAAAAAATCCTAGAGCCCCACTGTAGGATTTATTCTACCGTTATTTTTTAAAAATCGATTAGTGGCAATATTCTCGCTCCCTATTACTTAGGACCTAAACATACTGGCGGACTGTGAGTGCCTTACCCTTCGAGTAATACTGGTGTTGTATGTTATTAAGGGAAGCCTAGTGATATGACCATTGAACTGCCAATTCAAAGGTCTCGAGTTCAAATCCAAGGCGAACCTCTGACTTTCCGAAGCTATATGCGTATTAATAGTTAATTGATACGCGCTTAAACGGTTAAGGAAAACATCGTGCGGAAACCTGCACGTCTGAGAGATTTTCTCGACGGCGTGTGAAGTCTGCAAACCCGCATTAGGCTAGCGTGGTGGACTATAGCCTAATCCCTCTTATTGTGAGAGGAGACCTGTGCCCAGCAGTGGGACATATATAATGGGGTGATTTTGTTATGTTATTAAGTGAACAGAAATTTTACTGACTATCCTTTACTTTTCCTAGATACATTCTTCCACATCGAAACAATAGAAGGAGGTCGGGATGGTGCTATCTTTTACGTCGATCCTATAGACAGAGACACACTCCAAAGAGAAGTGTTTCAGCTGTCCATAATAGCGTTCAAGTACGGTGATGAGGATGAAGCAGGCCTAGGCCATTCATCTTACGAAACTCCAGCAAATGTGATCATTATAGTCAACGATGTGAACGATCAGATACCAGAACCCTTTCATGATGAATATACTATTGACATTATGGAAGAAACTGCGATGACCTTGGATTTAGAAGACTTTGGTTTCCACGATCGAGATCTTGTAAGTTTTTATGTAATATACAGCAATAAGCTACGTCAATATTTCATTTGTATGTATGGACTATTTATATGTTAAACAAAGTAACTATTGACACAGACAATCAACTCAGACATTTATGTTATAAACCATGGAGTGTTGTTGAATTTACTTTGCGTCATATCCAGGTACCGAAACGAATCATTAAAAAATGTGTATTACCTTCTCAATCTGATAAATATGCGCCTTGACAGGGTCAAAACGCTCAATACAGGGTGCATTTGGAGAGCGAGTACCCGCCCGGAGCTCACGATGCCTTCTACATTGCGCCGGAGGTGGGCTACCAGCGCCAGAACTTCATCATAGGCACTCAGTTGCACCAGATGTTGGACTATGAAGTACCAGAGTTCCAACATATTAAATTGAGGGTATGCTTTTAAATCCTTATTTGCATTTACTTGGACTTGTAGCGACATCTATCGTGCTATATAGGAACTTGACGAAACAAATCCTCAATCACGCAAGCATCATTCGTAACTTGCATATAATATATAGAAAGATTTAGTATCCTACCTCGTGTTGGAGATGAAACACACTCATGGTCGCTCTACAATATTTATCGTTATATCATGAAGAACTACTGATTAGATATAATCCCATATAAAAATTGATATGATGGTTCTTTCGAACCATCGGTTCCAAAAGTACACCATCACAGCTTAAAAAGGTATTGCATTCCTATTTTTTTTGTTTCAATTGATGGTCTTTTGTTTCATTTTGTTATAAATATTCATTACGATACGATGACGATATTAATAACGAAAAAGTTTCATAAAAAAAATCATACTGTTAATTATTGTTATAGTGAAAAAAAAACTAATTATAGCTTATCTCTCTACTTATTATCCCTGGCAATTGTATTACCTACAATTTATGATAATATGATATTATATGATAATTTGTAGGCAGTGGCCATAGATATGAACAACACTGATTGGGTTGGAGTTGCGACGATATACATCAACCTCATCAATTGGAACGACGAGCTGCCGATCTTCGAGCACAGCGTACAAACGGTCACCTTTGAAGAGACTCAGGGCGCCGGCTACCGCGTGGGAACAGTCCTAGCCCTCGACAGAGATATTGATGATAGGGTCGAGTAAGTTTATAAACACTTACGCCTTTTGTTAGTAGACAGAAACTACAGACCACCACTTGTTACGATTCTTACGCTTCTTTTGATTTTTCCACAGTCATACATGTTGAAATACACATGCGACGGTTGCAAATACAGTCAGCGCCAAAAGTCGCAGAACACTATGCAATCTTCAAAACGTTTTTACATCATTACTAACCAAAAAATGGTGTGTGAGAAGTTAGTACCAGTTTTCTTATATGCAGAAAACTGGTACTAGCTTCTCAGGTCGTTTTGAAGATTGCATCGTGTTCAGCGACTTTTGGCGCTGACTGTACTATGTAACTGACCTTTTTGAAGGACCTCGCCGGGTTTGCATCCGTTGTCAGACTAGTCATTTCGTCTCCAGTTGTTGGCGTAAAGTTTGCCCTACACGCGCCTTTAAGCAGGACTTCCCGTACCTACTATAAAAAATATATATTATTTTCGCCTTTATCACGGGTGCGTTTACTCAGTCCCCAAACCACTAACCTCCTGTTTATCATAATTCCCAATTGCCGGTCGCTGAGCCATGACATTATAAGCCCACCCCAAACACGTAAGTAAATTGTGAATTTACCGTTGGAGAGCCATGCAGGCTCAACCGGAGTGAAACCACGGCCTCACAGAAAACCGGCGTGAAACAACACTTTACATCACTATCGCTTAAGTATCGCTGAGTGTGGATACAGGAAGCCCAAACCCTTTTAAGTAAAAGGCGGGTGACCCACTTATGATTCCTCTGGTGCTGCGGGTGTCAATGGGCAGCAGTAATCGCTTATTATCAGGTGATCCATCTGCTCGTTTGCCCCCCTATCCCATAAAAAGCATCTTAATGAAAGGACAAAAAGTTTGATCTTTCGCTGAAATTTATATTTAAAAAATTTCAGGCATACACTGATGGGCAACGCCGTTGAATACCTGAGGATAGATAAGGACACAGGCGAAATCTTCGTGACTATCGACGACGCCTTTGATTATCACAGACAGAACGAACTGTTTGTCCAGGTAATGGGTACTTATATTTTATTTATTTGTCTAAACGTTATAAGACAAGTCTTATCCCCTCACTTCTTTGTACATTAGTGAAATATTTCGATGTAATTGTTATTTAACTTTTGAGAAGATAATATTTGTTTTTTTTTTCTAAAATTCAAATATTATTTTATGTATACAAAATGAACGCTTGAGTATGTTTAACATAACATAACATACCATCACGCCTGTATTCCCCGAAGGGTTAGGCAGAGGCGTACTAATGTACACCCACAGTTCACCGATATGTTTAGATCCCATGTAATAGGGGGCGAGCCTATTGCCATTACCGGGCACAAATTCCTAACTCCGAGCTGCTACTGGGAATTTCATCGAAAAACCCAATAACACTTTGCTCGACCTGGGAATCGAACCCAGGACCTCTAGCCTAGCAGTCGCGCTCAGGACCACTTAGCTAATAAGGCAGTTATGGCTAATGAGGCAATGAGTATGTTTAAAACACCAATTTAGATCATTATTAACCCATCAACCTAATGTCCCACACCCAGTGCTAGGTACTGTGGTCTTCTCTCAGAATCTATCACGCCAGCCTACTGTGGGTTAGCATAGGTACTTACTACGCCGTCAAGAATATACTTATACTTGATAGTATTGTACCTGCACGCTTGTCCTGTTTGCAGATTCGAGCGGATGATACGCTAGGCGAGCCTTACAACACCGCCACCTCCCAGCTTGTGATACAATTGCAGGACATCAACAATACACCACCTACTCTCAGACTAGTAAGTTTAAGTCCCTTATGAAACCTGTGAGGTTCATTGATTATTAAAAAATACTGAACTTTATATTTTAAAATAAATAAAATAGAATATCTTTTATTGTACAACAAAATCCAATGTCACGTAAGATATCAATCATAGAATATGGTACAATGGGCGGTCTCTATCACTGAAAGCGATCTCTTACAGAAAACCTTTGGAGACAAAAAACAATAAAAAGATAAAACATTTGTTTTAATTTGCTTTTGTACATTATAATATTTATAACAGCCTCGTGGTAGTCCAAATGTTGAGGAGAATGTGCCAGATGGGTACCTGATAACGGAGGGCATCACAGCAACAGACCCGGACACCACGGCCGAACTGCGCTTCGAGATTGACTGGGACACTTCTTACGCCACCAAGCAGGGTCGAGAGACACCCACCGAGGAGTTCCATAAGTAACGATACAATTTGATTTAATATCATTTAACATATCTACCATCACGCCTGTATTCCACGAAGGGTTAGTCGAAGCGTACTAATGGACACCCACAGTTCGCCCGTATGTTTAGGTCCCATGTAATAGGGGGCGGGCCTATTGCCATTATACGGGGCAATAATCCTAAACTCCAAGCTGCTACTGAGAATTTCATAGAATAACTCAATAACACTTTTGCTCGACCCGGGAATTGAACTCAGGACCTGTAGCGTAGCAGTCGCGTGGAACTACTAGACTAATTAGGCAGTGATTTAAAATCAAACAAGATGAATCAAGAAATCCAGCTCCAAAAAGCATCCAATAGATAGATAATCGGTATATTGAGGTTAATAAATATTTCATATTACGTACTAGAACGCAGTAGAGCCCAAGCAGAACTTTAGACCACAATTTTCACCCTCATTAATTTGTAACTTGTGACTTAGGGCCAAACAAGAGAAATTTGTTCGTTTGTAAAAAAACTAAAATAGGTACTGAGTTAGCCCTCTAGACACAGGATACGCCTTCCAATAGTTTTTACTAACATTTTTCTAAATGACTCTTTTAAAAAAATGTATTATTTCCAGTTGCGTAGAAATTCAGACTTTATACCCCAATATAAACAATCGAGGCGACGCCATCGGCCGCCTGGTCGTCAGAGAGATAAGAGATGGAGTCACCATAGACTTCGAGGAGTTCGAGGTGCTGTACCTCACCGTGCGAGTGAGAGACCTCAACACCGTGATCGGAGATGACTACGATGAATGTAAGTAAGATTCAAGTTAATAAAAACATCTTGATGAACGAAGTTTTACAAATATTTCTCCACACATTATCCGTGAGATAACTGCTACAAAAAACTCGGTATTCAAGTATTTTTCATTATCGATTCTTTATAAACTTCAAAGATGGGATGTGGAGAAGATCTACGAGCCTATCAGGCCTAAATCTAAACCGGAACTCATTGCCAAACAAATTTTATCCCATTGCTCCTGAGTCAAGTGTTCCTACACTATTTGTTTCGACAGGCGCGATTCCCATAGCGTATAGGGCACTTAATTGGGCGTCATGTTCGTAGGCCTCAATTAACGTGACATGTCATATCTTTCTAGCACCAATCTACCGTTGCACTACTAATCTAAGTTTGATGATTATAGTCTAAAGCAAAGAAGTTATTTTTATAATAACTATTTTTAATTCTAATAATATTTTTTAATAACTTTATAATCTTACCATGAAAAATGCAAAAAAAAAGAGTTAATAGGTATGGTAGCATCGTACACATAGAACTAACCGTAAGGTAAGTCATGTCGGTTGAGAGGCAAAGTAACTTGCTTTTTAATAGGTGTTACTGACGTCATCTTTAAGACATAAGTTCAGAATGTGAAGGCAAATTTCGACATGGCAGGTGGGACTCGCAGTGGCTTAGAGGTCATAGCGTCTGGTGTATCTAACCAGAAGACGCAGGTTTGAATCCTGCCTGCGAGTCCAATTTTTCCTTCACTAAAATAACTTTATGAGCTTAGCATGAAAATGCAAAAAAATACACAAAAAAAGAGACATCATTCTTGAATTTCAAAGGTCAAAGGTTGCGCATAGGGTACGTATACATACGGTAATTTTTATTTTTCAGCAACATTCGCAATCACCATAGTGGACATGAACGACAACCCTCCGGTGTGGGCTGAGGGCACACTGACGCAGGAGTTCCGCGTGCGCGAGGTGTCGGACAGCGGCGTCGTCATCGGCTCCGTGCTCGCGACTGACATCGACGGCCCACTCTACAACCAAGTGCGCTACACTATATTGTGAGTACTGGGGCCTTACGTATTAATATGTTATAGAGATCGTGTTGCGAATGAGAGAGAGAAATAGCGCCATTCCTTTCTTATTACCTAAAATGATTGCGTTTTTACAATGTGGCGTCAACTGAACTAGTATATCATACATACACTCACGCCTTTCTCCTACAAGGGTACGCAGAAACTATAGACCGCCACTTGCTACGAATCTTGTATACTTCTTTGGCTTCTGCGACATTCATACATCTTCTCATACATACGCGCCGGTACTAGTAAATCCGTTATTCATAAACCATAATATTACGATGAACTGCCTTCTTAGCCTAGCGGTCCTGAGCACGACTGCACTAGAGGGCGAGCAAAGTGTCCCAGCCCGAAGTTTGGGATTTGTATTTGTATCGGCAATAGGCTCACCCCCTGTAACATGGACTATAAACGACCGGCGAAAAACTTTGGGTATACATATTTACGCCTCTAACTTACTCCCAGGTGAATATAAGCGTGATTGTTTATGCTTATGTAAATCGAAGACATTGCAGTTACAATAAATTCTTCAACCAGTCAGTCTAGCTGCAATTTCAAAATTTTAAACCTTCTATTTAACCTGCGATAAAACACAAACGTATCTTTGAAAAGACAAGGTAAGGTGTTATGTATTTTCAGGAACGGTTCGAACATATTTGGGTAATGGCTACACTAATGAATACTTTCAATTGTTTATTTTTAGCGCACATGAAGGCATCCCAGAAGACCTGGTCGAGATCGACTTCTACACCGGTCAGATCACGGTGAAGGCACACCAAGCCATCGACGCGGACGTCCCGCGGCGCTACTACCTGTACTACACCATCATAGCCAGCGACAAGTGCTACGCAGAAAATATCGAGGACTGTCCACCAGACCCGACGTACTGGGATACACCGGGAAATGTCAGTATAAAACCATTAAACTATCAATCATTTTCTTGCAAGCTGCACGCTGTTTCACCCCGGAATTTTTGAGACAAAGAGCCTGTCTTTCCTCAGGATACAATTTACCACAATGCTAAATTGTATCGAAATCGGTTCAGCGGCTCTGGTGTGGAAAGATTACAATAGACAGAGTCACTTTGTTATAGAATATAACTATTAATATCACAAAGACATGTTATCAATCGTACAAAACATACAACCTATTTTTGAAGGTCTTGTTGAAAGAGTGCCTGATACTCGTACACTCATCATGAGTTCAGAGCTGTTGCAAAATAATTATGTTTTTTTTCACCAGATCAGTATCCATATAATCGATACGAACAACAAGGTGCCTCAACCGAAGGACAACGAGTTTAGCTTGACGGTGTACATCTACGAGAATGCGACCAGCGGCGACGAGGTCTTGCAGATCGAAGCGAGTGACCTGGACAGAGACTGTAAGACTAAGCATGAGTAATATGTGCATATCGATATGATCTAGCGGATTTCCATCGTTCTTTCTAAGCGAATACAATCAAGTACAAAAAACTTAGGTTTAATAGTACTAGTACTTTGAATTTCATAATTGGTTTGCTGAACCACTTAGAAAAAAACTGATTTGATTTAAAGAATTTCATCTTCACGACAACTGCCTCATTAGCCAAGTGGTCCTGAGCGCGACTGCTACGCTAGAGGTCCTGGGTTCGATTCCCAGGTCGAGCAAAGTGTTATTGGGTTTTTCTATGAAATTCCCAGTAGCAGCTCGGAGTTAGGAATTTGTGCCCGGTTAATGGCAATAGGCTCGCCCCCTATTACATGGGACCTAAACATACCGGGGAACTATGGGTGTACATTAGTACGCCTCTGCCTAACCCTTCAGGGAATACAGGCGTGATGGTATGTTTTTATGTTTATCTTCACGACAACACCCACAATTGTATTTAAAAAAATAATTATAATTAATTGGGAAAAATAATATCAATACACCCGGATCACATGGTTTATGTTAGTGAAACAACTCCAATAAATAGCGTGGCAAAAAGCAACATATTCCAGCAATTATAAACGAACAATTTTCAGTGATTTATAACCACGTGAGCTACCAGATCAACTTTGCCGTGAACCCTCGCCTGCGCGACTTCTTCGAGGTGAACATGGACACCGGGTTGATATACGTGAACTATCCCACCGACGAAGTCCTGGACCGGGACGGCGACGAACCGCAGCACAGGATCTTCCTCAACCTTATTGATAACTTCTTTAGCGAAGGAGGTACGTTGCGTTGTTCATTTGATAATCTGCTGCGCCAAAAATACCACTTTTTTGAATCATAATACAATTCACATTACAGGGTCTAAATAGGAATCAATTCCCTTGTCCGTAAACTGATCCATATTTTACCTACGTAACCTTGTACATTTTGTTCAGACGGAAATCGAAACCCCATTGAAATGGAAGTGTTAGTGGTGCTGCTAGACGTGAATGACAATGCGCCGGAGTTGCCAGAACCCCACGAGCTATCCTGGTCCATCTCCGAAAATCTGGAAGCGGTAAGCATATATATATCCTCATCCCAAAATGCTTTATATTATATTCCCATTAACGAAAATATGCATATCTTTGACATTTTACTAATCGTCCCATTTAAAAGAGAATACATAGGAAACCTTAGCGATAACAATAGATTCCCTACAAATACAAAACTTCTTCTCTTCTTTTAGGGCACTCGTATAGAACCGGACATCTATGCACCAGATCGCGATGAACCAGATACGGATAATTCACGCGTTGGTTACGCGATCCTAGGCCTCACTACAGACAGAGACATCGACGTCCCCGAACTTTTCACCATGATACAGGTGGAGAACGTCACCGGAGAACTCGAGACAGCTATGGACTTGAGAGGATATTGGGGCACTTACGAAATTCATATACAGGTAATCTATGCACAATTAATTTAATTACTCGCAATTTGTATACATGACATGCACTTGCGTCAACAAATTAAAAAAATATAGGGTTTCATATCTATGATCCAGTGGAGGCTTTTAAAATATGAATTCACAGTATAGTGTCCTAGTTTTCATGACGATTTAACGCTACGGAAAGTCTCTTATTCAGAAAACTGCCAGCCTGGAAAATCCACAGGTTAAAGTAACAGACCTTCCCTTACATTTAGGCATATTCATATAGGAGATCTCCAAAATGAACTTTAATATTGCTTTATCACCTATTCACGCACAAAAATTTTCTACGAAACAACCACGACTCCCTAAAGAATTGCGGATAGCCCATTCACAACCAAACATAAAGAAAAAATCTGTTATTTCCAGGCATACGACCATGGAATCCCGCAGCAGATTTCGGACGAGAAGTACCAACTAGTTATCAGGCCGTACAACTTCCACGAGCCGGAATTCGTGTTCCCAGAACACGGATCCACCATCAGGCTAGCCACGGTGAGTTCTTTCAGAAAACTTCTTGGTTACTGTAAATATTAAAACTCTTTCTTTTCATTACCATACCAGTTAAGTAGAATGGGTAAGTAGATCTTCGTTCAACAAAATTTAGAGTACCTTTGTCTAATCTACTATACCACTATACCGCAGGCAGGTGTTGAATCCAAGATCTACTGAGTATTCTACTATACACTCTTCATAGTAAACTACTTCAGAGTATTCTACTACTTCTGGTATAACAGTAACTACATTTCTGACTGACTGAAACTGACAATAAAGTTGCATCCATCTCGACAAACTCCTGCTCCAAAACTGCTACATTCTGCTCAAAACAAAACTGGTATAATCCTGCTACCAGTTTGACTTTCGATTTAGGGTATCTTGAGTGCTAAACTCTATAGCTAGGCCAACATACATAAATATATATAAATGTAGACACTATCTGATTTCTGGCATCTAATACCAAGTTACCCTCAGGAGCGGGCAACGGTGAACGGTTTGCTGGCGACAGTAGACGGCGAGTTTTTGGAGAATATCTTTGCTATCGATAAAGATGGCCTACACGCAGGCATCGTCACTTTCGATATCATCGGAAACAGTAAGCTGACTTAAACTTCCTTCGTTCTAGACACTAGTTACTAAGTATATAACTCAGAATCTATGAAGGTAATCTGATTTTGTAATTATGTGCTTAATAATTCATATCATTGCCTTCACTGGCTTAGCGGTGACGGAAAGCATTGGTAAGAAATCTGTCATGCTTAAAAGGTTTTCTTGACGACATGTGAAATCGTTGACCTTGAATAATTTGGTTCTTAACCATTTGTTTTTCAGGTGATGCAGTAGAGTATTTGGAAGTGAGGTACGATGGTACGGAAAATTCGGGAAGACTCACCTTGATACAGCTATTCCCTGAAGATATTCGCGAGTTTCAGGTCAGTAAGACTTTCGTTGGCATTTATATAAGTAGATAGTGTGGATCTCGGAAGTAGGGCCGCTACTCATGACAAGAAACTATTCTTTCAAAAGTAATAATGTAGCTGAACAATGATTTTATGCGGAGCTTGCTACGAATGTAGCCTGCTACGGCGGCGTAGCTTTCGTAGAGGTTACCTTAGCGGCTAAACGCTACGGCATAGTTAATTGAACCTTAATAATATATTTAAACATACTTTTTTATCCGGGTTTGTACGGGTCTAAATATCGAGACAAAGTCATAGACTTTAATATTAGGATAGATCAATAATATCTTGTACGTAAATAACCGAACAAAGCCGCTTGCGTAGCTGGCTACGGATTATCTAAGCTGCTACAGCGTAGCTATCGTAGCATTCACAACTCAGCTAACACGCTACGTCGTACTAAATTTGGAAGCCTTTCGTAAATGTAACTTATTTGGTATGAACCTAGCTACTTGAGACATTTTCAAATATAGTTTATGATTTATAAATAATATTTATCTGTGATTAGTTCTTAAAATTGCATTATTAACACTTTTAAATGGGGCCGGCAATAATTCAACATACGGTGGAAAATTTTGTATTCGAGAAATAACGAACGAACAGATACAAAGACATTTTCAGATTTATGATACTAAGTGCTTATAAGTAGGACTGCTGTGCTAGAGATCCCGGCTTCGATTCGATCCAAACTGCTGATGGGTTTTGCTATAAAATTCTCTGTAGCAACTCGGAATTAGTATTTGTGCTCGATTAATTCCAATAGGCTCGTCCCTATAACCTACGTGGGTCCTAAACGTGCCGGTGTGGAACCCTTCGGGGAATAAAGGCGTCATGGTATGTTATGTTAATACTAAGTGTTTTGTTTAGGTGACAATCCGCGCCACGGACGGTGGTGACGAGCCGCACCCGAGGTCCACGGATTGCACGTTCACCGTGGTGTTCGTGCCCACACAAGCAAGCCCCGTATTCACCGACACCAGCGCTACTGTCGCCTTTATTGGTAACTAGCTTTTGCCCGCGACTTTGCAGTGTGGACTTCAGGATTGGGTCCAACCTGAATAAAAAGTAGTCTATGTGTTATTCCAGACTATAATCTATCTCTGTTCCGAATTTTATCTAGATCCGTTCAGTGGTTCTGGCGTGAAAGAGTAACAAACATCCACACATCCACACTAGATGGTGCTGTGTAAAAAATGTCCCAGAATATTTATTTATTTATTTACTAGCTGACCTGAGAGACGTTGTTCTCTCCAAGTTTCAAGTAACCACCTCGAAAAATTGGATTTTCCATATTTGTAATATACTTAGCGCCATGGACCTCTGAATACCGTATTTCTGACCTATAAATTACTTAATTTCAAAACTGTTTCGGCGTCAGTAAATTAAGATTAACGCACGTTGCATTTTTTATTATTATTATACATACATATGTGGTTTATATTCTTAGGGTATATTATTTGAATAAATGGAAACTCTTTAGTTACTTTCTCAAATAAAGTGTGCGCACTGTATCTACACTATGGAGGTTTCAAATTATAAAATAAGTTACTATATGGCTGGATGCTTTAAAGAAGAAAACAATAATTGTCAAAATTGTCAACTCAAAATGACACCTGTTATCGAATCAAATTTCATTGAGGTAATAACGATGTCGTGTTAGTCCGCTAGAAAATAAGTTGTCATTCTTTGTTTACTTCTATAACCTACTCAAATATATAGTTTTTACACCGGCTTGCGCTCGCTGGATAAATCCTATGTATGCCCCGTGATTCCCTGTGTAAGTAGAGTTAGAATAACTGTACTAATAATCAATTCCTGGTCACAATAATGGTTTCTCACTGATCTGCTTTATTTTCTTGTTTTATCTTATTTAGTCCGTATAAGTGTATTTTTTAATTTTATTACTTGATACTTTTATACTTTTTGATCCGTGCTAGTCTAGTACAGAAATACTTGAAAAAGAAATTGACTTCAATGGTTATTTTTAAAAGTCAACGTTTTCAATAGTTAAAATGTTAATAACTTTTGATAGAGAGAACCAATTTGAATTTAAAATAGCCTAAATGTTAATCCAAGAAACAGACTATGAATTCCTGCCCACTTCCTCCAAATCTCTTCAGTAGTTATCATTTGATGCGCGGTCAAACATACAGACAAACCGACAGACAAACCGACAGACAAACAGACAGACAAAGGTTCCAAAAATAATAGAAATGGATTGTGTTACCGATTCTGAGTCCCCCAAATTAGTTTTTTTGTAAATATAAGCAATGTACAGACACGGCTCACTTACATTCTTATTATATGTAAGATAAGATATCCTCACAAACTTTCACGTTTCTAATACTAGCTTCTGCCCGCGACTTCGTCTGCGTGGACTTCAGACAAAAAGTAGCCCATGAGTTATTCCAGACTATAATCTATCTCTGTGCCAAATTTTATACTGTTCAGCCGTTATGGCGTGAAAGAGTAACAAACATTCATCCATCCATCCATCCATCCATCCATCCTCACAAACTTTCGCATTTATAATATTGGTAGGATTAGTAGGATATGACATCTGTGTTCCTCATCGAAGTACTATGAAGCTTGCCATGCTCGGAGTTTTTTTTAAGGATAAAATCCGCTCCGAGGTTATCCGACAGAGAACCCAAGTCGTCAACAGCGATAATAAGCAAGCTGAAGTGGTACTAGGCTAGCCATATCTGTAGAAGAAACGACAATCGGGTAAGGTATTTTCTTGTGTGGAGACCGCGACTCGTCAAACGTAGCGGAAGGTTGCAGGATATCAAGCTGGACGTGACAAGCAGAGGCCAGGGTGAAATGGCGCACATTTTTTTTTTAAAAGCTTGCTAGCAATGTGGGTCACACATTACTAGTATTCTTGTTAACCCCTCGTGCTAAGCTAAAATGCTTGTGTTACGAGTGGGTTCACGTCGGTAGTGCAATGGGTGGGTTTCGAACCGGCAACCACATGATCGCAAGTCCGACGCCCTAGCCATTAGGCTACCGCCGCTTAACATTGCGAGAGGCCTGCGTCCAACAGTTGACTAATATAGGCTGATCATGATGATGATATTCTTTATCTATCTCCTTCAAAAACCACTGCTGAAAACGGCCCTCAAGGTTAAGAATAGGGCGAAATATAGGCTTTCAAAATCATCATTCTTCTAGCTTTTTTCAACTATGTTCATTCAACTTGACAACATTTATGGAAAAGCTGCCCTTTTTTTAAGCAGAGATACTAGTAATATGTTTATAGGACTGTCATGTAAAGGTCTCGAGTTCGAATCCAAGGCACGCATCTCTGAATTTTCGAAGTCTTGTGCGTATGACTAGTTAATTACCATACGCTTAAACGGTGAAGGAAAATATTTTTTCGACGGGGCGTGTGAAGTATGCCAGCCCGCATTAGGCCAGCGTGGTAGGTTAGGCAAAATCCCTCCCATTCTGAGAAGAAACCCATGCCCAACAGTGGGTGAGAATAATAAAGAATAATAACATAAATAACAGGTAGTTTATTGATGTAAAACTGCCTCAATAGCCAAGGGGTCCTGACCGCGACTGCTACGCTAGAGGTCCTGGGTTCGATTCCCAGGTCGAGCAGTGTTATTGGGTTTTTCTCTGGCTCGGAGTTAGGAATTTGTGCCCGGTTAATGGCAATAGGCTCGCCCCATATTACATGGGACTTAAACATACCGGCGAACTGTGGGTGTACATTAGTATGCCTCTGCCTAACCCTTCGGGGAATACAGGCGTGAAGGTAAGTATATTATGTTAGTTTGTTTATGATGTATGCATGAGATTTGTCACGAATTCATTAAAAGTAAGCTATTTCCGACTATTAAGGCGTCTATATTTTTGTGGTTAATAAATAATAATGTTTTACTTATGTCTTTCAATTGTAGAAAAGGAGGCCGGCTTATCGGAGCAGTTCCAGTTGCCGCTGGCTGAGGACCCTAAGAACCACATGTGTGACGATGACTGCCATGACATCTTTTACAGTATTATAGGTAAGTCCTATTATTATCGAGTGCACCTCGGGCAGTTTCCCTGAAGGCAGGCCTGCGCTGTAATTCCCGCGGCCTAGGTTCTTGGGTTCAGTTTCCAGGTTGAGTAAAATTTTATTGGGTTTTTCTATGAAATTCTCAGTAGTAGTTCGGAGTTTGGTATTTTTGTGCCTGGTTAATAGCAATAGGCTCATCTCCTATTACATGATGGAACTTATGTTCATGGGAGTTCCTTCTTCCTCTTTCATTATTATTTCTAAAATGTATCCCATGCAAACTTGGCATTATTCGCAAGGATATAGGAAGTCAGTTTTTTTTGTTGAAAAAAGCTTACTATCAATGCGTGTTGCACATTACTAGTATTCTTGTTAACCAATCGTGCTAAGCTACATAAATGCTTGTATTACGAGTGGGTTCACGACATAAGTGCAATGGGTGGATTTCGAACCCGCAACCACGACATTACAGTAAGTCCGACGCTCTGGCTATTGGGCTACCGCCGCTTTATAAATTACTAGCTTCTGTCCGCGACTTCGTCCGCTTAGCGTGATGATATATAGCCTATAGCCTTCCTCAATAAATGGGCTATCTAACACTGAAAGAATTTTTCAAATCGGACCAGTAGTTCTTGAGATTAGTGCGTTCAAGCAAACTAACAAACCAACAAACAAACAAACTCTGTAGCTTTATATATTAGTAAAGATTATGGCTTCGTAGATTATGTGAAATAAACATTATCAAACTCTAGAGGGCAACACTGACGGTTACTTCGCCGTGGACCCGGTGAAGAACATCATCTACCTGGTGAGCGAACTGGACCGCAGCACCGCCGACCAGCATACTCTGGTAGTGGCAGCCAGCAATTCTCCCGACTCCGCCATCCCACTGCCTGGCTCTACCATCACTGTCAATGTCATTGTGAGTACCACATACTACAACCGTCATGCTCGTGAACTGGGGCTGGTCGGCTTTTACTTGCTATGGCAATATCTGTTTATCTTTATATTGAGTACCTACTTTTTCTTGCACATCAATCTGCATATTGCATTATACTCAAAACGATTTTGAATAAAATTGGTAACTTATATTGTAATTATGGGTATTGTTTCCCGTTGACCATGTTGTTTATTATTATGTGATCTTATTTTAGTTTTGCTTGACATTTTTTATTACTCAGTTGACATTATTTATATGTATCTGAAATTTGACTTTCAGTTCATCCATTACATATCTGTTTTAATTTAAATTTCTGTATTTGTTAGTAACTCACAAAAAACCGGCATTTCGCCGACTGAGTGAGGTTACCGGAGGACAGGTCGTTGAGTTCCGTAGATAATAGATGATGGCTGATGTAGCTTTAAAAAAAAAAGAACAGGACAGGTCAACTCAAAGCTATTATGGCTCTTTCTTCAAAAGGCCTGTCCAGATATTGCCCTACATCGTAACGCTCGCATAATAGGTATCTAAATATCTAATAATATGTATTACTATTATAATACCTACTATTACTGTCTAGCCTTTAAGAGAGACCATGATTCTCTGAGTTTGTTTCGGTGTTTCTACTCAGAGGTCGTCAGTTAGGAAATGCCGGCGCCATCTAGTTATGTAAATAATAATTTAAAAAAACATTGACTAAAAAAAATAAATAAAAAAAACCTAAACAAAAAAAAATTAAAACATTGACTTGTAAAAGTGTCTTGATAAGATCTAATACAGAAATAAATATCATTTATCATTACTACCAACATCATGCAAATTCACATACCAAAGTAGTCAACCAGTTGTTTAGTCCGAGCTCATGGGTCCTCAGAGGAGGCCTCAGAGATGCTGCAATTGCATTGCGATTCCATACAGCGGAAGAGAAATAGAAGGAAGCAGAACTATACACGAGCGTTCAGACAGCATTTACCTTCTTTTTCATTTATATATATTCAAAGAGAAATCCATGGAAGCTTATAAATTAGTTCTAAGACGGCATTTTTTGCTGTTTTATTACCTCTACTCTCTTATATTGTCTTATTTATATACTCTACTAGCGGACCCGACAGACCTTGTCCTGCATGATATACCAAGCGATTAGGATATTAAACAAAGTAAGAAATGATAAATAACCTAGATACCGACTGCAGCGCCATTTGCCGGGCTTATTTGTGAATCTAAACCATCCTCGAATCAACTTGAACACACACAAAAAAAAAACATTCAAATCGGTCTAGCCGTTTAGGAGGAGTTCACTGTCAACACACGTACAGAAGAATTATAATATAAAGATTTTTTTATATACTCTATAGTATTCTCGTTCAAAACACTCTGCGGATGAAGGTACCATCTGAAACTATAAGGTTTCATATTATAATGGTTTCAATACTTTGTTGTAGGTAAGAGAGGCAGATCCGCGGCCGCTCTTTAACAGGCAAGTCTACACAGCCGGTATTTCAACTGCTGACACAATCAACAGGGTGCTCTTGACTGTACAGGTTTGTATACCAACAAGTTTAGACATCGAAACGCAAGCACCAAGATCGTTACACTAACTTAAATAAATTTCGAATACCATTACAGGGTCCAATGAAATAACTTAAAATCATATTGATTAAGGCTCGAGTTGTATTCAGTAATTGTTAGGAAGTTTTATCATAAAACCTCTCACCCTAAGCGCATACAGCTTATGGTGATAAACAGTCAGTATGTCCCGTAGCCTAGTGATATGACCATTGGACTGTCAAGTCAAAGGTCTCGAGTTCAAAACCAAGGCACGCACCTCTGACTTTTCGAAGATATGTGCGTATATCACGCACATATCTTCGAAACCTGCAAGCCTGAGACATTTTCTCGACGGTGTGTGAAGTCTGCCAACCCGCATTAGTCTAGCGCGGTCCGACGCACTTCTCCCACAAACACATGCTCCTCTTGGATATATATATAGCCTAATCCCTCTCATTGTGAGAGGAGCCCCTGCCCAGCAATGGAACATATAATGGGTTGATTATGATGGGTTGATTAATTATGTATGTCCCGTACCGAGGCTAACTGTGCACTAGAATATATCTGAGTCATACAAACGAACCCTTGAGACATGAAACTCCATTACATTTATCTGGCTTCAGGCAACGCACACAGAGAACCAGCCGATCACTTACAGCCTCGACATGACGACGCTGGTGGCAGATCCGTCACTGGAAGCGGTGCAGAACGCAGCATTCAACCTGAACTCGCAGACCGGAGTACTGACGTTGAACTTCCAGCCCACTGTCTCCATGCATGGCATGTTTGAGGTTGATGTTGTCGCCGTTGATCCAAGTAAGTATTTCTTAAAAAATCTTAGTCAATTCAGTGGTTGTCTCTGTTTGAGATACTCAAATCAAACTTTGTGCCTAATGTGGTATTTGTGCCTAAAAACACATTTAATCTATTGATTTTGATCTGAACAAGTCATTATATTTCGGAATCATGACCCGTGTAGTGGCCAGTTGGCTGGCCGAGCTCGCCAGTCGTCTAAGTCTGAATCCGAACGTTTATAATGGATACCTATAGTAAAAAAATATTCATTTTTACTAAATCCACTATAACCATTTTATAGAAAAAAAGTTGAAGGACGATCTTCAACAATACTATAAGTACCTAGTACCGATAAAGAATAGATTAATTAAACAAATGACAATATCATACCATCTCCATCGCGTTCGCGCAGTACATACCTAAATACAGTAATTTGGGAGAATGAGATGGTTCACAAAATCGACAGTGTTGCATAAATCCATTCTTAATTTACGAATTAAATCTTCTAATGTACATTGATAATGAAATGGTAAAGGGCATTCTGTAATTGACTAAATTAAGTATATTGTATCAGTATAGTGTATAGTACCTAGTTTGCTATATTGTATTCATCATACAAAATAAGTTCAAACAAGATCATCATACAAAAAAGTTTACTTATGTGCAACTAGATGGCGTTGGCGTCGAATTAGAAGTCGCTATGGTTTCGTTACCGCGGTTTGGTTTGGTCAGCGCGTGATAATTTTTAACCATCCGTCTGCTCGTTTGCCGTTGCCTGGGAAAAAGGCACAAGGCAACCCCTATTTTTGACAAGTTACTCGCTGAAAGGCGATAGCTATAAATACTATGTGATCGTTTAGTAAATAAAATAATTAATTTGATTAGTAGTTAAATTAATTAATATATTAATTACCTATTAACTAAACTAAACTACAATTAATTAATTAGTGAAATCAATCAATAAAGTTATTAAGTACTGATTAATGGGTATGGTTCAAATTACCACAAGATAAAGGTAAATAGGGAACCATGAAATCAAAAAAGTGTATTTTTTGTTAACACATTAACATCACCTGTATTCCCCGAAGAGTAAGGCAGACTTATGTACACCCAGTTCGCCTGTATGTTTAAGTCCCATGTATTTGGGGTCGAACCTATTGCCACTGACCGGGCACAAATCTCAGACTCCCGAACTGCTAGTGAGATCTTTATAGAAAACCCAATAACAAAGCTCGACAATCGCGTAGTAGTCTAACCAATAAAATTATTATAATTATGTATAAATATTATATTCCCCTATTACATGGGACCTAAACAAACATACCGGCGAACTGTGTGTGTACGCTACGATAAATGATATTTATTTCTATGATAGAACTCGTGTTTTATTTTTCTTATACAAGATGGCTCAACAATATCGACATTCTTCATCAAAATATTTTTTACTTAAGTACTTACATTTATTTACTTACTACTTACTGATAAAATTAACTAAAGACAAAAGTATTCCGTAATTGAATAGTGTATTGTATTAGTACATAATTATTATAATTTGTTATATTGCTATTAATCATACAAAACAGTTCAAAGTTTACTTATGTACAACTAGATGGCGTTGGCGTCGAATTAGAAGTCGCTATGGTTTCGTTACCGCGGTTTGGTTGGGTCAGCGCGTGATATTTATCTCTATCCGTCTGCTCGTTTGCCGTTGCCTGGGAAAAAGGCACAAGGCAACCCCTATTTTTGATTAAGCGATTCGCTGAAAGGTGATAGCTTTGATTACGATGTAAAATGTAACTACCTACTTATTTAGTTAATGCAAAACAGTATGCAATCAATTAACTATTTTTACTAAGTAAAAGCACTGATTAGGGCTATGGTTCAAGTTCAAGTGACTACAAATTTATAACAGACCGCAATGATCATCAACGAGTAAAAACAGAACTATGAATACGAAAAAGCGTAACATAAAATAACATACCATTACGCCTGCATTCTCCGAAGGTTTAGGCACAGGTGTACTAATGTTTGCCGTAGCGTAGCAGTCGCACTAAGCTAAGGAGGCTACGTCGAAGAATTCTGCTAATATAAAATATACTTTATACTTAAAGCATTGTTTGTATTCAGCTGGAGCGTCAGACCGCGCTGAAGTGAAGGTGTACCTGATTACATCTCTCAATCGAGTGTTCTTCCTGTTCATGAACACGCTAGATCAAGTTGAAAGCAACAGGGACTTTGTAAGTGTACAACTTTCTCTTAATTGAACTGCCTTAGTTGTAAATGATCAACCTTACATAGCTTCTTGCCACTTGTTGAGTTGTTGTGGGTTCGATCCCACACGGAACAATTATTTGTAAGACCTACAGATCATTGTTCCGTGTCTGAGCATTTGTGTCTGGTAGGATTTGTAAAATCACCCTCGATACAGGAGAGAAAATTTTTTATACTGTCAAAGATCTATCTGACCAGACTACGTGAACTCAGCAGGTAAAGTAATAATAGCCCAATTGTTCCCACATGTCAAGCTCACCAAAGGTTAGGCTATAAAATCGGCACACAGCTGACACAAGTGGACCACTCTCTTTATACAAAATTGTATAATTAGTATGCAGAAGTATGTTCAAAAAACTATGTTTAGGGTTTTTCTACGCTAATAATAAATTTGAAATAATCAGAAAAATGTATTCACACTGAAGTAGAAAAAATCACTGATTTGTAAAGGTTCATTCTTCATTAACGTTAAAGATGTAACTAATAATATGAACATACCTGATTAGGAAAACTAAACTATTATTACTTAGTAGTAAATAAGTAAAAGTAAAGTAAGTCTATATGTTACTAAAATGTATCACATTATTTCCTTAACAAAAGTTGCACAATTTTCATACGATTATTCGATTCTTACGAAAAGTTATTTTTGGCACCAGATAGCCCAAACGTTCTCGACCGGGTTCAACATGACGTGCAACATTGACCAGATGGTCCCCGCCTCCGACGTCAGCGGTGCGGCGCTCGACCACATCACAGAAGTGCGGGCGCACTTCATACGGGACAACCTCCCCGTCCCAGCTGAGGAGATAGAACAGTGAGTCTGAGCTTTTGTTCCTGCATTCGAAAGCGCACATGTCGCAAATAAGCAACTTTCCTGGCCATCAATATTCCGGGATCCTCTCTCCACAATCCTTCTTTTTCCTAACCTTGATGATCGAACTGTTGAATAAAGATATCACAGAACATTGGAGATGGCAGAGCCCATATATACAATATTACCGTCAGCGTTTACTGAGCTTTCTTCGACGTCGGCTGCCGTCACCAGGCACTTGCTGGTCAACAACAACAACAACACTGCGTTTTATAAGTTTCCCTCACCTGCTATTCAAGTTAATGAGGTCGACGGTTCGCATAACCTTCCAAATTCAAAACAAAGACTTTTTCCAGCTTTCTTGATGATTTAAAATACTATCGTTGAGCTCCCTAAATAATGGTTGAGCTACACGATGTCTGATGTATGCGTGCCGTCAGTTAGGACAGGTCAACTCAAAGCTGCTATGGCTCTTTCTTCAAAAGGCCTGTCCAGATATTGCGCTACATCGTAACACTCGCATAATATCTAATAATATTATACTTGTAATATCAACTATTATTGTCTGGACTTAAAAGAGACCATGATTCTCTGAGTTTGTTTCGGTGTTTCTTCTCAGAGGTCGTCAGTTAGGAAATGCCGGCGCCATCTAGTTAAAAAAAATGTAAAACATTGACTTGTAAAAGAGTCTTTCAAAGATCTATTTACAGAAATAAATATCATTTATTATTATCATTTATCATCGACAAGTCAAGAACTCTTAATTCTTGAATTAAAGAATCCTTTAACTTCGTTTACAGACTTCGCAGTGACACGGTGCTGCTGCGCTCAATCCAGCAGGGTCTGCTGGTGGAGCTGCTGGTGCTGCAAGACCTGGTGACAGGCGTTAGTCCGGAGCTGGGCACGGACGGCCAGGCCGTCACCGTGTATGTGCTGCTCGCGCTCACTGTGCTGCTCGCCTTCTTGTGTCTCGTGCTGCTACTCACCTTTATCATCAGGACTAGAACGTAAGTGACGACACTGGCAGACACCAAGAACAGAACCTGTTAAGATATCTTTATTTAAAACTAACACAGTCACGTTATTTTTATAAATAATTCCATTTCGTAATGCATCGTGATTCATCATCATCAGCCTATACTAGTCCACTGCTGGACGTAGGCCTCCCCCAATGTGCGCCATTTCACCCTGTCTTCGGCTTGTCGCATCCAGCTTCCGCCAGCAACCTTTCGCAAATCATCACTCCATCTCGCCGCAGGGCGTCCTACGCTACGTTTGCCGAGTCGTCAAACTCTCGTTAGTCCATCGTGATTACTATGACGAAAAAGCTAAATAACTTTTCAAATATCGTACCAGCGAGTTAAAACATACTAACTTTAGTATTCTATAGCTCTGTTAATTTTATCACCAATACCCAATATATTATTTATCAAAAGAATCAAATATCAAAAATATATACCTATCAAATGAAGAATAGAACTAACAAAGTTCTATTCTTCATCATTTTAATAAAATTATATTACAAAATTACAACTTCAATGTGGGGTTGCACGATGAGGGGTTGGGTGAACTTTACTGGTACCAAATACATAAATTATACTTGTAACTATGAACGACCTAACTGCCTAAGTATGAGGAGACCGCTGCTGCGCCGCACTAACACAGTAATGCGCCTGTACACAAATCGAATGCGTCAGCAGTGTCCATTCAACATCATGAAACTTGTTATTGTTGCTTAACAGGCTCAACCGTCGCCTGGAAGCACTATCCATGACGAAGTACGGGTCGGTAGACTCTGGTCTGAACCGCGTCGGTATAGCCGCACCTGGAACCAACAAGCACGCTGTCGAAGGCTCCAACCCCATCTGGAACGAGACCATCAAAGCCCCGGACTTTGACGCTATAAGGTAAGATGACACCATGTGACTGATTAAGTATAATGTCATTGAATAATTTGACGACACGTTTATGGCAGCGGCTACGCAATCGGTGTCTGCAACACGAGCTGTGGGTTCGATTCCCACACGGAGCAAAGATTTTTATGATCTACAGGTAGTTGTTCCTAGCCTGGGCGTTTATGTATGTGGGCATTTGTGTTTGTAAACGCATCATTAAAAAAAGTATTAAAAAATTATTACGTGGTGTTTTATTTTCACTCTCGCGAGAATTTCGGATATGTATAACCTTTAAACAAGCTATTACATATGAATGCAAAATTTCGTCTGTGCGTTGAATATGTCACTCTCTATAAAGGGTGCCGATTTAGTTAAGTTCCCAATAAAAATTCCGTCTATAGATTTGCGTACCAAAGATAGGATTTTGACATGACTTAGTATGGACTTTGTGTCAAAATCCTATCTCTAGTAGGTAAGCAAATCCACTGACTGATTCGTTATCGAGGCCGGTTATTAGTAACTTGCGCCTATAAAGGGAAGATTCTAAACATCATACTGGCCTTACTACTATACCTAACTTAACCAATGTTTAGATATATAAATAATAGAATTGACGCCTCATTATAATTATAAAAATATATTATTTGTCTATTTAATAACACGCACGTATGAAGCTTTATTCAAATAGGCTTAATTTGTTTTTTGTAATAGCTCTCTGTTTTTCTAATGCATTACCTTTCATTCTCTATTTCTTTATAATGTTTGTTAACAATTGTGGCTGATCTCATTTCGCATGATGTGATCTCCTATAATTAAAGAAGCACTTGGCCTGAAACTTAATTGTAACTGTTATATAGCATTTAAGGTGATTTCTTTGTTGGAAATTCTAATAAAATAAAATAAAATAAAAAAATAAACCAAGTTATTATCACGTTGCAGCGATGCTTCCAACAATTCGGACCTGATCGGCATTGAAGACTTGCCGCAGTTCAGAAACGACTACTTCCCGCCAGGAGACGACAACTCCATGCAGGGCATCATCACTGAAGAGGTACGTTGTTATATTAAGTACTAGCTGTTACCAGCGACTTCGCCCGCGAGGTACCTATATAAAAAAATATATAAAAAGTAGCCAAGTGCCTCATTAGCCAAGTGGTCCTGAGCGCGACTGCTACGGTAGAGGTGCTGTGTTCGATCGTTTCTGTTACAAGTGGGTTCACATTAGGCTTCCGACACTACATCAGATCAGATCAGATACTAAATATATATAAGTAACCTTTTAGTACACTAAAGGTGGGAGCCTGTAACATATCAGTCAGTTACTTACTATCGATAGAATTTTGACATAAGACCCATACCTACAATAGTAACGTTTAAAGGCTATCTCTGGTAGGTAAGCAAATCTGTCGATGGAATTGTTATAGGGAAGGGACCCGCCGTTAGTTTCACCGCGTCTGAGTAAGTTCCCTGTAAATTACTTGCCAGTTGATTTTATATATATTTTTTTTTTATTATGTTCCATTTTTAGAGTTCCGTACCAAAAGGGTAACACGGGGCCCTATTACTCCTTACCGTCCGTCTATCACCAGAATGTATCTCATGAACCGTAATAGTTAGACAGTTGAAATTTTCACAGATGATGTATTTCTGTTGCCGCTAACAACAAATACTAAAAAACAGAATAAAATAAATATTTAAGGGGGCAATAATAATAAAATGGTTAAATAATGGTTTTTCTAGATAATGGTACGGAACCCTTCGTGCGCTAGTCCGACTAGCACGAGGCCGGTTTTTATTTATTCGTTGAGCACTTACTTGGTGAAATAGGCCTTATATTTGCCTTTATTAACAACTACTTTGGTTCACTTTTGTATGATTATTAAGTAGTTAAATTATTTAATTTCAGCCTGAAGACACCATCGCCAATCATAACAACAACTTTGGATTCAACGCCAGTCCCTTCAGTCCAGAGTTCGGAAACACACAGTTCCGAAGATAAAATGTGTATAACAAGTACTTACTAATAATCCAAATTACATTGAGGTCTAATAGTCAAAGGTAATTTTTGGGACTCCAAACCCTATATAATATAATCTTAGAACAAGTATATAAGTATACCTACTTAGCTGAAAAGGATAAGCATAGGTATCTACTATTAATACTTTACAAATATATCTTAGTTTAAATCAATTAGTCGTATACTTAGGCCCTGTGTAAATTGAATTTAAACACAATTTTTCATAGAAATTTCGTGTTTAAATACAATTTAAACACATTTAAGAAGTTGGTGCAAGTGGGCCTTAAACTAGAAATACTCGTATTACGTAAGTGTACTTTTTATTTGAACAAGTATGTATTATGTAATAAAAATCATTTAAATCATCAAACATCTTTTATTTACCTTTCTTCTCCAAATGTGCATAAATAATATGACCTTAAGCCCAGTCGCGGGTCGCGGTGGAGGCCCGGTCGCCGTTTCATACATTTTATAATACTTACTAAGATCGATTTTTTCTTTTGGTAAAATCAGCCAGTTCTTTATAAAGTCTAAACTCGAGGAACGTATCGCGAGTACATGGGGTAAAGTATTTATCAAATAGCTGTGTGATACTATATAGCGGACCGTGCTAAGCTGCGCCTGCGTAAAATTTCGGACGTTTTCGGTGAATTTTTCATTGAAACAGCGCTCTGCGTCATAATCAACCCATTACATTGTCCCACTGCTGGGCACGGGTCTCCTCTGATAATGAGAGGGATTAGGCTATAGTATACCACGCTGGGATAGATAGTCAAAGACCACGCTGGCCTCATGCGGGTTGACAGACTTCACACACCGTCAAGAAAATCTCTCAGGCATGCAGGCGCTCTGCATAATATAATTATAATAAACCTTCTTCTAGAATCGTACGATAGACAACTTTACTACGATCCCAATGGTAGAACTAGATTAGAACTGAGAGTAGAACTTACACAACTTACACCATTGGTAGAACAAGATTTTGCTCATTGAACTAAGACAAGAGACAAGTTACTTCTACCATGACATCACTACGATAAGAATTTGTTGACAATTTGTAGCTGTCATTGTTGTATAGCATGTAGGGCAAACCAGGGCAAAGGTATTCTATAATTATATGTAAGGGATTCATATAAGGAATCTTTGTGGCGGTATAAAGCATCATAACCCGAACACCTGGTAAAACATCACAATATCTACAAGTTAAATTACAAAAATGGCGCGCAAGAAACACACTTGTGATTTGGATCTCGGTACGCTATGTTGATTGTAATTTATTGTTTAACTTAGTACTTATTTACCTATTTGAAGAATTGTATCACTATCAGTCATCCCCAGTTCGCCGGTATGTTTAGGGCGCAAGCCTTAATGCCATTAAACCGGACGCAAATTCAAATGTTATCACTGAGAATTTCGTAGAACATCCAATTACACTGCTCCACCCACGAATCGCAGCCAAGTACTCCGTAGCAATCTCGTCTTTAAAATTATTTTATTGAATAAAGAACCTTCTGTTAAGGTTCTGACAGCATGTTACCCAAAAAGAACACTTGGTTCGGGCGTGGACTTCGTAGCTTGAGGAAGCTGGGCCAGCTCTCAAAGCACCACCCGGAGACGTTCGAGCACTTCCGCAGCTACTCGGCCGTGGTCGCCGAGCGCCAGAGACAGCTTTTGGAAGACGGAGGACGGGTCATACACCCTCTTAGCTTGCTCAAGTATAAGACTACTATTTTCGTATAGTACAGTAAATTTGAGTAGGTCAGGCGGACTAGATAGCCACGTAGATGATTATCTACGTATAAGTCTCAGGTAACCAGTAGGTAAGTCACATACTCCTAGGTATAAGGCTCACCTACCTTCTACCGAGACTTCATTAGTTATTCAATAGAAAGGAGAATATAGACTACAGTATCGATAGGACTCATAATGCGAAGGTAAATTATGAAATAAGTTATCGAAGAAACATAGTAGAAAGATTGGGAGTACTTTTCGCCCGATTAAAGAACTCTTTTCCGTACAAACGGAGATCTGCTTATACTAGCAAGTGTGGTACGATCTGTGTCCGTGAATAATTGTGATTTTTGATGAAAAGTGGAGACGACGTTCGGACATCTAAAGAAAGGTAGAACAAATTCCACCTTTCTTTAGATGTCCGAAACAGTGCAAGCCGTGCAAACGGTGTCAGCGGTGCCCAGGCAGAGGGCACAGAAATGACCACACCAGAACATTTTTCAAAGGCTCAGTTATGTGTATTATAGAAGTTCGCACGAGGAGTTAAAGAGCTGGTTATGACACTCGTCTCAAAAAGCCCATCATCCGTCGCATTATGGTTATCAATAGCTCACGTTTGCAATTAGCCTTTTCGATTAGATTGACGTTACATTAACATTTAATTTAATTTCAGTATATTCTGGATGACGTTCATGATTGTTATCAACCTGGCTCACATGTGCCTGTCGACGTTCCGCGTGTTCTTCATCCTGCAGCCCGTGCACAGCCTGAGCGTTCACGGCCTCGACCTGGTGCTGGTCGGCCTCAACGTCATCTGCATGATAGACATCGTCGTCAAATTCAACACGGGATACATTGACACCAAACATTCTAACATCGTCATGAGTAGAAAATCCATCTGTTGGTAAGATTTTATGGTCTATTAAGATGATGATGAAGAATAAAATAAAACTATAAGACTGACTGACAACGTGTTAATCTGATAGGTGTAAGCACATAACTACGTAGAGGTATTATAATATAAATAGTCCTCCAAATGCGTCTGTCCGACTGAACGTATTAACACAATAACTACCAAACGGATTCTCATGCTGTTTTCACCAATAGACCGAGTGATTCATGAGGAAGGTATTAACTTATAGGCTATATAACGTAAGCCTTAAGTAAGAACAAGGTGGGTGAAAACGGAGGATACAGCTAGTACATTATAATACTAACTTTATTTAATAAGTATTCTGGGCATGAAATTTTACACGAGATTTCCATGTATAAAATAGGTGTGAATTATTCCAGCCGCTATGTTCGTCGCTGGTTCATCCTGGACATAGCATCTTGCCTGCCCATCGCGCTCATTGTAACGCTCTTCAAGGCTGACAGGCGGGTCATCGTGGTGACGCACCTCCTACCCATTCTCAGGACCACCAGGATCTACACCGTCACCATAGACCTGAAAACATTCCTTAGGGTATTTTAATTATTAATTTAGATTAGAAATTATTAGAAAAATTTAGTTTGAAGAAAGGTCTTCAAGAAGCTATTCATTTCTGGAATGTATGCCGTCTTTGTTCAAGGGAAATAAAAAGAAAAAGATAGGTACTTGTACCGAGTTATACGAACTAAGGAAGAAATGCCTTGAAAATGAAAGACCTTGTCTCCTTATGGGGTATGCAGAGTGAAACTACTTCGTAAATCACAGTGATTTACGAAGGCTGCTAATTTAAATATAATCGTAACTACATAGTACATTTATGTTTTGTTACCGAAAATAATATCTATACTATATAAATATATATCTACATTGAGGGTAATAAAATAGAAACACAGTTTTATATACAAGATCCCCACTCTTATCAACTAATTTATTTGTGGCACCCGTAGCCATCGCGAGGGCTGCTGTTCTACTGCAGGAGTTAGGGTTTTAGGCAGTAAGAGTCCGACACTGCCCAGCCTGGTTCATCTGTTAGGCAGCTTGGATGTCCAAGAGGATTTCACACTCTTGCAGTATAAAAAAAATGTATTTGTGTCCAGATATTCAGCGAGTCATACATCGTGCACGGGCTAGTGCGACTCACCGTGATCTTCCTGGTGTCGGCTCACTGGTGCAGCTGCCTCATGTATTGCCCAGCCATCATCACTTATTATTGTCAGTACATAATAACCTTGCAACATACCAACTAAACCTATTTTTTACTTCATAAATGTTATCTGACTGTGTAATATTTTTCCTACTTACGAAAACGTGAGGAAATTATTCCATCAGTATTTTTCTTACAGGGACTGGTGAAATGCCGACTGAATACAATTACTACATGCGCATCCATCTTAGACGGAACCTGCTCATCTACGACATACAGACTCGTTACAATAAAGCTGTAATAATATCCCTCTCTGCATTTTTCGGTAAGTGATTATTCATTTGTTTTTTATGGGATAGGGGAGCAAACTAGCAGACGGATCACCTGATGGTAAGTGATAACCGCCGCTAATGGACACCCACAACACCAGAGGAGCACAAGTGCGTTGCCCGCCTTTTAAAAGGGCTTGGGCCTCCGGTTACCTCATTCACTCGGCGAAACACAACGCAAGCGTTGTTTCCCGCCGGATTTTCTGTGAGGCCGTGGTATCACTGCTGTCGAGCCGGCCCATTCGTGCCGAAGCATGGCTCTCCCACGTGAAAAACGAATAAGAGTACAAATACAAATACAAATACAAAAATAGTTTATTTCTTTAAGAGATAAATTTTTACAAACATTAGTGATTGGAGTCTCCCTTTAAGCAAGTAATGCCTGTGTTAGGAGGCTCCGCTCTTCCATCGCAAAGTAAGAAATACTTAACAGCGAAAACAACGAATGATATAAAAAAAAAACAGAAATAACAATAAGAAAAAATATATATATACATATATAAAGTTGTATGAGTGTGTGCTGTATGGTTATAGTGTATAGTGTATGTATGGAATGTATGTATAGTGATTGAGATGTACACATAGTGTAGAATATAATCTACACTACGTGTACACGTGCGTGTGTGTGTGTGTGTGTGTGTGTGTGTGTGTGTGTGTGACATGGTATTGTGGGTATGTGCATGCATTATTTTATGAAATATGTATTAAGAGTGCTTCTGTTTCCTCGTAAGTTAATTGTTTTATCCATTTAACTAGCTTCCGCCCGCGACTTCGTCCGCGTGGAATAGTTACTTAGTCTTAGCGGGATGATAGCCTATAGCCTTCCTCAATAAATGGACTATCTAACACTGAAAGATTTTTTCTAATCGGACCAATAGTTCCTGAGACTATCGCGTTCAAGCAAACTTGGCAGGTGGCACTTGACAGGTGGTAAGAAGATGATGATCCCCTTCAGCGGCTTGTAGTATGTGTTGAAAATTGAGTATCATACTCAGATCGGATACTCATATCCGAAGCGGAACTTTAGTAAAATATGTCACGGGAACAGGAATAATAAAAGAACGCTAAATGAGGATATTATGTCTTTTAGAGCGTTTGTTGGGTCCGAGCGTACCCAAGCTCGGTCCGCACGGATACAAAACAAAAGCTCTAAAGACTGATGAATAACGTAGGTATTTATTTGGATAAGGATTAATATCATGTTTATAAAAACACCTACGCAAATAATGCATTTGGAATTTTAGAACAGAGTTAGCATAAAAAAGGTTATAGTGAGCCATCCTTAAAAGATAGACATATGCTGTCGCGGACTTTTTTTTAGAACTTTTAAAGAGGAACAATTCCGTCATATATGATTTTTGCGAAATTTTAACCGTTTACGCAGCGCACGCATCGGAAGCTCTCAAAAGGAAAAAAAAACTAATTTTAGAACAAAGTTAGCATAAAAACGGTTATAGTGAGCCAACCTTAAAAGATAGACATATGCTGTCGCGGACTTTATTTTAGAACTTTTAAAGAGAAACAATTCTGTCATATATGATTTTTGCGAAACTTTAATCGTTTACGCAGCGCATGCATCGGAAGCTCTCAAAAGGAAAACCCCCGATTTTGAAACAACCTTCATTGATGCTCCGCTCCTATTGGTCTTAGCGTGATGATATATAGCCTATAGCCTTCCTCGATAAATGAGCTATCTAATACTGAAAGAATTTTTCAAATCGAACCAGTAGTTCCTGAGATTAGCGCGTTCAAGCAAACAAACAAACAAACAAACAAACAAACAAACAAACAAACTCTTCAGCTTTATATATTAGTATAGATTAAAGATTTTTTACAGTCACGATAGTTGTTTTTGTATATACTTAACTCCCTATTTATTTTATTATATAATAGAGCAGAACGTTTAGTAAATTGTATACAGGCAAAATGAGTTCTTGTTTGAGGAATTTTAGCAATATTTTCCTTTCTTCTTTTTGCTATTTTTGAATTGTCTTATGGTAAAGTTTTATGCGTTTTCTGTCTGTACATTGCTTATATTTACAAAAAAACTAAATTAGGGGACTCAGAATCGGTAACACAATCCATTTCTATTATTTTTGGAACTTTTGTCTGTCTGTTTGTCTGTCGGTTTGTCTGTCTGTTTGTCTGTCGGTTTGTCTGTCGGTTTGTCTGTCGGTTTGTCTGTATGTTTGACCGCGCATCAAATGATAACTACTGAAGAGATTTGGAGGAAGTGGGCAGGAATTCATAGCCTGTTTCTTGGATTAACATTTAGGCTATTTTTAATTCAAATCGGTTTTCTCTATCAAAAGTTATTAACATTTTAACCATTGAAAACGCAGAATTTTAAAAATAACCATTGAAATCAATTTATTTTTCAACTAATTCTGTATTAGACTAGCACGGATCAAACATTATAACAGAATCAAGTAATAAAATTAAAAAATACACTTATAGGGACTAAATAAGATAAAACAAGAAAATAAAGCAGATCAATCAGAAACCATTATTGTGACCAGGAATTGATTATTAGTACAGTTATTCTAACTCTACTTACACAGGGAATCACGGGGCATACATAGGATTTATCCAGCGAGCACAAGCCGGTGTAAAAACTAAATATTTGAGTAGGTTATAGGAGTAAACAAAGAATGACAACTTATTTTCTAGCGGACTAACACGAAATCGTTATTAGCTCAATGAAATTTGATTCGATAACAGGTGTCATTTTGAGTTGACAATTTTGACAATTATTGTTTTCTTCTCTAAAGCATCCAGCCATATAGTAACTTATTTTATAATTTGAAACCTCCATAGTGTAGATACAGTGCGCACACTATATTTGAGAAAGTAACTAAAGAGTTTCCATTTATTCAAATAATTAAATAATATACCCTAAGAATATACCACATATGTATGTATAATAATAAAAAAATATGCAACGTGCGTTAATCTTAATTTACTGACGCCGAAACAGTTATTTGAGATTTTTGTCTATGTAGGTATGTCTGTTTATATTTACATGCTTCAAGTCAATACCACGTGAACAAATTTTTGAAATTAAGTAATTGGTCAGCTAGTCTGATATAAATCTTCAGTATGGGATCTTTTTTTTTTATAGTACATAATTTTTATTACAGCACGTTGCGCACGCTCCAGCGCTATGAATTTAGATTTACCTGCCCCTCCCCATACAGGAATGCAGTACGTTAAAACTGATTGAACCAGAGCAATATATATCTCATTCAAAACATTTCTGGATGGATTCCGACGACTAGTTAAAGTAATAGGCAGGACATGACGTAAAGTAGAAAAAAGCCAGCCCAGCTTTCTGAGTCTGCTTGCAACTTGTTCTAGATGTGGGTACCAAGATAACTTGTGGTCCACTACTACTCCCAAGTATTAGTATAGTAAGAGATTGTTGCAACTTCGGTAATTATCTCTACGACCGCTTTCGGAGAAAAACTGCAACTAAAAACTGAGAGCGCCGTAGAACCTAGAGATTCGGCATCTCTAGGTAACCGCGAAAGTTATCTAGTCCAATTTGTGTTACTAATCTTTCTCGTCACTTTCAGGTACCGGCTTCACAATGTTCCGATCTTCTGAGCCAGACGAGATTTTGATTCATTCCTTTATAATAGTGTATGCTGCAATGTTCATGGTGTTTACTCTGGGTAACTTAATAATCAATTTTATTAAGTAAATATACCTTTGATATTCAAATTAAATAGTGCGAGAACAGTCAGTTGTTGACGCAAAAATGACACGCATGGTGAGCCATGACAGGCCCCACGACTTAGATCAGAAGTTCTCATAGTGGCGGATAACGTAACGCCCGCGTATGTGCTGGAGGTCTACATGGGGGCGGTAAAGGGCTAAGGGTCCTATATAGGAGTAAATTCTTTTTGCTTTTAAATTCTTTGGGGGAGCTACCAAATAATTGATTTCCAAAGTGAGCGGTAAACGAAATAAGTTTATGATCCTCTGGATTAGAACGATAGACTTCGGCTAGGGGTTTGACGAATGGGGATCTATAGGAAACGTTTGTCAACACACATCCTTCTTCGGCTACTATATTGGTGACCCATTATGAGTAGGTAGGTGTATACCTATACCTAGTTATTAAAATAAATCTCTCAGACTGCTCAGTTCAAAATTCGAACAGGACCTCCCTTATTGACTCTTAAGATATTTTTTATTTAGTTTCCACTGAAAATTTATCATTATACTTACATTATTTCTAATAATCTTTTTTGTTACATTTAGTATTCCTCATAAAGAGTTATCTTACAATATTCGGTTCCTCGATGCGTTACCAGGGACTAATGAATCAAGTGGAGGTAAGCAAATTCATTAATACCAGTAAGTACTTAATTTTATACCGCACTACATCTCCACTATGTTCTCTATTCGTCTACCGTAATTAGATACTCTGTAGTCTACGTAGTTAGGTTAGCTATTGCTAAATCGAATATTTTTCTACCAGGAATACATGAAATATAGGCAGTTCCCGCTTGCTCTCAAGAAGCGAGTGCGTGCCTTCTACCAGTACAGGTACCAAGAGCGCTACTTCAAAGAAGAGTCCGACCTCGATTGCCTCTCAGGTGAAACTATAAAATTGTAAAGACCGGTCGATAGATTTTCAAAATTTAATTTAATTTGTATTAGATAATGTAAGCACTATGTTTATGACATTCTTTTGTAGTAGGTACCCACAGTTCGCCGGTATGTTTAGGTCCCTATAGGTGTTATAGAGCCTATAGCCATTGATCAGGCACAAACTCCAGCTGCTACTGGGAATTTCATAGAGAAACCGAATACAAGTGCTCGACCTGGGAATCCAGGGAGACCTAAGACAACGAGACAAATGGGAGACCAGGAGACCTCAAGATTAGGGGTGAGTATGTTTTTGAATCTGGTTTATATTACGCAGAGGAGCTTCGGCATGAGATCAAATTGCACACGTGCCGCACGTTGGTCCATAAAGTGAAGCTGTTTGAGAACGTGCCGGCGAGCGTGGTGGGCACCGTGCTAGGCTGCCTGCGCCCCGAGGTGTACCTGTCCAACGACCTGGTGGTGCGCGCCGGCGACATCGGCGACTGCATGTACTTCATAGCGACTGGAACCGTGGCTGTATACTCGTTGAAAGGCGTTGAGGTACATAACAGTTGTTATACCTACCTACCCATTATTACTACCTACGTAGAATACCGAGCATTGAAATTCCGTTCCATTCATGAATTTATTTGGCTACTGATGAAATGCGGCTGTAGAACCATTAATTTTTATTTAACTAATTATTATTGACAGACTTTTTCTCAGTAAGTATACCTAGGTACCTAACAATAATGGTATCTTTTTCTTTGTTTTATTTATCTAGGTAGGTACTTACATAAAGATACTGTTTGTGGTGTTCATCGCATAATCAAAGTGATCGAGGAATTGAAAGAATCACTGACATAAGCCGTGTCAATAATGGATTGCTAAACAACTGCGTGATGAACTGATACCATCACTCTCTCGCACAGTGCGAAGTACAACTATTGTGTGTGAGGGACGGCACGATATAATACCATCCACTTAGTTATACCCCCTCCTGTTGGCAGGTTTGTCACCTGGTGGACGGCACCCACTTCGGCGAAGTAGCCTTACTCATGAAGGATAGCAAACGCGTGGCTACCGTCGTCGCCGTGGAGATCACGCAACTTTACCGGCTTGACGCGCACGACTTCAAGTACCTACTATGCTGCATCCATTATATTTCAATTACAAAAGACGATACGAATCGATGATATATGAATCCATTGGGATCGACGTATAAGGATTCCGTACCTCTGTAAAAAACTACCCCTATCACAGTTGGGTCTGTTTTTAGGTGGTTTTCAGATTGTGAGCTCTACTCTACTTACTCCTTCGATGACTATTTATTGAGCAACTTTCATATACCAAAACATATCATCACGCCTCCATTCCCCGAAGGGTTAGACAGCAGTGAACACTTTTTAGATCCCATGTAATAGGGGACGCAAGCCTATTGCCATTACCTGGACATAAATCCTAACTCCGAGCTGATACTGAGAAACCCAATAACACTACTCTACCTGGGAATCGAACCCAAGACCTCTAGCATAGCAGCTCGCTAAGGACCACTAATGAGTAATTTGCCACATGATTTTTATACAATTTCACTGTAGCATTAGGTAACGGTAACCTTGCTGTCTTTGTCCAGTCGCTTCGTGGTTTCCCACCCCACGCTGTACGGCCGCATAGAAGCGCTAGCGTCGCGTCGGATGAACGAAACAGTTCTGCTGGACGACGAAATCCGCCGCGAACGCGATTTACTTGTCGAACACCAGTCAGAAGTAATAGAATAGAAACTATTTGCTAGAGATGTGGTACGACAATCTCAGAAATGTTTGAACTATTATTGACAGCTTTTGGAGATTTACCTACCACTTAAAACTTTCGAGCTAGGTAAAAGGCAATAAGTACTTAGGTATGTATAATATGCCAGAATATATTTTTTAAACTAATTAAGAACCTAATTATTTGCGATTTGTTGAGTCTAGTTTTGTGTAACAACTAGAATTAATGATAAGTACCTACCTACTCTGAAACCAGTAGTATTCCAATCTGTAGATATACAATAGTACCTACCTATGTCACCAGACTATTCCCACTTCTTGGTGAGAAGTAAGAATAGAGACAAAAGTGAATAAATTGTGTGGCATCGCAATTTCTTGAGGAAGCCACTAGGTAGGTATAAGGATTGAATTTTTAAATTTCCAGTATTAAGTTATTTAATAAAAAAATTAACATGACAGTTATAATAAACCATCCTAAAATGTAATGTCTATTTTGAATGCAGACGACTAGGATGAGCGAATTAGTTTTTAAACTGCAGATTCAGATTCAGTTAGTTGTTATTGGTAATAAAGACATACAAATGATAAAAAAAAACCATGTTTTACTTATTTATAAAATTTATGAATACAAACAAACATTTGGTCAAACCAATCGACCTTCGTGCGAACCACAATCGGATTGCCATACATAGCTTACAAACTAACTTATTATGATATCACACGAAGATGCCAACCCATAACAACAAGAAGAGAATCCCAAATCCTGAAAATAGCGAAGCGACCAGCGATAACAGTAGCTCTTTGAACAGGTCCCTTGATATCTTGCTGCTGGTTACTTCGTAGACGAAAAACCATGCGGTAAAGAAAATTCCGATGCCGAGGAGAAGTAATGTGAGGTGTGGGAAAACTGCCGGGTTGATTGGAGACGTGTAACGCACCATCGACTCAATTTCCAACTGAAATTACAATGATAAAATGTAATTAAAGTTGGCAGATGTCTTGTTAGTTACAATAGCTGTTATAAAGCCTACTACTCACGCTCATTTTGTTAGTATCTCTTCACTTTTACTAAGAAACAAGATAAAATTTTACACAAGTGACATAAAATAAAATCAACCAACACGTCAGACAATTTGCCCGCCATAGACTGTAGACTTTTTTAATAGAGTATACATAATCTATAACTCTAGTAGGTACTATAGACAGACAATAGACATGGATGAGTCATATTGTTAGGATTAGGATTGCAGTCGGAAATTGTATTATATCGATATTTCGAACTAGACAAAGAACGCATAATGTTCGGTCGATTAACGGCCTGTCTCAATAACAAATCCGTCGTAGTCATTATTGGGAAAGGCCGGGCCGTTACATAGATTTGCTTGCAGTTATTTTATGTAATCAGTTTTAGTTCGGATTATATTTGTGACAGAAATCGGATTTTATTTACGAGACCATTAAGTTTTGATTGGACAGGATTGGACCTCGATTGGAGATTGGACCATGTGTTGGTTACACAGACTACATAAAGATACTAGTATGTTGGATATAGTATGCATTGGCGTTCCAAATTCCAAATACACTTAAGTTCGAAACTAGAGCATGAGTTTTTACTTTCTCATACCCTCTATTATTATTATCATCCTTCCTTTTTCATTCAAAAGTGGATGACTGGATGGACTATGTCCCAAAAAGATAAGATGCAAAAAAAAATTATCTGTGGCTGTGCAGAGCAGAATCAGATGTTTACAGCTGTTTTCGAAAGTGCATTTTTGTAGATAAAATATGGAAAATAAAATGGTGCATTGAATTGGTAAAGTGCCTTTTGTGCCGTGAAGTATGTCAGATCAATGCTTCATCATGAACATGAACAAAATGGTGAATCATAGTTTAAACGAAGTTAAGCCTGCACTTATGGAGAAGGTCATGTCGTACGAAGAGAAGTCAGTAGGATCGACGGCATTCTTCAAATGTGAAGCCTGTCCTTACATGGCGCTTGCAGAGGATGACATAAAGTTTCACTTGTTTACCGTCCATCCAGACTTGGCTAAGAGCAATGGCTTGGCAGATAACATTCAGATCCCTTGTCCGGGCTGTACCAGCGAGTTCGATGCCGAGGAGACCCTTCGAACCCATCTACGTAACCATCACAAAATGGGCATCAAAGATGTTAAGAAAATGATCAAAAGTCTTGTTCAAATTGCTCTTAAAAATGCCAAATTAAAAAAGGACATACCTTACCCTAAACCACCTCCTGCAACTCAGATTAGGACACTAGGGCAGAATATTTCAGACATAAAGATGCCACAAGTTATAGAAATAGTTCCTGATGCTGTAAATTCAAATAAAGACTTGCCTAAAGGAGTAGCATTTATTTCAGTTGATGAACTACATAAAATGAGCACACCCAACTTTGAGAAAGTTGACCCTAAGGAGATAATACAGGAAGCCAGCATAAATATTGTGTACACAAATGACATATCCCCTCAATTTGTAAGTGTATCTGACGCAGCAACAGTCAATCCATCATGTAATGTTATCCAAGTGAGCAGTGTTCCACCAGACTTAATATCATCAATACAACCATGCATCACATCCTTAGACGCTACAGTATCACCATTACAGTCCAAAGATTCTTCTCACATTCCTTTTCTACTAAAGTCTGATCAAAAGACTGAAGAGGTGAATGCAAAAGATACACTACCAGAAAACAGATTAGGAACGATGTGTTCAATAAATGGTTGTCGAGCACATTTGAAGCAAGACGAGACTCTAGCATACCATAGAAAATGTCACCAGAATGGAAAATTAGTGTGCCATGAGTGTTCCAAAGTGTGGAGCACAGTGGCAGCATTACACCAACATTTGTGGAAATTTCATGCAATAGACATGGATTTACCCACCTGTGAAGTATGTGGCTTTAAAACATATAATAGGTACAGACTGAATAACATACATATGAAATGCCATAGGAGAATTAAAGTATCCATTTGTAAGTATAATATGTGGACCTCATCATTATTTCTGTCTTGCATTGCATAATTTTATTGTGCTGGCCTGGTAAAAAATCAGGGTGCCGAGTCTACTATTCAGTTGTGTCAGAATTGTGATTCAGTGACTTCATAATGGTTGATTTTTGACAGTTTTCTCTACGAAATCTGTCATTTCTTATGTCATTTAGTGCCATTGGACGGTCATTCTGAGTCCATTGAAATAGCAGACTAGGGCCCCTGGGCCTGCCTGAGACTCTTCCTACTACTTCTGTACTCATTGACAAAATACACCTACCCCTGAGTATAGGATTAGAAATTTTGAGATTTTTCTTTTACTTTCTGAATTTTTTTCCAAATAAATTTATTTTGTGATAATAACCCTTTTCAGGTTCAATATGCTCAAAAGCTTTCAAGAATGCTAACCAGCTGTCAAAGCACAAGCTGATTCACAAGGAGAATGCGACGCCCCTAGAATGCACTATCTGCAAGCGAGAGTTCAACAACGAGCGCCGTCTGCGCTTGCATGTCGTCGAAGTGCATGAAAAGCTCAAACCATTCAAGTGTTCTCACTGTGATTATACATCATCTAGGAAAGAACAGCTCAAGCTTCACGAAAGGTCACATACAGGTGTGTACTGTAAATAACTATAAAGTACGATTTACACGTAGTAGTAGCAGCGAATTGCATATTATCTGGAAAATGGAAGTAAAGCAATAATATTTAATATAGGGTTTATTTCCATCGCAATGTAGTCCGCCGTCACGGAATGCGCGCCGACAGAGTTTCAAGCAATTTATGTTGCAATCAACTATATACTTTAATGTCTAAATACATTTTAATTTCCTTCACTTTATAAAGTGCGCTCCGGCGCGCGCCGTTCGGTGTAAATCGTATTTTATATAAGTTTGCCGCATCCAGCTTCTACGCCATAGCTGTGGATTTGATGTGGTATATAGTCTGCAGTCTACAGGTAATTCTTCTGGATCTGAGTGTTTATGTATATAAAAATTTGCTTGTAAAGGCAGGTAAAAATCCTAGTGTGGGGAAACTCGTTTAAAAAATTAAAGGGTTTTTGTCTAGGCACATTCACATACTGTGGCAAATTAGACGTTACCGACACAAGGTTAATTAATTCAGCAGCACTCATGACCCCTGGAGACAAACAAAAAAAGACTTGATGTATTAAACTTTAAGTCAAATCCTGTTATCAATTTATAGCAGACTGAGCATAATATAAATATTTTATACATAAAAATGAAGAATGATTTGAGCCTTACTTCTCTGCATATTTTATCCTTGGTGTCTGTCTGTGAATTAAATGTATGTTTGTTTCCAGGTGACAAGCCTTACACCTGTAATCAATGCAGCTACAGCACAGGAGACCACAACGCGTTGCGGCGGCACAAGAAGCAACACTCTAAAGACAATGTGTACAGATGTAAACATTGTCCCTACACAGCAATACAGTCCACCTTGTTCACTGCACATATGGTCTCTAAACATCCCTCCATCACTGAAGAACTACATTGTTGTCCCTACTGCACCTTCAAGTCTATGAACAAAGATAAATACTTCCAACATCTATCTACACACTCAGACAAAGAAGGCATACATCATACTTTCATAGATATGACAAAAGGTAAAGTCAATAAACCCAAGTGGACAATACCAAGCAAAGGAGAGAAAAAGAACACTATAAGTACCGAACAAAATAAAGAAACTACCCCGAAGACTGTGAACGAAATACCAATTGAAGTATATGACTGTGACAGTCTCTCAGAGAGCTTGGTACAGACCTACACTGAGAGCTACTGCACCACATCCAGCAATAACACACAGCAGTCGGACTTCAATGAGATCATGGTCACTGACCTGAGCAAGGATGACAACAATTCTGACTGCCTCATCTCAGAGAGCTCGAACGACACGCTGATGGAACGTCAATATCCACCGCAACACCCCCTCTATGACGTCACTACGTCAAATCTACATGAATTCCTCAACACCTCCGTGTCGATGGAACAAAGTCTTTTACAAACTAACAATGTCAATCCTCTAACATCAAACCACTGTTCAATACCAAGCAGTATAAACAACAATATCATGAGTAAGTTCCCAATCAGACTACCACCAGTATCCATACGTAACAACATAACGTTGAAACCTGCTGATAAAATATCACTGCCCACAACGAAAGTGACAGGCCCAATAATAAAGCCAACACAGATACTACCTGTACCGTTATCCAGCAACTATCCCGTGAACATGCCACTGGAACCTGAAGGGGGCCCTAGGAAGAAACCAAAAATATCAGTGAAGAGCAATCTAATACTAAAGGGGCCTGATCAAGAGAACATGTTCCATTCACAGCAGAAGATGGCGTTCAGAAGGCTGGAGGATAATGAGAGATTTGGTTTAGGAGGCCCTGTTACCTTCAACAATTTGATCACGACGCAATTCATGCAGCTTCAACCAGAACCGTCGCTGAGTGAATCTCCGAACAATATAATGCCGTATCCTCCGGAGCCAATGTTAGCGGACGCAGCGACGACGCCCGTCGACAGCGAAATTAATGAAAACCCACAAATATTCTCATTCAACCAACAAATTAACGTAAACTCCATGACGTTACTCCCGCCGCCCCAAAAGATACAAAACAGCGACCCTAGCTACATCAAATTAGAGAGCACAATAAAACAAAACACGCAGTCACCAAGCTTAGAACGGATGTGTAATGCTAATCTTCTGAACAATTCGGCCATAACCCGCGAATATAAAGCGTCACCGCCGCTCGAAGACATACATAAAAATATGAGCATAAAAAATGAGGTCAAATCGGATTCATTCTACAATATACCAATAAACAACGCCGTGGCAAGCCCGTCAATGGACCAATATTTAATGGATAGCATGCTCGGAGAAAAGTATTCAGGACTAATTGATCTTCCTACTGTTAACCTTCAAAGCATGTCAAAGCGACGACGGAGCCCCATCATTGAGATCGACGATAACTCTGACGACAACAAACTGCCAGAAATGTTTTATAATTTTGAGAATTTATATTCATTCCACAATGATTATCATTTACTGGACAGTGAAGGGGTGTGCCAACAGGACGATATCAACAAGATGGTTAGTGAAGTGCCCATCATAAACCAGAAAGACGTGTTAGAATCCACTAGTGAAGAGAGCTTAGGGAGTGATTTACCAATATGCATTCAAAGTGTGATGGACCCTGTGATGAACACTGCCGTGAGACCAACCACAAATAAAATAAATGTGAAAAACATTGAACTTATGAAAAATTAGTTAGAATATCAGGTACTGTTTACTTTGTAGCTAAAAATCCCCACTGTGATGTTGTTGCACCCGTTATTATGGTCTGTGTTAAAAAAAATACCACCTAACCGTCACATAAAATTACAAATATGTCTATAATAGTAAATGTTGCTAAGTTATATCTTGCTGTACATAGTGCTACCTACCTATTGGCATATTTTAGTCAGCCACACCGACTCGGTTTGTTTGGGCTAAAAAGCCATTTCTATGGATCATTTAATTATTATTATTAAATATTTTATATAAGGTCTAATGAATTTTGGCGGTAGCCTAATGGCTAGGGCGTCGGACTTGCGATCATGTGGTTGCCGGTTCGAACCCCACCCATTGCACTACCGACGTGAACCCACTCGTAACACAAGTAATCTAGCTTAGCACGAGGGGTTAACAAGAATACTAGTAATGTGCGACCCACATTGCTAGTAAGCTTAAAAAAAATTAAGGTCCTGGTCTCTGGATTCCCAGGTGCAACGGATTATTTGGGTTTTTAATGGAATTCCAGTTCACCTATGTTTAACCCTATTTTAAGGGTTCAGAAACCTATAGATATTTTTTAAATGTAGGATCTGCTACAAATGGTATTGAATTAATTCCAGATGAATTGCTCTTTTTAGCCCGCCGAACACAGTGCGGCCAAGACAAGATTATACATAAAAAGACTGTTACAAATTATTAAATCATTGTAAATATTTATTTATTAAATGGAATGTGTTTCTTCGTCGTGTTTTCTGTACACCGCTATGAAGTCTCCACTGCTCCTAATTTCTTGCGACTTATAGAGGACCCAGTTGTCTGTGACGTCATCAAATGGTTTTGGGTCAGTGTGGACCCCTTTCTCGTGTGGACCAATGATAATTAACATATTCCCTTTATAGTACTTGAGGTAGTCTTCGAACGCCTTCCGATTGTTAAAATAGCAGAACAATAGAGCTGTATTATTACTCCTTTGTATTACTGTAATCGTGTCGTTGTCTATTTCGGCGGGAGTGAAGTGGAGGGGGATAAAAGTGGGTGGGGCGTACTTGCAGCGCCACCACGCCCCATCAACTTCGATGCCTGACACTGGTACACCTGGAATATTAAAAAGGCACGTTGTTATTCTTTATAACTAAACGTAAAATTTAAATAAATAGATATTAACTAGCGTTTGCTTTTGAAAATAACTCTCGTCACCATTTCATGCCAAAAACAGCTGAGCAGCTTTAGTAAAATCTCGCAAGACATCCTTAGGACATAAGGAACATTTTCGTCTATACATATACATATTACTAAACTGTTCGGGACGCGAGTGAGAGGGCATTAGCTAGTACGTATAATAAAGCTTTTACCAGTTGCTTGGATGATCATCCATTCGAGTAGGCCGCTCCCGCAGCCGATGCTCACGATCTTATTGCACTGCAACTCCTCCAAACACTGCTTGATAAAACTGAAGTTCTCCTCACTGGGGTACACCCACAGCAGTTTATTCCTCTCCGGGTGGTCATGGTACCTATGGACTATTTCCTTCCAGTTGTTTTCTTTGCATAGATCTGTTACATCTGCAACTATGTCCATCGCGGACGGAATGCGGATGTGTGTAGTAACATTGACTGTGACCGAATAGATCGGGCTAGCCTGAGCTTACATAATACCCTTCGTGTGATTTATGTGAGAACTAGCTGCCAGAGATGGATTTAGTGTGCGGCTTTGAAGATAAAATAAAATCACTAGGAGTTTTTGCATGTCTCGTGGGTGCTTTTATAAACTTAAAGCTCACAAGGCTCGAACAACGATCTGTATTTTACTTTCTTCGGTCCTATTTGTTGTATTTCGTATTTCGCCAGCCACTCACTGAGTGGAACATCGCTGAGACATCGAATCAATCAACACCACATTGTTTAAATTCTGTTCAGTAATTTTTGAGCTATGGTCGGGTAAAAAGGACTGTCCAGCGAGTGCCTAATAGCTGCCGAAACAATAATGTGTTAAATTATTATTTACACACAATCGTTATTAGTACGTCTCTGTACATTTCCCTAATATACTTCAAGAAAAAATTGGCTTCAACCCAAGAATATAGTTTCAACTGGCAATAGATACAGGTAACGATCGACTCGTTGGCCAATATGTAATAACAATAAAACAAAACGAGAAATCGTTTCAATTCATTTATTTGTATCAAAGTCCGATATAGGTTACAATTACATAAAATATTAGCATAATACAGAAACCAATAATAGAATAGGCATTTCATATTAAGAGTTAAAATTATTACCAGTATAATTAATGATGAATGATCAAAAAAGGTTTGTATAGCTTCGTTAAGTTCACAATAAAGTACTTATCGCGACATTTCGTTCACTTAAACCTTTTTACATTATAACAAGGAAACTGACTTTATAAGTACCTAGGTATTTTTTTAATTAACTTCTGAATTGGAGTTAAAAAGCTGCGCGACGCTTATGTATACAAGCAGATTTACATCAAATATGATATTCTGTAGTAAACTCGTATCGTGTTGTATCTAGGTAAACTTCTAATTTTGAATGGTTCATTCTTTCTAGAATATTATAGGGCAAAGTGAACGAGTTTATGCAACATGGTAGCGCGCAATAATGTTAAACATCAACTTAAAATACTTGAGATCAGCTTACATCAGAGATCATGATCTTCAGTCGACATTATAAAAACTAATATTATTTATTTATATATTTGTTCAGAGAATTCCAAATCAATTTACCGCTTCTATCACATAGAATCTTTTGGCGGACAAACTAACGATATGAGCATTTTATTGTGATATTATAAAAAATAATTACCAATTTTCTTTGTTACAGTCTTTTCAAACGTTATTTTAGTATAAGTTGCAATAGGACATTTAAGGATGTAAATCATAAAATACTCCTACTAGACGCCTAACAACACGACAATCAGTCTCAACCCCTGTCAATTCAGTCCCAATAAGTTTTTATTACATATATTTCATCATTAAAATCATAACCAAGATCAAAATTTTAAAAAATGTGACCATTTCCCGAATATTCAATCCATAATTATTTTAATTTTAAACTTTTCAAACAACATGTTAAAATCTGAAATAAATATAAAATAAATGGATAATGAAAATAATAATATATATAGTCACAGCTAATAATAACAGTATAAAACTAACGCGTCTTGGACGCACTTATAAACTAGTGTTAGTAAAATTATTGACTGGTTACGTTTTGCATAGCAGCATCATTTAACATACCTAGTACTGAAAAATTACAAAAACACCTATAGTAACTGTAGTGTTTATTAGTATCAAAATGTATAAAGTAGCTGGATAACAAGCTTTGCAAACTTCGGAGAAAATATTTCAAAAACTAAGACTGAAGTTTCGAGTTCAATTCACGCACTTGTTAAAATAGTTCAGCCGCATAGTCGATACTCGATATGGCTACTATACGGGTAGTGATTGCTATCTTACTTATGTAGCGACTGTGACTATCTCTTCAAAATAGCGACGCGCGCAGTTGAACCTACTTCAATACTATTATCAGTCAGCCTTAGGAACTAAATTCATTTGTACGTAACAGGCACTAATGCTTATGATATACACGAATATATAAAACTTGCTTCAAGGCTTCAGTACTTTATCTATAAATATGTTATCATCACAAAAAACATAGGCTAGATGACTGTTCATTTATTATGGCCTCATGAAAAAGTTGTCATAAATAGTACCGATCAACTAAAGCAAATTAAAATTAGTTCAAAAAGTGCGTGTTATACTGAGACATGATGTGAAATCTTAGACGCACCATACAAATTCAAGTATAGAATTTGTATGGCGCTTCTAAAATAGGGCGGCAAACGAGTAGACAGATCACCTGATGGTAAGCGATTAACGCTGTCCATGGACACCCGTAACACCGGAGGAGTCGCAATGCGTAGCCTGCCTTTTAAAAGGGTTTGGGTCTCCGGTATCCTCTCACTGGGCGTAACACAACGTAAAGGTTGTTTCACGCCAGTTTTACACGACTATATTTTTCATAATTGTTTTAAGAAATCCCAAACCAGTCATCTACCCTATAGTCAGGAAGACCCCACGGACATTGAAAAAATAAAGACATGGTCATGAAGCTATAATTATTGTAAAAGAAATATTCACACAGAGATAATTCTCGCGTGTACTTCAAGAACTTTCTTTTTACAAAAAAATATAGCATTATACTTAATATGCAAAAATGTACAATACAATTAGCACCATATTAAGACCTACGCCAGGGCATCAAAATTTAAGTCAATAGATAATACAAAATCAACCTTGTTTCATTGAAATAAGAGTTGAAACTGTATCTTAATACCTTATCAATGCTTTTTAAATGTCCGTGGGAGCATGCTTGAACAGTTTGCTAACCTGACTACTCTATATGAGATCCCTTTGCTCTGCAATGGGACTAAAAATACTTATGTTTCTAGTCGTACAAACGAGTTCAGTCCTTAAGGATTAATAACAAATATTGCTTTGTAAACTACTCCCGCTAAGCACTATCTAAACTAGCTTCAACCAGGCTAAAAGACTGATGGACCATTGTATACTAGAATATCTTGATATTTTAGGAATAATTGTTCGAATATGGGCACAATGTAAATATTTTTATACCTCATAGTACTTTAAAATAAACAGTTATTTAAAATGTTATTGTTTGCAGTCTAAATTGATTACCTTAGTTTTTTCTTGATTTAATCTTAGTATGCATTCAATACATATAAAATAAATTGTATATCGATTACCTTCCCTGTCCCTCCTGCTCAACTCAGCCTTCACTTCAAATCTGAAAAAAAAACATGTTTGTTAAAAACTTGTTGACCAACTTTCTATATCTTAAAAATTTAAAATACATAAAAACTGCTGTTTTGTCCCACATTGTAGTGCATGTTGTGGGGAATATAATCTTATTATATGAATTTATTTAATTTTCCTCTGCTAAAATGCTCTTGTTTTCAATTTCACAAATTTGTTCATAAACATTCAATGACTGTTGCAGAAACAGTACAAAACATACCTATAGATACAGATTGCTTTAATTTCCTCCTCCAATGTATCCCTGGACCGGAATCAATGTTCGAGTCCTCGTTCTCTCTTTTATCTCGATCTCCATACAGAATCTTCTCGTACAAAGTTTTTTTATCTTTTGGTGGAGCTCCCAAATCCAAATTATTCAGGTTAGTTTGTTCCTCCAGTTCGATCATCTTGCGTAAGTCTATCGGCGGGAGAGGTATAATAGAGGCTTTTCTGATTTTATGCACATATTCACATTCTTGAGTAGGACTTGTCGCAGCCTTCACTTCGACGTTCGCTGTTTTCTTACCAACAATAACGCTTTGGCGCGCGTTATTCGCTACTAAAATGTAAGACTTATCAATAGTTTTTTCTGGCCCGACCTCTTCGTCTTTCTTGCCGTTTTCATGCATATGTTTTTGTATTACTTCTTGTGGTAGAGGGGGTAGCGGGTTGAGTATCTCTAGTTTTATTTTTTCGTCCTTTTGGTAGTCGTCAAGTTTAGTGGCGTGTCCATTGGCTCGGATCTGCTTGAGGGCAGCTTCGTCGCAATCAACCGCGGTCGAAGGCACGTAGTCCGGATGTGTGTTGCGAATGTGGCGCTCGAGGTTGTCTTTTCTTCTAAAGCGTCGACTGCATACCTTGCAGCGGAAAGGTTTTGAATCTGCCACAGAAATTGACATTAAGTCAAATACATTGTAAGTGAAATAAAAATTAACACTTGAAAAATGTTGCATGAGTACATTTACAGTCATGCATTTTTAATAACATTATTTTACATCCATTCCATCTGTGCTCAAGTCAGAAATCAGATTGAGGACGTTCTGAAAAATGGCTCGGTCAAGAGTACCCAAAACCGACGCTCATGTATGAAAAGATTGATGAGTGTGGATGAAGCTAAAGAGGTATGTCAGAATCGTAGCAAGTGGAAGTCTGTGGTCTCTGCCTACCTCTACGGGAAAGAAACGTGATTTGTATGTGCTCAAGTGTCATTGAGTTGAAAAGTAGGTTTAACTCAAGGTTATAAAGTCGGGTCTACGCTAGACGAACCGAGCACGAGCGAAGCACAAGCGGAGCCGTTCTCGGCTTCGTCGTTCGTGGCGTCAAGTGTGGACGCACAACGAAATCCCTTTGTGTTCGTCAGAAAACCGACAACAGGCGGAACGCAGCCGAGCACGAACGAAATGCTCGCAGCGCGCTCGTTCGAGACTTGTAAGTCGGTCCACACTAGACGAATTGTATTCGGCTCGTGCTCAGTTCGCCTAGCGTAGAGCCGTAGACCCACTTTAAGGACATATAAGGTGTAAGGTGAGAGTGACGTACCGGAGTGCACGGCGGCGTGTCGGCGCATGTCCTTGCTGGAGTGGAAGGCCTGCGGACAGCGCGGGCACTGGTGGCGCCGCGCCCCCCGCGCGCCGCGCCCGCCCCGCCCCGCGCATGCGCCGCGCACGCAAGCGCCCCACCCGCCGCAAGCGCACTTCCTTTCTACGACATAACAATGTGCATAAGGTTGTACAACACAGAACACCTGACTATCGACTTCCTATTTCAATTTAAAAATCAGTACCCATATACATATACATATTTTCACGCCTGTCTCCCATTGGGGTAGGCAGAGACTATAGATTTCCACTTGCTACGATCCTGGCATACCACTTTCGCTTCATCTATGTTCATTAACCTCCTCATGCATGAACGTCGGTTTAGGGTGCTCTTAACCTGTCCTTTTTTAAGAACGGCCGCAACTTGGTTGTCGTACGTTCGTCGAGGTCGGCCCCTTCCAACTCTTCCATCCATACTCATCATGTATACTCGTTTCGTCAATCTCCGTTCATCCATCCTCTGTACATGCCCAAACCACCTTAACATACCTTTCTCAATCTTTGTTACTATACCTTCTTTCACACCACACCGCTCCCTTATCACGCTGTTTCTCACTCTATCTTTCAAAGTTACCCCACACATACTTCTCAACGCTCTCATCTCTACAGCATTTATTCTACTTTCATGTCTCTTCTGCCATACCCAACTTTCACTACCATACATTAGTGTCGGCGCCAACACACCCCCAATTACAGCCCGCCGAGCCTTTTCGGACACACTTCGGCTATTCATGAAAGTGTGCAGCGCCCCATTCACTTGATTACCGGCACTCACTCTCCTTTCAATGTCACTCTCATGCTTACCATCCCTACTAAACAAAGAACCCAGATATACAAACTCTTTTACTTGTTCCACTCTTACGCCACCTATCAAAATATTGCACACTGTCATAATTTCTTCCCTTTCAAAAATCATAATTTTCGTCTTACTTACATTCACTTTCATTCCCTTATTCCTAAAAGCGCCATCCATAACTGTTACCATCTCCTGTAACTCCTCCTCCGACGATGCAAGGATAACTTGATCATCGGCATAGAGGAGACATTTGACAAGTAACTCATTCATTCTTAAACCACATTCACTGTCTTTCAAATCTTTCAGACAACTGTCCATGAATAAGTTGAACAGCCACGGTGACGCTACACATCCCTGTCTAACACCCTTATCGATGCTGAACCATTCAGTGTAGGTCCCGTTTATCCTGACACATGCACTGGAATCTTCATAGAGAGATTTCAGTGCACGAATCAGGCCGGCAATCAAAAAATCAGTACCCAAAAGCTATAAACAATATTACAATAGCTCTAGTTTTATAGCTAAATATAATCTAATAATAATACAATTTGTAATAGTTTTTGTAATTTGTAGTATACAAAAAAAACCAGGGATGTACGGGAGCCGCCTTTCACCTTTATGCTCCAAGCCAACCCTACCTGCCCGCGGTCATCCTGCTGAATAACGGACGGGCTCTGGCGACCGGCTGATAGCGGTATAACACAGCTGTTTTTTTTTGGGCACAGCTTAATTTATTTGGCCGTTGACAGACAGCAGTGTCAACAGTACGAAAAGCTGTGTCCCTGCGATCGCCAATCCGCTTGCCCCGCGTTGCGATTATGGGCATATACCCTCCATGAGTGAAGCTCACAAAAAACGGCCCCCAGTTCCCGGTAGCCCTGTTATTCCCGACCAAGGCGGCGGTCACGGTAACGGCAGGGCGGGGGGTGCGAAGAATCCCCGGGCTACGGAAGGCCGCCCATCCCACCTGACCCTGGCTACGTACAACGGACGCAGTCTGAGGCTTGACGCACATCTAGCACAATTGGAAGTGGAGCTGGAGAACATTAGGTGGCATGTTTTGGGGTTGTGTGAAGTCCGAAGAGAGGGGGAGGACACTATAACCTTGAACTCGGGCCACCTACTGTACTTCCGCGAGGGTGATAAAACATCCCAGGGCGGCGTAGGGTTCCTTATCAACAGGGCCCTCGCTAATAACGTTGAAGAAATCTCCAGTGTGTCGACCAGGGTAGCGTACCTGATAATCCGACTATCGAAACGATATTCGATTAAGATTATTCAGGTCTACGCACCGACCTCGGCACACTCGGATGATGAAGTCGAAGATATGTACGAAGACATATCTAGAGCCTTGCACAACACCACAAAGACTCACTTCAACGTTATTATGGGGGACCTCAACGCCAAAGTGGGAGTTCAGAATTGCAGCGAATCCAGAATAGGACCTCATGGCTATGGATGTCGGAATCACAGGGGGCAAATGCTTGTCAACTTCCTAGAGAAAGAGGGGCTCTTTTTAATGAACTCTTTCTTTAAGAAGAAGCCTCAAAGAAAGTGGACATGGCAAAGCCCCGATACTGTGACAAAAAACGAGATCGACTTCATCATGACGGATAAGAGGCACATATTCAGGGATGTCTCCGTAATCAACAGGTTTAATACCGGATCTGATCACCGACTTGTCCGAGGCTCCCTGAATATCGATCTGAAACTCGAAAGAAACCGTCTGATGAAGTCCACGCTCCGACCGAATCCACTCCATGCCATGACGGGCAGCGAGAAGTTTCAAAAGCTTCTCGCTGACAGATTCGATGCAATGAAACCCACTGAGGATGTTGATGAGGCCTTACAAAACGTAGTTGGAACATTGAAAGACGAGGGCATCAAGTTTTGCCAATCGCGGCATAAAGGCAAGAAGTCTAAACTCTCGGACGAGACTCTGCGGCTAATGACAAAAAGGCGGGAAACCTCCTGGTTGACTTCGTCAGACAGGTCAGACCTGAACAGACAAATCGCGAAGATGGTACGTCGTGACCTTCGGAGCTATAATACGCGAAAAATTGAACAGGCGATAGAACGAAACCGAGGGTCCAAAGTATTCACTCAGCAGCTTGGAAGGAGCCACCTGACGAAGCTCACCACAAACGATGGCAGGACCGTTTTGTCAAAGCCGGAGATTCTTACCGAGATTGAAGACTTTTATGGCCGACTGTATGCCGCCTATGTTCCTCGTCCACAGCGGGAAAACTGCGTTTCAAGAGCCGCCCTGATACGCCGATATGCCACTACACCGACGAACTGCCGGATATCAGCCACGACGAGATCGTGTTGGCTTTAAGACAGCTTAAAAATGGAAAAGCCCCCGGTGAAGATGGAATTACTTCAGAGCTCCTGAAGGTAGGAGGAGCCCCTGTTGTCCGGGAGCTGCAAAAACTATTCAATTCCATTATTCACTGCGGGAGAACTCCAAAGGCGTGGCATGAGAGTGTGGTGGTTCTGTTTTTTTAAGAAGGGAGACAAAACTCTTCTTAAAAATTACAGACCCATTTCCCTTCTAAGCCACGTCTATAAGCTGTTCTCTAAGGTCATCACGAATCGTCTCGCTAGGAGACTTGACGAGTTTCAGCCACCGGAACAAGCCGGGTTTCGCACGGGGTATGGCACCATAGACCACATTCACACAGTGAGGCAGATTATACAGAAGTCCGAGGAGTATAATCGACCCCTGTGCCTGGCATTTGTGGACTATGAGAAAGCCTTTGACTCAGTGGAAACCTGGGCTGTTTTGGAATCCTTACAGCGGTGCCAAGTGGACTATCGCTACATCGAGGTGCTGAGATCTCTCTACGAATCGGCCTTTATGAATGTCCAAGTACAGGACCAACAGTCTAGACCCATCCAATTGCGCAGAGGCGTGAGACAGGGGGACGTCATATCCCCGAAACTGTTCACGAGCGCATTGGAAGACTTGTTTAAGACGCTGGACTGGAAAGGTAAGGGCATAAACATAAACGGCGATTACATCTCGCACCTACGATTCGCAGACGACATAGTCCTAATGGCAGAGTCGCTAGAGGAGCTTCAACAGATGCTGGACAGCTTAGCATCAGCCTCGCAAGGCGTAGGTCTCAGCATGAATTTGGATAAAACCAAAGTCATGTTAAATGACCACATTGATCTGAGACCTATTGCTGTGAATGGTCATCTTCTTGAAGTTGTTTCAGAATATACTTACCTCGGGCAGATCTTGCAGATGGGTAAAAACAACTTTGAGAAGGAGGCCAAGAGGAGGATCCAACTGGGCTGGGCAGCATTTGGAAAACTACGTCAAGTCTTCTCATCACCCATACCGCAAAGTTTGAAAACGAAAGTTTTCAACCAGTGCGTCCTACCCGTGATGACCTACGGTGCTGAGACGTGGACACTCACAGTACGGCTAGTCCACCATTTTAAAGTCGCTCAGCGTGCTATGGAGCGTGCTATGCTCGGAGTTTCTCTGAAGGATAAAATCCGCAACGAGGTTATCCGACAGAGAACCAAAGTCGTCGACATAGCGCACCGAATTAGCAAGCTGAAGTGGCAGTGGGCTGGCCATATCTGTAGAAGAACCGACAACCGCTGGGGTAGACGTGTTCTTGAGTGGAGACCGCGACTCGGAAAACGTAGCGTAGGACGCCCTCCGGCAAGATGGAGTGATGATTTGCGAAAGGCTGCCGGCAGTAGCTGGATGCGACAGGCCGAGGACAGGGTGAAATCGCGCACATTGGGGGAGGCCTACGTCCAGCAGTGGACTATTATAGGCTGATGATGATGATGATGATGATGATGAAAAAAAACCTGCAAGGAAATTCTGCAAATACCATTATAGTATTGTTATTTCTTTGTCAGAATGTTTATATCAAAAATGTTGTGATAAGCAACAATATAAAAGAAGACATCTCACCGTGTTTTAGAACATGTTTTCTATAGTTGGAACTGTCTCGGAACCGGCTGCCGCAGGTAGGGCATCCATAAGGTCGCTCTTCTGTGTGCGTGAGCCCGTGTTTACGTAGCGACGACAGATTGTTGAACGCCTTATTGCATTGGTTACATGCAAACTTCTTCTCTTCTAAATATGTAAAGAGTGAGTATTAATTAAGTAACATAAAGTGCGTATATTTATATGAAACAGGTATACCCCAAGGTTCAATGCTTGGGCCTTTTGTAAGTGAGTTTTTGTATCAACACTCAGGCTGGCGCTGTAGATACCAAATATATTCTGGTATCTAATATAATTGTAAAAACTCACTAGTATGCTTCAACTTGTGTCTCTGCAACTTGGACATCTGGAAGAATCCTTCGCCGCACACGTCACACGCGTACGTCCGCTCGTTACGGTGCACACGCATGTGGTACTTGTAGTGGGACAGCGTAGCAAATGTCTGCAAAGCAATTGTGACGATTAGTCTTAACTATTGTACACCTCAACAACACATGACTATACAGTGTACCATTATTCAATATTGCTTGTCATGATCTTGTAGTCTTTATTGTTTTGAAACCTACTTTCGGAGTTTCCACATAAATTTGAACATCCGCATTAGCTTATTTATTAATGCGGATGTTCATGCAAATTTACCGCTAGAGCGAGTCACGCACGACAAGAAAGAAATTCGGCGGGACCCGGACATATTACTCATGATGGTGACACTGCCAATTCACCAATAAAAAATTGGGTTGAAGACTTGGGTATCTTACAGGAATAAAAAAAGAATCAATATAAATGAACATCTACTTGAATAGTGGCACATTCATTCAGAAGAATTAATCTTCAATAGCACACAGATTTTTATCGCCAGCCAGTGATCCAAGTGAGCAGTTGTTTAGTAGCACAGGATTATGAACCCCAGAGTGAAGCTTTACCCAGAAAAATGGTGAATTGATGATATTGCTCTTCATCAAATATAATGCACCCATTTTTAAATATTATATTTAATACCTTTTTTGTATTCTATTTCTACACCCATCTGAAGTTTTCTTTTTTAAATCTTGAAAGCAGATATGCAGATGTGGGCCTTAAAAATCTGCATCTGCATCCATAATTATTTACGGAATTTATAGGCCTCTAGATCACAACATCCCTGATCTAGAGGTAGATGCTCCGAGAATAATAATATAATTTAAAAAAAAAAATCATTACCTTGTTACATTCAGGGCATTGAAAAGGTTTCCTCTGGCCATTGCAGTAGGCATGGTATGCCACCTGGCTGCGAGCATGAAACTTCTTCTTGCATACAGTGCATAAGTAATACCTGCCATTTGTATCTGAAAATTTTGTATAAACACCAGTTTTAAGGATTTTCTCCCTATAGATAATCAAATCATAATATTATTATTCAGTATGGATGATCAGCCTTCATGCTGTTGTATCTACATATCTATGTTGCAGTACCTACTGGAGTAGTCTTTGATTGTATCATCATCAGCATCAGCCTATAACACTCCAGTTGATTGTATGATATTAAGTAAATCATATTTTATTACAAAACTTTAATGACATGGGAGATAGTATACAATCAACAAATTATATTAAGCTAATTGGTTTTAAAATAATAAGTGCTTGCTTTCAATGTTAATTTTATCAATCAAGATTACTTATCAATAGCTATGAAAGAAGACTGATGTGTAAAATTGAATACACAATATTTGGTGAAAAGAAACTCACACTACACCTTCAGTGCAGGTATAGATTATTTAATTTTCTTCAGAGAAAGTACTACTAATGTAAATGGTGGTATTTTCAGGCCAGAACTTTTGATGGATAAATCCCTACTGTAGTGTTTGTGTTTCTATATCTATTTCATAGATATAATGACACTATCTCACATACACAAGTATTAGCGGACAACTTGTCTTGACAGCTGACAGTTACGAAATTGGCAGTGAGACCATGCCTTTATAATTATGTGCCGAGAGACATACCCGGCGGTAGTCTGGGACGGGACGAAGGCTGTGCTTGGTGTATTGGTGAGCCAGTGTAATAAACATATTATATGCGGACCCTACAAGTGGCGACGAGGATGGGATACTTCTAGTTATTGTAAAGATAATTGTTAAAACCATAAAAATGGAATCGTAAGTAAACATTGAAACAATGTTAGTGAAGGTGCAGTAATTGTAAGTATGTAAACAACATATTATTATGGTATTGTGGTATTATTAGGCTTCGGATACTTTTATTGAGGCTTCGTAAATTTATTATGTATCTCAATAGAATATGAGATTGTATTCCGAGTTACATAATAAAATTTCAAACATGATATTTCAAAATTGGCGGGAACGCCTGATTGAGAAGATAACCATAGACATTGATCTTGTTATTATAATTCGCCAAAAGGCAGGCAAAGGTTTGAACCATACAGCCTTGTCTTATTATAACCATAGACAATTGATATTTTTATTTTTTATTTCTAATGATGCCGAAGACAGTTAATATGTACGGGTAGTACATTACTTACTATAAAAAAGTGTTGCCATAACATGAAATGGTAGATTTTTAGAATAAAAATAAATAATAAAAGAATATTTATTAACAGGATAAAGATGTTCCACCTGCTTTACTGAAATTAAAGATATAAACATAATTGTGTGTATTCTTTAAATATATAAAACATTATATGAAAAGTAGTCTGGCTCACCTAGAGTCGATGGCGTAGGTGTGCGTAATTAACAACACATGTACGTCTTATATGTTATTTTATTTACTAACTTAATTACAACGTATGTGCATACATAAGCAACCCTAATGCGAACTAAGAGGTGGAATGGCGGGGCCTTCGCACTCCTTTGTCCTTCAAGCTACCCTCGCACCCAATGGCTTGCGTGGCTGCCGATGGTCGAGAATTATCCTTGAGAGCGATCAGCGGGGCCTAAGGTTCCTAGCTATGGAATGGATATTTGCATGAATCTTCGCGGTTTATATTGGCGACAGATTGTATGTGTGCAGGATCTTCATTATACACATCTGTAGTAACGCTGTGACAACCGTAAGTGTTTATAGATGGCGTTAGTTTTCTATGATGATTCCTTATAATTCCATTAGATGTTGCAATCATTGCGATGACTAAAGTTACTCATCTTGCTAACCGATAGATAGTGCTTTGCTACAGGGTAATATAAATGATTAGATTTTATCCATGAGTAGTTAGTCCAAATGGGCTTCCATTAAATTGGAAACGGTTTAAAGGTACCACCCAGGAGGAAAAGTAGTCTAAATGGGCTTCCATTAAATTAGAAACGGTTTAAAGGCACCATCCATGAGTAGTTAGTCCAAATGGGCTTCCATTAAATTGGAAACGGTTTAAAGGTACCACCCAGGAGGAAAAGTAGTCTAAATGGGCTTCCATTAAATTGGAAACGGTTTAAAGGCACCACCCATGAGGAAAGGTAGTCTAAATGGGCTTCCATTAAATTGGAAACGGTTTAAAGGCACCACCCATGAGGAAAAGTAGTCTTAATGGGCTTCCATTAAATTGGAAACGGTTTAAAGGCACCACCCATGAGGAAAAGTAGTCTAAATGGGCTTCCATTAAATTGGAAATGGTTTAAAGGCACCACCCATGAGGAAAAGTAGTCTACATGGGCTTCCATTAAATTGGAAACGGTTTAAAGGCACCACCCATGAGGAAATGGGCTTCCATTAAATTGGAAATGGTTTAAAGGTACCACCCATGAGTAAAAGTTATCTAGATGGGCTTCCATTAAATTGGAAACGGTTTAAAGGCACCACCCATGAGGAAATGGGCTTCCATTAAATTGGAAATGGTTTAAAGGTACCACCCATGAGTAAAAGTTATCTAGATGGGCTTCCATTAAATTGGAAACGGTTTAAAGGCACCACCCATGAGGAAATGGGCTTCCATAAATTGGAAATGGTTTAAAGGTACCACTCATGAGTAAAAGTAGTCTAGATGGGCTTCCATTAAATTGGAAACGGTTTAAAGGTACCACCCATGATTAGAATTAGTCTAAATAGGCTTTCATTAGATTGGAAATTGAGATTATGTATGGCTATGGCACAGCACTGCTGTGTAGACTGTAGGAGATTGCTTTGCATGCCACAAAAAAAAAAATCTATAATAAAATACCAGATGACATTAAAAAAATATAGAGATACTGCTAACCTCGTTCTGTAACAACATTCATTTGTACTCACATATTATATTGAAAAAAAAAATTGATCCATGAAATAACCTAGGCTGAATGGGTTTCGATTAAATTGGAAATGTTTTTTAGGTGTAGGATTGACAAAACCGATGAACACATAGTATAGATATAAAATTACGTACAATTGTAACGGGCCGATTTTTGTGAATTGTAGACTGATATGACGGTCTTTATTAGAGAGAGCAACTTATTAGATAAAATTATTGTAGCGTGCACTTCTTCAGGGATGTTGTGAAAAATATTTTAACAAGGGAGAGTAACATTAGGTAAAGTTATAATAGTAGCAAGTGATGATTGATTGACTGACTTTAGATGTGGTGTCTTAAGCTGAAAGTTATGAGCAGGGGTTTTACTTTTAAAAAAGGTTACACAAGTGCTTAAACAAGATGCAGAAAATTATATTAAGTTTATACAAGATGAAGAAACAAAAACGTGTTAACATGTGCTAGTAATGGCAAGCATTATTTTTAAAGCTGTCCAGAAAAGAAAGAAATGTCATAACATAGTTATGGAAAACAACTATTTAAAACTAGACTATTTACAAGAGACTCAGGAAAAGTGAACAATGACATAAAAAAGTAAATTTGACTAAAGATAATTATTATCTTTCAAAGTATATTATGAGACAAATAGTTGTCTCACTAGTTTATTATTTTGATATTTCAGCCAGGAATTTAACTACTCGACATGTTGCTTCTATTGAGCAACTTTCAATTGTAAATAATTTAAATTAGATAATAAGACAATAGAGGAAATCTCTTGCAATAATTTACCCCAAGATCAAAATAATTTACTTTCTTTTAGTGAAACACCTGTTCTATATTATGCTCATAATTGTAAAAAGCCAGTCCTTAACTTAGTCCATCAAAATATTCAGGGAATGTCAAATAAAGAACTTGAGATTGAATTGTTCGTGAACTGTAATAATATTGACATTTTATGTATCACAGAACACTGGCTCAAAAGCCACCAGTTCATGTTCAATTTCAATAATCATCAACTTGGTAGTTCGTTTAGCAGACAAAATGCGATACATGGTGGCTCTTTGATATTATTAAATAAACACCTTAAATTTAAAGAACGTAAGGACATAGTGAGCCTGTCTGTTGAACGGACTGTTGAACTAGCCTGTGTGGAATTAGAGCGGCTTGTTGTATTAAGCGTATACAGGCCACCTTTGTCATTGTATGAATGCTTTGAAAGCACCATGGATGATGTGCTGTCAAAAATTTGCAAATTAAATAAAAACATTGCAGTCTGTGGTGACTTCAATATAAACTTATTGGAAAATACTTCAATGTGCTCCAAAATTAAAAATTTGTTTCAATCCTATAATCTTGAAAACATTTTTTTAGAACCTACAAGAATAACTGCTACTACAGCTACATGCTTAGACAATATTTTTACTGATATAATACCTATTAAAAAACAGATTATAAACCAACTAGATTCAGATCATTGTGGACAATTAATTACATTTGTCAAGCAAGAAAAAAATGTTGGAAAGAAAGATATTATTGTAGTGCCTAAGACCGTGGGTCGTTTGGAGGTGTTTAGAAACAAATTAATTCATAAATTACCTTATTTATATCATAGTGATAATCCAAATGAAATGTACAATACCTTTTTTTCTATGTATTGTACAGAGTTCAATTCAACATTTGTCCCCAAGAAAATCTCGGTCAAGGGTACTACAACCTTCAGTGAATGGGCTACTATTGGAATTCACAAAAGTAAAAAGAGGCTTTATGAGTTATATGAAGAAAGAAATAATAATAAAAGCAAAGAATTCTACGAATATGTAAAAAATTACTCTAAATTATTTAAAAAAATCTGTAGTGAAGCTAAAATAAGATACTTAAGTTCTAAGATAAAAACTAGTACTAATAAAATACAAATGACTTGGAACATTATAAATAAAGAGACTGGAAGAGTTAAGAATCGGAACACAGACTACTGTCTTTGTATTAACAACAAGACAGTCGCAGCTAATTCGGAAGTGGCCACCATATTTGAAAATTTCTTTACTGATATTCCAGTCGAAACTACAAAATCTTTAAATTCATCACCAACAGCTGCTGAGTCTTTATTAATAGAAAATGTTAACATGTGCAATCTTGAATTTAATTTTGCTTATGTCGGTGTTAGAGATATTATCAAAACCTTTAACACACTTAATGTAAAGAAGACTGCTGACCTGTGGGGACACTCTGTACAAGTCTCGAAAACAATTATTAATATAGTCGCACCTGAGTTAGTTATAATATATAATAAAAGTATAGAATGTGGTGTATTTCCGGACTTGATGAAAAGTAGTAAAATAATACCGTTGTTTAAATCTGGTAGCACGTCTGACCCCACAAATTTTCGACCTATTTCAGTGCTACCTACCTTTAGTAAAATATTTGAAAAGTTAATGCTTGATCAGCTGCTTAGTCATTTTAATAAAAACCAATTATTACATAAAAAGCAGTTTGGATTCACTAGGGGTCGCTCGACAACCGATGCCGGTGTCGAGCTTCTGGAACATATCTTTGATGCCTGGGAGGAGTCGCATGATGCTCTAGGTATTTTTTGCGACTTGTCTAAGGCTTTCGATTGCGTTTTTCATGAAACACTAGTCAGGAAATTACATCACTATGGAATAAGGAACATTGCTTTGGATCTTCTTACTTCGTATTTGAGTAACAGGATTCAAAGAGTGGATGTTAACGGAGAAAGGTCCCCGGGGTCTATGGTCACCATGGGAGTTCCGCAAGGCTCAATTCTTGGCCCGTTTTTATTTCTTGTATATATAAATGACTTACCTAGCCTAATAAAAGACAATCACGAAGTAGTGTTATTTGCAGATGATACATCACTTTTATTTAAACTGAAACGACAGCAGCCCATAACTGACAATGTGAATAACGCTGTTTCTAAAATAGTACACTGGTTTAATGTGAATAATTTACTTTTAAATGAAAAAAAGACTAAGTGTATTAGATTTATAACACCTAATGTTAAGCAAGTGAAAACCAGTGTATTATTAAATAGGGAGGAGTTGGATCTTGTGGATACCACGACGTTTTTAGGTATCACTTTAGATTCAAAGCTACAGTGGGGCCCACATATAAATAAGTTGGCGAAAAGGCTCAGTTCTGCAGCGTACGCGGTTTTTAAAATACGTCAGTTAACCGATGTAGATACGGCTAGACTAGTATATTTTAGTTATTTTCATAGTGTAATGTCGTACGGCATTTTGTTGTGGGGAAACGCTGCCGACATTCAAACTATTTTTGTGTTGCAGAAAAGGGCGATTCGCGCAATTTATAACCTTAGTTCTAGACATTCACTGAGGGATAAATTTAAAGAAATTGACATTATGACTGTCGCATCTCATTATATCTATGAAAACCTCATTTATGTAAAAAAGAATATTACACAATACTCTAGAAATTGCGATATTCATGATGTCAATACTAGAAACAAGAACAAGCTAATATTACCAATGACTAGGCTCCAAAAAGTCAGTAATTCATTTAAGTGTCAAAGTATTCGTTTCTACAACAAAATCCCAAGCCACATTCAAAATTTAAGCATCAACAAATTTAAATTTCACATTAAAAATAGACTATGCAAAAAAGGTTTTTATAAAGTGATAGACTATTTGAACGATAAAAATGCTTGGGATTGAGCTGCTCTGATGAACCGGGCTATTACTATGCTAGTCAGACACTGTGATATAATGACATTATTTTGATTATTAACATTATTTTGTACTGACATTATTTTGATTATAAAGATTCTCTTGTTATTAGTGAATTGAATTTTGACATTTATGAATTTTATTAATATTTTGTTGTGACATTACAATTTATACTGACATTTATTTTGACATCTAAGTCTATTCTAGTCATTTTTCTTTTGTAAATGTGAGTACAATGTAGGCTTAATTTTATTATACCAGTTTCTATAGTCTGGAGGCTTTGGGAATTTTATACGACCTACACGAATGTCCTACTGATCTGGTATTGTCGTGTGACGGGTCGTTGAGCTCCCTTAATTATGGTTGAGCTACACGATGACTGATGCATGCTTGCCGTCAGTTAGGACTGGTCTACTCAAAGCTGCTATGGTTCTTTCCTCAAAAGGCCATTTCAGACATTGCCCTGCATTGTCCCACTCACATTATTTGCATTATTTTATGTCTGGACTTTAAAAGAGACCATGATTCTCTGAGTTTGTTTCGGTGTTTCTTCTCAGAGGTCGTCAGTTAGGAAATGCCGAAGCCATCTAGCTATAAAAAAAAAACAAACCATTGACTTGTAAAAGTGTCTCTAATGATCTACTTACAGAAATAAATATCATTTCATTTCATTTCATTTCATCATTTCATTTCATTTCATTTCATTTCATCATTTCATTTCATCATTTAAGTTGATATAATAAATGGAATAATAATATTAAGAAGAAATTCAATAAAAATAAAATAGTTATTGGACACAGATATAACTAAAGATAAAGAAGATAAGGAAGCGGCGGTAGCCTAATGGCTAGGGCGTCGGACTTGCGAGCATGTGGTTGCCGGTTCGAACCCCACCCATTGCACTACCGACGCGACGTGAACCCACTCGTAACACAAGCAATCTAGTTTAGCACGAGGGGTTAACAAGAATACTAGTAATGTGCGACCCACATTGCTAGTAAGCTTTAAAAAAAATGATGTGGACCAATTTCCCGGTTATCTTCTATTGTATTAACATAATTATTCATAAGGATAATAGTGGCGTAGATATATATTTGTTCAGCAGCGAATAGGTATAGGCTGATGATGATATCTTTGTTTGAATATAAGGCATGCATGCATACTAATGTCGGTGTATTAAATGTGACCTTTAGTATGTGAGAAAAGTGTGTGCAATAACAACTACACAATTAATACCAAGAAGAATTGCCTGAACTATATTTACGTGTAACACAGAACTATTAAAGCTACATAGTGAACTACTTGTGATCTTCTTTCTCTTCACTCTCATTTCAACCTAACTTCAACTTGAACCATCATTTTTGTGGAGTGTACGAAACCGAATAGTACCTATTACAAATTGTATCATAAATAAAAATAGTACTGATCTGAGTTGAGGCAGCAATGAAGAAGAATGATGAGCAATGTTGTGCTTTTATATAAGAAAGTCTTAGAAGATTTTAATGAAAATGACGCATCGTTATAATAAGTACCTATATTTACAAAGTCAGGAATGTGAGATTCAAAACTAATTGCACCAAAACCTGTAGCAATATCTATGCACGGCATAAAAAAAAAACAAGCAAATTAAATCACTAATATTAGGTATCTTTTAAAGAATCAGTGGGTTTAAGTCGCCATTGGTTTATTAGAACCATTTTCTACAAATAATGAAATCATCATTTAGTAGGTAGTCAGTTGATAGTAGTTACAATCGGGTACTTAACGGGTGTTTGATTTGTTTATTTTTTTTGAATTTAATTAAATAGTATAATTCTCTATTTATGCATTTAAAATTTTAGTGGGAGTGCAAAAAACGAGTGTTAGTACTTATAAAACTTGTATAGCACAGTGAGTAGTGACATCATCTCAAGGAAGTCATAAGTATTTTGTTGTGTTGATGGGAATTTTGTGCAATATTGTTATTTTCCATACAGTACCTTATTGACCGTAGATGAACAGTGAAATAGAGTGTCAGAACAAAGATACAGAGAAGTGTCTTCAAATAAGCTAAATTACGAATACCTCATTCACTCAGTGACCGAAAAATGACCAGTGGAAACAATTTGATTTTGTTTTCAAAAGATAGAATAGGGATATGATTCAAGTAAGAGACTTCTGAATTGGAAAAGGAGAAGGGAAAGTATGGTTAAGTAAAAGCTGAGTAGCCAAAAACTTAAAGAAGGAGATAAAATGTGTGTATGAGAAATAGAATAGCGGATGAACTTATCTCTAGTTTAATCTTACACCAAATGTGTTTGAACAAGCTTTAGATGGTGACATCATAGTAAGAAAGGAAGAAGCAGGATATACCTATGCTGTATAGAAATGTGGTTTGGTAAAAGGTAGAAGAATAAAGGAAACTATCTTTGTGAAGATATGGCTAATCCTATCTGGGACGATTGTTTCAGCGGCTCACAAAAAAATAAAAGTTACACATTTATGTTTTGTGATTTGAAACTAGCGGTTGTTTTTAATTTTAACTTATGCAAATATTGATACCTATTGTTTTAATTTTGTGAGTATCTCTTGATATAAATGTTATCTGCCAGTGGCTGACTAGGAATTTAAGGTTATAGCAAAGTAGAAACTTGCCTAGAGGCTGAAGGTTACAAAGGAGCGCGGGTGGAAGTTATAATATGTAATAACTCATGACAACCAGACGGGGCGCCGATGAGGTGCTGCCTGTCTAAAGCGCTGTTAACATTTAATCAGCCACTGGTCAAATAAAAATATATGAAAAGGAAGGGATGTAGTGTTTGTGTTTCTATATCTATTTCATAGATATAATGACACTATCTCACATACACAAGTATTAGCGGACAACTTGTCTTGACAGCTGACAGTTACGAAATTGGCAGTGAGACCATGCCTTTATAATTATGTGCCGAGAGACATACCCGGCGGTAGTCTGGGACGGGACGAAGGCTGTGCTTGGTGTATTGGTGAGCCAGTGTAATAAACATATTATATGCGGACCCTACACCTACAATACCAAAATTAGCTACTATCTTCAGTGAAGACACATTTGTATTGTTTACAAATTTTAATTTAATTTTATCTCTAACAATAATCAAATAAGATTGTTACTAGTAATATGCTTACCTGTTTCTATTTTAATATGCGATGTTTCCGGCTTCTTCTTGTTATAGTCAAAATAAATCTCACACTGAATCTCCTTATTGACGTCATCGTCACACGACTTATCATCAGGCTCTACCGGCTCGATGTCAAGAGCTGGATCATTGTCGATCACTAGTTCGACGTCTAAACATTTATCCAAATTCTCCTCTACTGCCGGCTTAGACTTCGCACTAAGGCAAGCAAGGCAACCAGTCTTCTCGTGTAGCAAACAGTCCATACATTTTACATGACCACAATTCTCCGTTACCAAACGATTATCCGTCGAATTCACTGGCTTCTCGTTGCGACAATTCGCACAAACTTGTGAATTCATATTGTAAAAACAAAATTTTAGGTTATGCGATATATAATCTAGCTTAAAACAATATTTATATTACGAGAAAGGAAAATGTTGTTTTTTAACACACGTTTAAATATCATTGCAGTATCCAAAATCACACAAAAACAAAAAATAATGTTTTTTCATGTTGCAAAATAAACGCTCGCCAAAATGCGTGTTACATTCTGAAATTCGTTCTAACTCCGTTATAAAATAAATATATAAACTGCCATCAGCATTTAGTTCCACTGATACAAACAAATAATATGATTCATAATTTAAAGCTATCATAATTATATAAATTGTAATTTTTTCGTATTTAACCAAAGTCAGTGGAACTATAGTTTATAATTTACTAGATAGATTCATTGTACAATAAAATTAAAAATAGTTTCAGAACGGACCTACGACTAGACGCCATACCATAGTGCAAAAGAAAGAGTACAGTGAAGTGCAACAAACAAATAAACCAAATAACCCTGTACATTTGCCATTTTGAATGAGAATATTATTTTATTAATACTATATAATAAAAATTTATGCAAGTTCCCATCATATCGATGGTAAAAACTGAAATATTTTTGTAGCATAATTACACTACCAGTTCAAACATTGAAGTTCATATAAGGTTCAAATTCAAATCAATCATAACCTTTGACTATCTATCTATAAGGACCCGCCTCTCATGATCATTCCCCTCTGTCAAGGTAGTGGATTAAAAAATCTAACGCGTTTATCAAAACTGTTTAAGAAATCGATTTTTCATTCACAGAATCGTTTCCGCTCAGTAAGGTCATCATAAATGCTCCGAGTAAATACCGATATACGTGCAGTTAATGTATGCAAAAAAATATCTAATATCTTATTTAGATAAAGATGGAGTTATTTTCCGTATGTAAGTATTAAAGTTCATTTATTTCTATTTAAATCACATAATACAATTTATTAATAAAGATCGAGGACGTTACCGATTCAATAATCGAGTATAAAAGAATCGTTTAGTTCAAGCATGCACTCCCCACGAGACTACCCGCACTCCCCACGAGACTATCCGCACTCCCCACGAGACTAGCAAATTTTTTTTTACTAACTATATCAGCCTTCTTCTAATAAACGTAAGATTTAAATTTGAAATATCCATCGAAATGACATTTTTTGATTTTCAATTATATATCATCCAATAGGATGTCACCATTTATGATTTCCAATTATAGGTCTTAATGCAGAATTACCTTTTTTTGGCAATTATAGGCCTTATATATTATGACATTTTGTTTTTTTTTTATATTATATTTTGTTTTATATATTAAAGTGGTTACTGTACCCTATTATATGAACGCTTGCAACACCTGGGGTATCACTCGCCCGTTGCCGACCCTGTAAAAATCTTTTCACACCCGGTAGACAACCCACAACACCGGTACCCCCACTGCCAACATAACGCTTCCTTGCGGAGCTCTGGCGATCTTGCTCACCGTTAGGAATACAACATAGTACAGTGCTATGTTATTTGGCTACTATTTTCTGCAAAGTGTAGGTATTTCCCCAGTTGGGCAGCTCCAATTTCAAGTGGAGTTATTCAATTCTAACTAGGCCCTGCCTCTTGCGGGGTGTTTCTTCAAACACATTATTTTCTTTTTCGATATCCGGGTCAAAGAAATAACGAGAGTACGGAACACGACATACCATCACGTCTTTATTTCCCGAAGGGTTAGACAGATGAGTACTTAGGGGGCGAGCCTATTGCCATTAATCGGGCATAAACCCTTAATTTTATAGAAACACTCCAATAACACATTGCTCGACCGGGGAATCGAACCCAGGATCTCTAGTGTAGCAGTCGCTTCTTATCATATTAACGCGTGACATAATGAACTTACTCCTACTTATATCTCGTGGGAAACAAAACGCTCTGTCTAGTGTCATTCCTAATATGTCGGCCTGGCAAAGAAAATAATCAAACTAATTGGTATCAAAGTATTTGTAGCAAAACGTCCCCAATATCCGCTCTATCTATACTAATATTATAAAGAGGAAAGATTTGTATGTACCTATGTAACAAATAAACTCAAAAACTACTAGGCCGATTTCGAAAATTCTTTCACCATTTGAATGCTACATTATTCAAGATTAACATAGGCTATAGAATATGTATTTAGAAAAAGTTAGCGATTTCTCTCACCCGTGCGTTTATTTTCCAATTACAAATTATGTATTTATCTATACCTAAATAGTTTCTTTCTTTTGTATTTAATTGGCATGTAACAATGAGAGACATTGCATTGACAATATGACGCAAGATATTTAGAGGTGTGTATGGATGATTTTAATTTTGCAAATAAATAATTACATATAAAAATAATTTGTAATCGTTGTTTCGTTTTTATCCATGCTTCCTAAAATAATCTATCGATATAAAATAACGACATAGTAGCTTCCTAATATTTTTTAATGTTTTTTACGTTCGTATTGTCGTCGATTCTTGTATGTTGACGTATTTGACCTCTATGTGTGCGTAAATTGTGTTAGTGGTGAAGATTTTAATATGTGTGAGTTCGTAGCGATACAAAATAATTTTGAGTATGTGTGCAGCAATGTCTATGTAGTGCTTCCTCCCCCCGCACCAAAAGTGACAGACTTTTTTGTTCATAGAATTAAGCGCGTCACTTGTCCAGGGATAGATAGTCAGAGATCATAACATATTTAGTTTATAACATCGACCAATAAAATACTCTCGTTATTTAAATAATCTCATCAAAAAGCCTCACCAGATTATCTCGGCCCCTTGGCATTTGACTTTGTTCGAGTTCTAAGTTTGATTAACCCTCTAAAAATTAGGGAAAACCTATGCCTTCAATTTTGAACGTTTTTCATTTCATGTTATATTTTGTATCTGTGGATTTTTGCAGTTGTCATTTCGTTATAATTTCATTTCGTAGGTACGCCTTGGAGAGTTTTTTTCCTAAATATAAATAGTTAATTTATAATAAATATAAACTCAACATGGTAAGTTTGCAGAAGAATACATTACGCTGTTACTGTTACCAGCGAATTGTGTAATCAGTGTACCATTGACGTGCTATTTTCGCTCGAAAGATGTAACCTCAAAAATGGAATTTGTTTTCAGGATGTCTTTCTAATGATTAGGCGAAAAAAATTAACGATCTTTACTGATGCGAAGGATACGACAACTGTGCTAGAATTGAAGAAAATGATCGAAGGTGGGTGCGATTATCACGATACGAGGAAATTCTATTTATAGTCGGGATACAATGTCGGGCGCGCAGCGTAGGTTTTGTTGTGCCCTGTGTTATTCTTTATTGTTCGTGAAACTTAATTAAGCTGGAAAATATACTATACTCAGGTATTTTCCGATGGAAACGTTGGCCTCTACATTTCAGAGATTTATTGCTAAACCATTATATTTGTTTGTGTTTAAAATAGGAAAATAATGTTGATAGAAATTATGGCACCACAAAGTAGAATAATCAAAAAGAATTAAATGTTGTATTGTCAGAAGTTTACTGCCTTTGTGTTTCTAGACTTTGGACTGTGATTATGTCAATGTAATCAATAAAAACCAAGATAACTAAGCCAGTCTTAAGTCTTAAGCACATGCATAAATAATAACACAATATTAATATGACATGCTATTCTTATTAAATAATAGAAAATGGTTATCATAAGCAGGATTTTGTTCTGGAAATAATTTACACTACAATAAGAGAACACGACAGAGACAGAGACATCAATATTATAAATAACTGATAACCATAATATTCCTTTTTGCTCTCAAAGATTAGTAATAGACAAAATATTGGAAAGAGAGTCTACATTATGAAGAACCGAGGAAGTATTGTTCTGTTTCATTATATTAAGTAAAATGTTAATTGCTGTTTATTCTCAGTGACACTGAAAAATATAGGTACTCTACAATGAATACCTACATTAGTGTTGCAACATGTAAGCATCATATTGACCAAATAATTGACCATTGATAAATTTAGTATTTCCAAGACCACACAGAAAAACATGCAAACGGTTTAAATATTCGATTTTATATTCTTCTTTGTATTAAACTAGCTTCTATCCACAACTTTGTGTGTGTGAATGAAGGTCACACTGAACAGGGCCTGACATGGATAAAAAGTAGCCAATGTGTTATTTGCAGACTACAATCTAACTATGTGACAAATTTTATCCAGATCTGTTTAGCTGTTTTTGCATGAAAGAGCAACAAACATACATACATCCTTACAAACTTTCATATTTATAGTATCAGTAGGAAGTAGGATTATAGTATATAAAAAGTTTTGAGATTCCCTGTTTATTCATTATTTCTATTAATTAATCTAGTAAAATTGCAGAAGTGGTTTTCTTTGTATTTAAAGGCTGTTTTTCAGTAAGAATTTAATTTACTAAACCCTTACAAAAAACAGCATATTTTTTTTATTTATGTAGGTTTTAAACTGCTTTGGACCCTCAAAAACAGTTTTACATTGGGGTATACATATACTTTTATTTGACCAGCCCAATTGATATAATTTTGCAGTATTAACCTATTTTTTTAACAAATCATCAGGTATCTTGAAAGTGACACCACAGAGTCAGATGCTGTTCAACAAAGACAGCCAGCTGATGGAGGATGAGAAGACCTTGGCTGAGTATGGCCTCACATCTGCCACTGCCAAGGCCCAATGCCCTGCACCTATTGGACTGGCTTTAAGGTACATAATATATTATATATATATATATATCTCTTATAGTACTTTTTTAAATTTTAAAGTATAATGATGCAGGCTGCAGACAGGATTCAAACCTGTGACATGGAGAGTGGGACTCACAGTGGCTTAGCATCTGTTGTATTTAACCAGAAGAAGCAAGTTCGACAGCTGCCTGCAGTCTAATTTTTCCTTCACTAAAACAACTTTATAGTCTTAGCATGGAAAATGTACATATTTTTAAATATCACATGGTGGCTGCCTCATGTTTTCATTATTAGGGTTTCATACCTAAAGGGTAAAAACGGGTCCCTATTACTAAGACTTTGCTGTCTGTTCGTCTATCCGTCCGTCTGTCTGTCACAAGGATGTATTTCTAAAACAAATTATGTATTTCTGTTGCCGCTATAACAACAAATACTAAAAACAAAATAAAATAAATATTTAAGGGGGGCTCCCATTCAACAAACGCGATTTATGGTACGGAACCCTTCATGCGCGAGTCCGACTCGCACTTGGCCGGTTTCTTGTTATAATATTTATGATATACAAATACAATAAACAGGTATGATATTGTGTAATCGAAGATGTGAAAATATTTTTACTAGCCAATTTTTGTATGTATCTAACTATAAAATTTAAAATTTTTCATGCATTGAACTTGTGTTGCGTCTTGACGCCAAAAAATCATGAATTTCAAAATTGCTTAGGAACATTTATCTGCTCATAAACAAACCATTTCTTAGTTAGCTAACTGGTATTTGTTTTTATACATTAATCATAAGAGTGATCTTAGAAAAGAAGAGTATAAGTAAATTTTATATTAAGACATAATATTTATATAAAAAACAATTGAAATACTTCAAAATTATATTTAAATTGCATTTAAATTGTATTTAAACACCTTTAAAAAGTTGGTGCAAGTGGGCCTAAGTGTTGTACACAATTAATTATATAGTTAATTATCACATGCTTAAATAGTGAAGGAAACCTGCATTGCTGAGTTATTTTGTATCCAACCCTCATTAGACTAGCATGGTCGACTATACCCTAATCCCTCCCTTCCCAACAATGGGTTGATTATAATATGTAGTAAACTAAATTTTACTACATATCATAATCAACCCATTGTTGGCTAGGGGATTATTGACCTAATTAAATTGTATTCTGTACCTACATTATCCAAGAGAGAAGCCTATGTCAGCAGTTGAGAGAACAAACAAATGAAAGTGTGAAATTACATACACTTAAATACTAAACATATTTTCATATTGATTGCAATGCATGTTAAAATAATGAAGTGTGGCATTGTTTATGAAGCCTTGACCCAATATTTATTTCTCTGCCTATGAATGTTGTAATTTTATAATACAATGCTGCTATTAAACAGAGATACAAATTGCTTACCACTTACAGTATGACATGTAGTTAGTGATTATTTTAAAAAGAATTAGGCCTCTCATTGCCATGGTCACCAAGGTGTTAATTTGGTGTGTTTTATACCGATTTCTGACACTTACGCGAATATTAGACATTGAAATCTATTATTAGACTAGCTAACTAACATCTATTATTTTATTCCCGACGTTTCAGATCCTTTACAGCATCCAGTCTACCCAAGGTCATGGATGCTGTAAAGGATCCGAAACGTCGGAAAAAAAAAATCAATACAACGCGATAAAATCGGTATAAAGTAGTTTCATTTGTTGTGTTTTACCTAAACACTAACAATATTCTTATGTGGTAATTTGTAAGATCTATGTCTATGGGGTCATCCAGACCAGATGTTGCACAAAGTAGAAAGGTTTAGAAGGAGAACGACCTTTGCCTTTGCCTGCAGTGAAAAAAATATAAGATTGCTTGAATCGAGTTTAGTTTAGTTAATTATTACTAATGAGACACATGGAGAGTTATAAAATAAATCAATTATGTATTTTTTTTTCGAATCAGCAATATTGTCAATAGGCAGCATTTTCGCTCTTGTTATCCACTTACGGAATGCGGTTTCTGGTAATGAAATATCAATATTCCAGTTGGTATACGATGTTTATTTTTCCACATTTCAAAAGATGACGTGATAGTCCAGTCATTAATGAATCCAACCTACTGAGTAACTAGGATTTACACAGTAATTAAAGATATTGTTTCATATTGCAGGAAGGAGAACGGCGAGTTTGAAGCCTTGGATCTGACCCCGTACTCTGCGCCACCGGATTTGCCAGACGTGATGAAATCACAGGAGACCAATGGACAGGAACAAGTATGATTTTGTTCATTTGATTTTGTGTTATTCTCTGGTTTTGCCAACTTAATTATAATATTGGTGCTAATCAAGCGGCGGTAGCCTAATGGCTAGGGCGTCAGACTTGCGATCATGTGGTTGCCGGTTCGAACCCCACCCATTGCACTACCGACGTGAACCCACTCGTAACACAAGCAATCTAGCTTAGCACGAGGGGTTAACGAGAATACTAGTAATGTGCGACCCGCATTTCTAGTAAGCTTTTCTTTTAAAAAAAAAGAGATAGAATAATATTAGATAGAATTAAACTTTAAAGTATTTTTGCTTCCATTTTTCGAGGATTAAAACAATCATAATTTTTTCTTATAATTTCCAGATGGATCAACACTAAAAGACTCGGCTGTGGTTTGGACGCAACAGATGCAAGCACCAACTTTGCATCGATCGCAATGGTTTTGTATTATACCTAGTTCATACGACTGGACTACCTCGCTCGGCGGCAACCACCATCGGTCCGCGAGCGACACCTTAATTATATTTTTTTGCATATAACATATTTTGTTATTAATTTATCGATCATTTTGTTCGATTTTAACATATTCTGTTACGTCTACACGTTTCTTTGTAGTATTTTTGTGATGCTTTGTACGAAGGGAGTGTAGCTTTTTGTAGTTTATTGCGAAAATTTCAACCATGACTACATTGTGGTTGCACATTTGTAAGTGATTGATACTAGTTTTACATATAGATGTTGGGGTGACTTCTGTGCCGCGTAGCTCGCGCGGGGTGAGGTGTACAGCGACCTTGCTGAAATGTACTTCAATACATGAACATGGAATGATAAGACAGTGAGCGATGTATCGGTAGTCAAGTATTAGTCAACTAGTCTCAAATATATTCCAGCGTTATGTAATATAGTTAATTAAACGATTCGCAGGGATTATACAGGTCTACGAATGATTTACATCGATTAAGTTAGCTCAATTGGAAACTTAGCTTGTAATGCTGATATGTATTTTTTATGATTACCTTTAGTTGATTGAATATATGACGCCGGTACATTGCGAGCGAAGTTGACATAAATATGATTTTGCGTTTGCAACCCCGCAGAAAGCACGCGGTACGGACATACTACTTATTGGCACAATTGATATTAATCATTCATCATCTATTGTGGCTTTATTCGACTACCTAGGCCGTGACATCACACCATTTGGAATTATGACTTAAAACAAAAATATAATGGTATCTCAATTTATAAACTGAATCTTAGAAAATTTGTGCCTATAATTTTTCGCACTTGAACTAATTAACAAATATTTAAACAATCTATGTTACTAACTCCGCGACACTATTGATTTTAATAGCTTGACGCTTCAACTTGTACCGTTTTTTGTCATATAAGCGGGTACCATAATAACTAACTCATGTTCACGATAACATTATAAATGCATAGACGTTGTGAAAATTTGTGTATTTGTAGCGACATAAATATAAACATATTTTGATCCCAAAATTGGTTGAAAGTTGCTGTTGTATTATTAGGGCAACATTTTAAAATAAACTTGAAAACATACTGGGAAGTCGGCTACAAATAAACAGATTTAATAATTTTATTATACAGATTTGTTAGAAGCCTAAAGTAATACTGAGAAACCACTAATGCTCGAGTAAATCTGATCTCGTAACATCTCATTTTGTAAGTGGTATTTTTTAATTTTTATTTTATTTCACAGTTTCACACTAAAGCAAGTTCATACGGCTATATTTATTTGTGCTAGGTTTTGAATTGTGTATAGGTAGAACAATTTGAAGTGTTATGATCATTATAAGGTATTGCTAATGTGTGAACACTTGAAAGTATTCCTTTTCCTCGAGTCCCAGTATGTGTGGACACTGATGTAAGTGTTTATCAGTGTTACTTTAACTTTCGATCACATTCATGTGTACACATTATACATATGATTTTAAAATAAAATTAATAATACGGTTATTTAACTGAGATAGTATAGAATGGACTATAGATAGTAGATAATTTAATAGGGGTAAAATAGGGGCTTTTTATATTTCATAACTACACGAAAATAATCTTTGTTTCTCTGCAACATTCTTTATTGTGATCTATATTAAAAAAGTTGTATTGCCAATGAATTTGAATAATGTTTCTAGTTCCTCTAACTAAACTATTTTTTCTCTATTTTTTATGTAATTTTTCTAATGCACCTTTATTGATGTAAGATTTTTTGTATATTTTGGTTGGGGTTCATCCATTATATACGATGCCGGTGCTTGTCGGCGCAGCTAGCTGACTCGCTGGCGTATCCATTGACCGCATGGGTGTCTTCAGTCCGCCGGCAAATAAACCGCTTACGGTGCATAGCTAGATAATAACATACGAAAATCTCTGTGAGTTAGACTTGCTACCAAATACATTTTCTTTTTAAATTCAAATCCAAAAATAATTGAATAGTTGGGTAACGACATTGCACTTTATTTCACTTAAAATAAGATAGCTAATCTGTTAAACCATGCTGTTGTGATTCAAAACGCCACTACCATGTGTTTACTATCAGTATTTACCAGTCGTGATAAGTCAGTGTTTTTGTACCATATATGCTTTCTCTCTATCGAATTTCTAGTGCCCAAGTAAACCATGGTAGTGGGAATTATGTTTCCAAACTAGTCCAGTTCAAGGTGTATGCAACTGTAGAGTGGTTAGCTGTTATTTCTCATATTACTCAACTTTTGTTTTACTATGCTGGTACAAATCCTACTGTGATGGAAGTACTTGGCTGGCACCAACATTATTAAATATGTATTTATTCGTTTTAACATTTAAGCTATTGTAATCTAAGGTCTCACATCGGAGAGGTTTTGTATACCAATTAATAATTAGTAAATTGAACAAAACCGCTTGAAATACATAATGAGACTTAGACAAAGAATACCTAGTGTAGTTTCAAAAATCCACAGATGAGCCAGCAGGAAATAAAGCTGTTTTGATTTGTTTTGATGCGTTTTATTTACTATACAATGTATTAAGACCCTGTCCGACACGTGAACGTATAGTTAGATATCGAGATCCGGTTCCATGTATAATATACTAGCTTCTGCCCGCGGCTTCGCCCCCGTGGAATTCGGTCTGTTATCACATCCCACGGGATCGGGATAAAAAGTATCCTATGTCCGTCTCCTGATTCTAAGCTACCTCTCCACCAATTTTCAGCCAAATCGGTTCAGCCGTTCTTAAGTTATAAATAGTGTAACTAACACGACTTTCTTTTATATTTATATAGATACCAGCTTCTGCCCGCGGCTTCGCCCCCGTGGAATTCGGTTTGTCATCACATCCCACGGGTACGGGAGATAAAAAGTATCCTATGTCCGTCTCCTGGCTCTAAGCTTCCTCTCCACTAATTTTCAGCCAAATCGGTTCAACCGTTCTTAAGATATAAATAGTGTAACTAACACGACTTTCTTTTATATCTATACTAGCTTCCGCCCGCGACTTCGTCCGCGTGGAATAGTTACTTAGTCTTAGATTTTTGCGAAACTTTAATCGTTTACGCAGCGCATGCATCGGAAGCTCTCAAAAGGAAAAAAAAACCCCGATTTTGAAACATTCTTCATTCATGCTCCGCTCCTATTGGTCTTAGCGTGATGATATATAGCCTATAGCCTTCCTCGATAAATGAGCTATCTATCACTGAAATAATTTTTCAAATCGAACCAGTAGTTCCTGAGATTAGCGCGTTCAAGCAAACAAACAAACAAACTCTTCAGCTTTATATATTAAGTACTAGCTTCTGCCCGCGACTTCGTCCGCGTAGCGTAATGATATATAGCCTATAGCCTTCCTCACTAAATGGGCTATCTAACACTGAAAGAATTTTTCAAATCCGACCAGTAGTTCCTGAGATTAGCGCGTTCAAGTAAACAAACAAACAAACTCTTCTGCTTTATATATTAAGTATAGATTATACGATAAGATATCGCCTACCCACGGTAAAAGAATTAGCTTAAAATAGGTACTACAAATCAGAAACATTACCCCAAAGAAAATTAACTCGCTGAGCTAACTGGGCTCACCGCCCTTTCCCCTCATGACTGCCTTGCACATCATAAATGCGCGCGCGGTACTTGATCATTATTTTGCTGCGATGTTATTTTAAAACTGCGATATATCCTAAGATATTCATTGAAATCCAATGATGTAAAGGGCACTTTTGTTTTAAATTAAATACTTCTGATGAATAACGTATTTATTTGGATAAGGATTAATATCATGTTTATAAAAACACCTTCGCAAATAATGCATTTGGAATTTTAGAACAAAGTTAGCATTAAAAAGGTTATAGTGAGCCAACCTTAAAAGATAGACATATGCTGTCGCGGACTTTTTTTTAGAACTTTTAAAGAGGAACAATTCTGTCATACATGATTTTTGCGAAACTTTAACCGTTTACGCAGCGCACGCATCGGAAGCTCTCAAAAGGAAAAAAAACCCCGATTTTGAAACATTTTTCATTGGTGCTCCGCTCCTATTGGTCTTAGCGTGAAGATATATAGCCTATAGCCTTCCTCGATAAATGAGCTATCTATCACTGAAAGAATTTTTCAAATCGAACCAGTAGTTCCTGAGATTAGCGCGTTCAAGCAAACAAACAAACAAACAAACAAACTCTTCAGATTTATATATTAGTATAGATAGATACTAATATATAAAGCTGAAGAGTGCTTGAACGCGCTAATCTCAGGAACTACTGGACCGATTTGAAAAATTCTTTCAGTGTTAGATAGCCCATTTATTAAGGAAGGCTATAGGCTATATATCATCACGCTACGCGGACGAAGTCGCGGGCAGAAGCTAGTAATATATAAAGCTGAAGAGTTTGATTGCTTTAACGCGCTAATCTCAGGAACTATTGGTCCGATTTGAAAAATTCTTTCAGTTTTAGATAGGTAGCCCATTTCTTGAGGAAGGCTATAGGCTATATATCATCACGCTACGCGGACGAAGTCGCGGGCAGAAGCTAGTTGTATAATATAATCGTTTTGATTTGTAAAGTAAAAATATTCGAAAATAAAGATTACCGAAACGGCAATATTTACTGTGGCAGTTCGGTCGAAACAGTCCCTGCCAAACATACTATTACTGCAGGGCTGGACCGTGAGTTTAGGGGGCCCTGGGCTAATACTACTTAGGGGCCCACCTAATTACTCTAAAGTATAGAAAAAAATGAGAGTAAAATATTAGATTTATATTATAATATATTTTAGCAAGCTGAAGTGGCAGTGGGCTGGCCATATCTGTAGAAGAACCGACAACCGCTGGGGTTGACGTGTTATTGAGTGGAGACCGCGACTCGGCAAACGTAGCGTAGGACGCCCTCCGCAAAGAGTATAATAATATAGTTGTACCCCTCCGGCAAGATGGACTGATAATTTTCGAAAGGCTGCCGACTGAGCTGAGCTTGATGCGACAAGCCGAGGACAGGGTGAAATGGCGCACATTGGGGGAGGCCTACGTCCAGCATTGGACTGTTATAGGCTGATGATGATGATGATATTATTGGCCCCTTGAATCCACGGGGCCCTGGGCTGAAGCCCAAAAAGCCATATGGTAGATAAATAAATTGGCATATTTTGGGTTAATTGTGGCAATTTAGGCACGATAATCATTTTCTCGATAGGTACGTATTTATCGAGACTCCTAATAAAGCAGGAAAAAACTTAAGATTTCCGAACTAAGAGCTAAAGTGTCAGTGTCAAACACAAAATCTGAGCTCGGTGCATGTCGTAACCTCAAAATAATAATAACTCGTGGGATTCGGGTTTCTAAGTTGGCCAATAAGTTTATTTTATATAACATAATCGTAGATTTACTATGTAAACTAAATAAAAATATAAATAATTCAACTGCTGTTTAACTAAGTTTCATTTACAATGGGTAAACGTAAAGGTAAATGTGTGAAGAAGAATCCGGCTTCTAAGGAGTCCTTAGAGCCAGAGAACCTGGTAAAGGCGCCGCACTCATTTGTGATCCACCGCGGACAGTGCAGCAAAGACCTCATCGACCTGATGAAGGATTTCAGAAAGATTATGGAACCTTTTACTGCGTCGCAGTTGAAGGTTTGTTTTTATGGACTTTAACAGCAGTTCTTCCTCTGAGGCTCCAGGTTTTTTGTGGGCTTCTGAGTACCACTAATAATTGTCAAAGATCTTTTTATGACAACTGGGAATTGGCTTTACGTTCTCTCCTAGGCATGGACACACTGATATCGCGGCGAGCACAGCTTAAACTTGCAGATCAGTTGATCAACTTGGTTATTACTTAGCGACAACCCCTTTCGTTAATTTCAGTCGCATTTTGAACTGAACTGAGTATGTTTATTCATTCATATTCAACTTATTTTTGTATAGATAACTTTAGTAGTACTGATTTCTGAAGTTTACGCAAATATTAGACATATTGAAATAAAACAACTTTGCGGATTATATTGCATTATATTAGTATAAATAATACAATACAAATCCCGACAATTTGGACCATTTACAGCGTCCATGGCCACGGGCAGACTGAGGTGTCATGCGTCTTGTTGTTGTATTTATTGACAGCTTAACCCTCACCCCTCACTTCACTTAACCCTTTCACTTTTACTTTAATTGTGGATTTATTCATTATTCTATTTGGTGCAGAATGAGCTCACCATATCTTTTTGTCTTGCAGTTTTGGGCATGCATGTAGACCTAATAGAATCTATAATAGGGTTCCAAGCAGGTGCCTATACCCATCCATCCTCTCTGTTGAAATTTGGGTGCTTTTTAATCTCAATGGCCTCACAAATCATCCTGGGTAGGAATCAATTCTCTTTTGCAAGGACCTGTGGTTTGTCATATCTGATATTCTATTAATATTTGGGGACGCCGGCAGGCACCAGACAGGCGATCAGTCCTCATGTTGGGATTATTTCGCCCAGTTCCCCATCAAATCTGATATAGTGCTGAGCCTTGTCAAGTGCATGTTCACAAACTGCTGATTTCTTGGAACGGCGGTGCTTGACATCAACTATGTGCTCCTTTACACGGGTTCCTATGCTTCCTTTTGTTTGGCCTATATATGAGATGATTGAGTAGTGCCGTTTTTGCATAATTATGCAGTCAACAATTAGAAAAACCATAGTATAAGAAATTCAGAATACAATACTTTATTTTTCAGGAAAGAAAAAAGAACACAATAAAAGACTTTGTGTCAATATCGGGCTACCTACATGTGTCTCACATGATGGCGTTCACAGAAACGGAGCTGGGTTCCTACATGCGGATGGCTCGGTTACCTCGTGGACCTACCCTCACCTTCCGCATACATAGCGTAAGTAAAAAAAAAAATAAGGAGATTTCCTTCATTCTTCACCAGGCTCACAATGTTTTCCTTGAACATTTAAGTGTGTGATAATTAACTATGCACATGATGCACATGACTGAAAAGCCAGAGGTGCAAGCCTTGGAATTGAAGCTTTGGCAGTTCAATGGTCATATCACTAGGCTATCACTGCTCTCTGCTTATTGGTATATGATGACAAACCACACCAGAAGTATCACTATAGAAAAACAGCTTCATTGATAATTAAATAAAACACCATTCTCATACTACCCTGCAGGTGAGGATTAAATTAAGCAGTATGGTTATGGTTCATTGTCATCTTGAGAACTGTTGTTTTTTTTTCTTTACTTCCTTTTGGCAGCTATTCGAAAAACTCACTGTAATATGAAATAATATAAAAACACTCAAGTATGAAATAATATCATATAACTGTCTCTATAAATAATTCCCTTGTCCACAGTACAGCTTGGCCCGCGATGTGATCTCGTCGCTGCGGAAGCAATATGTGATGATGCGCGCGTTCCAGCACGCGCCACTTATAGTGCTCAACAGCTTCTCTGGTGAAGGAATGCACATGAAACTCATGGCTACCATGTTCCAGAATATGTTTCCCACTATTAACATTACAACTGTGAGTTTTTCATTTCTTTCTTATTATGATAATAATATCAGGGCATTTCATTTTCGTACGCATTAAACGTGGTATGTTGCTAGCGTCAACGAACAGACTGAGCTCCCCTTTGCTTTCGGTCAAAAACGCTGCGAACGAGCGCTGAGCGCGGAGCGCGCACCGTTGTACGCTCCAGGAGCGCGGAGAGCAAGAGGTTTGCGAACATAGTGGATACCCGGCTTCATGCGGCTAACGGACCTGCGACACATGGCGCAGAAGCCAAACGCTAATATACATTCTACCCCTTACGATATTGCCGAAAATGGATACTTTTCTTAAACTTTTGTATTGATTTCAGGTAAAACTAAAAAACATTCGTCGTTGTGTACTAATGAACTATAACCCATCGACTAAGCTCGTAGATATGAGACACTACGCCATCAGAGCCACACCGGTTGGTCTCAATAGAGGAACTAAAAAGGTATACTTTGACAATTTTTCGTATCTACACCAAATTGGAAGAAATTTCCTGTTCTGTTGGCTAATAGGTTATATGAGCAACTGCCAAGTGGCAACTATGCAATTTGCTTTAATTTTCAGATGGTGCAAGGCAAAATACCAAACTTAAATCGTTGCAAGGATATGTCGGAATTCTTTGATAAGTGAGTATGAAGCAGAGTTGATACATATTTTTTCTTTTTTACGAATCAACGCTTACGTTGTGTTTCGCCGAGTGAGTGAGGAAATGAGGATATAGGTAAGCCCAAACCCTTTTAGGAGGCGGGCAACGCACTTGCGTCTCCTCTGGTGTTGCGGGAGTCCATGGGCGGCGGTAATCACTTACCATCAGGCGATCCGATTCCTTGTTTGCCTCCCTATGCCATAAAAAAAAATATTGGCCTGTGTAGTTAGCAAATTTTTTTCCTTCCTTCCTTCCTCGAAGGGTTTGGAAAAGGTTTACTTCTTATCCACAGCCGGTATGTTTAGGTTCCATGTAATAAGGGGCGAGCTTATTACCATTAACCAGGCACAAATCCTAACTGTTACAGAGAGTTTTATAGAAGTCAATAACACTGCTTGACCTGGGTATCGAAACCAGGACCTCTAATGTACTTACCAGTCGCACCTGTGACCACTGCACTAATAAAGCAGTTGAAACAACACAATGAGTATTGACTTTCTTTCCTTAACTCTATTGTTCTGTCTTCAGTATCACACAGTACGCCTGCTTATTTTTTTTTGAAATGCGTATATTCTAAAACATATAAATATTTTTTCAGAGCCGGTATGTTGTCAGAAAGTGAATTTGAAGACGACCCAAACGCGCAAGTGATCCTACCACAAAACTTAGCGTCGAGAGGCGCTGCCGCAGAATCCAAATCTGCCATCAGATTATTCGAACTAGGCCCTAGGATATCATTCCAACTTATCAAGGTTACATACATTTTGTGTTCCTGTTTTGTAAACTTCCCTTCTTGATTTTCATGTCATTTTTTCTTATATTTATAGGTAGAAGATGGTTTAATGGACGGCGAAGTCTTGTTCCACGAATTAGTCGAGAAAACCGAAGAAGAAAAGGCGTTGATCAAAAAGAAGAGAGAACAAAAGAGGTATGTCGTTAAAACATTATTAAATATTATGGGATAGGGGACTTGATTAGCCCTAGACATAGCACTAGACTTGACTAGCAGACGGATCACCTGATGGTAAACGATTACCGCCGCCCATGGACACCAGCAACACCAGAGGAGTATCAAGTGCGTTGCCCGCTTTTTAAAAGGGTTTCGGCCTCCGGTATCCTCACTCACTCGGCGAAACACAACGTAAGCGTTGTTTCATGCCAGTAAAGAAGCTGTGAGCCTGTGGTATCGCTCCGGTCGAGCCGGCCCATTCCTGCCAAATCCTAGCTCTCCCACGGTAAAAAGGTTACTTAGATACTTACTATTAATTGGGTATTGTCGCCTCAAATAATGTAGTAACTTTCATTATCTTGTTTCAGACGACTAAAAGAAAAACGCAAAGCTCAACAAGAAGAAAATGTCAAACGAAAACAGAAAGAGAAAGACGATCTCAAACAGAAGGCCATAGAGGGCATGAAGAAGAAGAAAGAAATAACAGAAAGCCAGAGGTGAGTTCATAAAAAAAACTCTTATAAACCTATGATTACTATAATATTGTCACATAATGTCAGTGACCAACAAAACAAAACATGAATGATGAATCGTCTGGGCTCTGGGAGGAAACTGTCTTCATTCTTTGAGAGCTTATTTATTTCAAATGTAGGTTGATGGAGTTGGCCAATGCGGAATCACAACATGCTGACATGGACCAAGACAATGAAGACGACGATGCAGATTACTATAGACAGGAAGTCGGGGTTGAACCGGAAAAAGGTGTGTATATTTTTATTTACAAAACTCAGTGACAGTATATTGTATCTATATTTTATCTTATCCAATGATTACCATGCTTACTGCTTAGACTCAGCCTCCAACATGCAATTCCACAGGCCTAGCCCTTACTGACTGTCTTAGTTTTCTTAGGATATTTTCAGTAAAAGTGATCAGGCGATTCTGAGAACAATATGCAGTATAGAATTGTAATGCTTTTTCACAGATCTCTTTTCACGTGACACAACGAAAAAGCGGAAAGGCGACGACGACGGACCTAGAGGTTTCAAAAAGATGAGACTAGACAAAAAAATAAAGAAGAAATTCCAACGTAACCAGGACCCCAAAAAAGTACCGAACAGACAAAACGACAACAGACCATTCAAAGGCCACCAAAAAGATGGCAGAAAGTTCCAAAATGACAAAAAAGGTGGTCGGAAGTTCCAACGAGATGGGAATGATCAGGGACAAAAGCCCTTCAATAAACAAAAGAAAGTGTTTGGCGGAAAAATAAATAAGTTCGGCAAAGGCAGGGAAGGAAAAGGCAAGGGGAAGGGCAAGAAGGGGAGGAAGTAACAAATGACTACCTAGCTGTTAAGGATTGGTATTTAAATAACAAGAAATTTTGATTATCAAAATCACATTATTTTATTTTCTTGTCAATCAACAGTGAATAACTAGATTGATTATGAAATTCCTTACATATAAGGCACTTATCCTTATCGATGTTTAATTAAAAATGCAATAACATAACAGTAAATAACCTCCTTTTATGAAGTCGATTTAAAAAACAAACGGACTTAATTCTTAATTACATAGGCGGTAGTTTTATTTTATTGTGTTAAATGGAACAGATTGTACATGATATGCTAGCTAAAAATATAGGTAAACTCAATTACTGTAATGAGTTTAGGCTTAAGAGTAAAACCTAATTCCAATAATTATGCTCATGACAATGATGATGAAATAAATGGATCATTTCATATTTAAAATTTCCAGATGCGAAATCGTACTTCTAATCACTCAACCACACAGTTCTATTACAACACAAATCACATTTTTTCTTAGATCAGGAATACAATATCATCAGCCATCATGACCTGGTTGTCTTGTGTCATTTTGTGCAGCGCCGCCTGTATCTCTCCGTCATCAAACGTCTCGTGAGAGTACTTGTCGTTCACGTATGACTTGACGCGCGCGAGGGGGAGAGAGTTAGCGCGTTCCTCGCGGAACAATTGCTGCAAGGCTGACTTGAATTGAGTTAATCTGGAAATAAATTACGATTACGATTAGCCTATTGTGTCCCACTGCTGGGCAAAGGCCTCCATAAATTAAAATATTTTAAATTACGTTGAACGAATTACATAAATTCATCGTATTGCCAAATATTCTGCTATTAAGGAAATATGCTATGTGGTAATTTGCTTACCTATTAGTTTCAATAGTAGTTTGCTGTGAGGACCTCGTGGTGCGCGGGGCAGGATCAGGCTGCGAGGAGCGCGCGGCGCGCAGTACGGGCTCGGCTTCCTCGTCCGAGGAGAAAGTGTACGGGTCTTCGCCTTGTGCACCCTCCTACGAAGTTAACACATTATTAAGATACTTTGATTTCTGTATGGTTCTTGTATAGATATTAGATACTATCAAACATTATAAAGTTATAATATTCAACCGCCAGTTCATACGGATCTGTATATGCATGTTTCAGAGTAATCAAAACTAATAGGCCAAGTTACCCACATCAACATGGTTCAGCTGTTTAGTTTTAAAAAGTAACAAATCAACAAGTCTTATGCATAAACATTTTGATAAGCTATAAAATAGGCATAATAATATTATGTCAGTTTAAATTATGGAATATTTATTTACCGTTCTCCTCGATTTCTTGGGTCGCGGCTGTGCTGGCTGTTCGCCGTCAGACGCCGCAGCTTCTTCATCAGACGATGCGCGGCGCTTGCGACGTTTTTCTTTTGTTAACACCTGTAAACAAACATAAAAATATATATTTATACAAATATCGAAATAGAGTCTGACATTTTTGGTCACTATGGGTGCGTTCCACTGCGTTCACAACGATCACGCTCACGCTCACTACCGCAGTTTTTCCCGTTCCACTTGCTTATGAGCGTTACTGTCGTAAACTCAATTGGAACGATCACTACGACCCACCTTTTTAGGTGGGTCGTCGTGAGCCTCGCGTGAGCGTAAGTCTTGACGTCATGAGTGACGTTTTCGCCGCGACCACAACGACCGCGGTCGTTATGTGGAACGACTAAATGAGCCTTTTAATCGTTGTGGGCGCTAAGTGGAACGTACTCTATGCATAAAAATACTTGGGTAATCATTTAGAGAATAGTCAAAATAAGCAATTACTGAATTGATCACTTTTATTTATTTCAGTACTTCTTAGGTTAAATATAAGTTAAATTATGTCTGTTTTTTAATGTGCTGAGAGGTGCAATTAAACGTTGAAGAGCAAAGCTGCCACTAAAATAAATCAGTTTACCTTCTTGAAGTATGCAAACTGCACCAACTCGATGGCTGCGAGTGCATCGTCTTGCGTTATTTGAAAGCTCAGCCGACACTTGGCGTGCGCCGTCGACAGCCGGATCAATGTCTCCAACGTACGCGCCGTCACTGGTTGTGTCTACAAATTTATAAGCATGACCATAAACACACAGGCATCTTAAATTTATTGAAATCTTACTCTTGGGGCCCCTTCGTCGTGGCTTTTCAGAAAATAAAGTGTAACTTAACTAACATAACTCATGCCAGCAGTTAAAATGGTCCACACTACGATTTTCTCCTGTATCTTGGGTGCTTTTACACAATTTTTCATATACACAAACACCCAGACCTGGAACAACTACCTGTAGATCATACAAATATTTGTCCCGTGGATCGAACCCACAACACATAGCGTAAAAGCCGATCTCTCAGCCGCTATGGTAAACGTACCGTCGTCACTTAAAGTCGTCGTTATCATAATACTACAAACTGCCTCATTAGCCTAAGTCCTCTGAGCGCGACTGCTACGGTAGATGTTCTGGGTTCAATTTTCAGGTTGAGCAAAATGTTATTGGGGTTTGTTATGAAATTCTCAGTAGCAACTCGGAGTTTGGGATTTGTGCCCGTTTAATGGCAATAGTCTCGCCCCCTATTACATGGGCTCTAAAACATACCGGCGAATTGTTGGTGTACATTAGTACGGCACTGCCTAATCCTTCGAAGAATACAGGCGTGATGGTATGTATCATAATTCTAGGTTCTATTAATCATTTTAGAAGTGCAGAGTTTAGCAATTTACCATACAGAAATCATCCTGGAAATTAGAATGATTGTCATTGGAAAACCACCATACTACTCGCACAGCCTAATTGTCGAAAACAAGACTTTAAACTCGGCAGTCGCCGTCGTAACTGATAGGCAAAAAGACACAAAGCGCCAGCAGTGAATGTTGAGTGAATGTAAAATAGATACTTATGAAAAGTCAAAACTAGGTGCACAATTCTAAAAAGTGCAGCCTACTTATTGAAATAAAACAACTTTACGGATTATATCGCGATACAAATCACAACGTTTCGGACCCTATACAGCGTCCACGGTCACGGGCAGACGGAACGTCGGGATTTGTATTGTATTGTACTAACATAACGCGATATATAATCCGTAAAGTTGTTTTATTTCAATATGTCTAATATTCGCGTAAAGTTCAGAAATCAGTTTGCAGCCTACTTACTCTAGCCACGTCGCTATCCATCATATCCTGGTTCCGGAGGCGCGCGTACTCGTCGGCGATGGCGTCGGAGGCGTCCTGCGTCAGCTTGGGCTTCATGAGCCGCGCAATGTGGATGAACTTGCGCATGAACTTCGTGTTCAAGTACTGCTCCTTCTTGCTGCGAGTGTTGCCGTGGAGCAGCGGGTCGTATTTCTCGTATATTGACGCGTTTGTTTCCTGTAATGAGAGGATCGTTGTGTTGATTTTTAATTCAGTAGATCATGAATTATCATTCATTTCTTTATCATAATTAATTTATTATTATCTTTATAATTATATAAAAATCAATTACCGGGTGTTAATCTCGTGTAACTGCAAAATAGTTTGATTGATTTTCATGAAATTTTTAGTTTAGTTTTTCTGCGTACGCCAGCAAGGTTTATAACAAAAATTGATCGAAAAGACGGATTGCAACGCTTGTCGGGGGAGTAATATTATAAATGCGAAAGTAACTCTGTCTGTAACTTTATCACACATTAACTACTGAACCGGGTGTTTGTGTATGTTAGAATGTGTTCATAAACACACCCATAATACAGGAGAAAATGCTAGTGTGGAGCAACATTTATAAATCTTTGAGACCAATCACTAATCAAGTATGCAGTCTCCTTTGTTTTTATTCTAGCATAGACAGATAGACATAGACATAGACAGATAGATAAACTAAAACAGGATGGTCACAAACCTCAGCTTCTTCATTGTCTGGATTTTCAGTGGACAGCATCTCCACTAGGGATCCCATGGGTAATACTTCACCATCTTGTTCTTTGGGACTTCTATATTTCAAAAACAATAATGCATTTAAAGCTAAATTATTCTCAACACTTACAGCCAGTTCAGAAGTGGCTGGTTTATTCCAATTTCATTCTGATAACAACTTGCCTGTATCTATGCATCCTGAGCACATGTTCCGATATCATGTTGTCGTGGTCTGCGTCTGCGATGTCCAGCATCACAAACAATAGATCGAAACGCGAGAGAAGAGAGTCTTGCAGTCCTATGTTCTCCATCGGAGTTTTGTACTGGTCATACTGTAAAGTGAGATCATTAGGGTGTTACCAAATATTCTTCTATCGTATTAGTGTTACAGTAAGTATAAAAAATCTGAGTAAATATTTGAAAACTGATATCTCAGGGTTCATCAATTAGCTAAGTTATCGCTTAAAATTAGACAGGCTGAAATGAAATGATATTTATTTCTGTAAATAGATATTTTAAAGAAACTTTTACATGTCAATGTTTTATTTCTGATGATGGTGTCGGCATTTCTAATATAATGACCTCTGACAAGAAACATCAAAATAAAGTCACAGAATCATGGTCTCTTTTAAAGTCCAGACACAATAGTTTCAAAATTAGTGATTGATACAATGAAGGGCTGTACACTTGTTTATTACCTCAATGGCATAAGTAAAAATGAGGGCAGGCACTCACTCGTCCGTAGACAGGGTTGGCGGCGGCGAGCACGGAGCAGCGCGCGTTGAGCGTGGCGTGCACGCCCGCCTTGGCGATGGTGACGCGGCCCTGCTCCATCACCTCGTGGATGGCGGTGCGGTCGATGTCCGACATCTTGTCGAACTCGTCGATGCACACCACGCCGCGGTCCGCAAGCACCATAGCACCTGCTTCAAGCCTGGGAAACAGGTTTAATGAAAGGAAAAATTTTAAACAGCATGAAAATAGTTCCAATCATTTAATAAGCACTTACAAGTTTTTGGTGGGGATTGAGAGAGAGAGATTGCTTTGCGTGCGGTTAGTAAGGCGCAGTTAGTTGTGACGTCACGAACTTTTGTGTAGAATAGATATACGTGTGTGGCGATTCGCCCACATCCATAACATATATCTAACAACACAAAGAAATTCTTTGGCTGTAGTAAACCTCCCTAAACTCTTACCTGACTGTTTCTAAAAGCATATAGCAAAGCAAGAAATGATTTAAGAACAAAACATTATCGATACAACTACGACATTTTTAAATAGTCTGGCTAACCTGCGATCTCCAGTTTCGGGGTCCGTGGTAACGGCGGCGGTGAGACCGACACCTGAGGAGCCGCGCCCCGTCGTCGTGATGGCTCGCGGCGCGGTCTGCAGCACGTAGCGCAATAACTGGGACTTCGCCACCGACGGGTCGCCGATTAGAAGGATGTTGATGTCACTATATCGAATAGAAGAGAGAATTTATAATTTTTTGACGGTACGAAATTAAAGTTCTTTCAACAAGCCTACAAAATATCTCATCATGTCGTGGTTGAACCAGAATTTTAAAAAAAGAGTACAGTCTATATTTATTGAGGTGGCAGTCTGTAGTTTCTTTCAATGCCTGTGGGAAAAAGGTGAGAACATATAAGTACATGTATTTATTTTTGATCTTTTTGATGATTTGATAATTTATTTGATTTTTGATCAATTTTATTGATTAATACATTTGTATTAATTTTCTTAGAAAATTTCTACTTACTTTCATTGATTAGAGCTCAAGACTTCATATTAGGATCTTTAACAGTAATAATATAGTTTGATTGATTACATAATTTCTGAATTCTGATTTACAAGTACCGATTCTGGTAGGTTGTACTAATAAATAAACATTACAGGGAAAAAAATATAATATATTATAAAGCCTTACCCTCTGAGTCTTGTGCCATTAGGCAAAACCTTCTCCATGCCCCCCAGTAACAAGCACAATATGGCCTTCTTAATATAATCATGTCCATGTATGGATGGTGCCAGTGACTTGCTGAGCAGCTCAAACATGTCTGTGGAGCTACGCTTGGCCAACCTCTTGCAGAGCTTCACATCTTCTAGGGTTATGTGCATATTCATGTCTTTGTTGATTTGGGTTACATTATTAGCTATTAGGATTGTTCTGCAAATTTCAAATATATTTTTTAATAATTAACTAACCGTTACCCTTCACTTGAGTCTTTAAGTACTATTCCAGAAATAAAATTCAGTCTATTTCTCAATCCAGAATTCTTCAAATTTGATTTAGTAGTATAAATGTAAAAATGTAACAAACAGACAGGTTACTTTAGCATTCATAATATGTAATAATACAAGTGAAAATGATTTCTACATAACTTGTCTAAGAATATGTGTAATTGTTTTTTTACAATGAGTTCAACTTTAATTTACATCTCTTTATTTTGCCACTGTCATGGATAAAAAGGTTTTTATATTGGACAGAATGATATGCACTGAAAACAGTGAAAAAATAAATATGAAAACCAAAATTATTCACCTGAAAGTGCCAGCAGTGAAGCTACCCTGCTTATTCGGCAGACACCTATAGTTTCCCACAATCTGCACCCTGTCGCCAGGCTTGCATTTGTCCACCAGGTCATCATCACAGATGATGTCCACACTCCTAGGCAGTTGGCCTGCTGGGGCACGCTCTGGCATTTCCTGGACTGTGAGGGTCTGGTGGTCTTTATAGCGGGAGAGACCATACTCAGTCTCTAGGGGATTACCTTCATCATCCTGCAATAAGTATGCAGGGAATAAGGGCAGGAAACCATAAGTGAAGTGATTTAATATATATATATATTTGATTGAAGAGATTCATTACTAAGTCTTCACACTACTATAGTAATTCAAAATTTCTCCACCAATGCCACAGTCAAACTACTCAACTAATAACCATTTTAGTTGATTTTAGGAAGTACATATTTTAGTAATATAACTGAAATTAGCTTCTTCCTCCCACACGAAAACACTAGGAGGCGGTGAAGGGCAGGCGTTTTGGGGCTCTCTATAACGTAAAAATGACATTTTTACATTCCAGTCTATTTGAATAAATGATTTTGACTTTTGAAATATAACATTTTGACTTTAACAATACATTAGGCCATAGCTGTACAATGTAACTAATTCAATCATGCCAGTGTTACCTTAGTAGGATAGACAGCGGAAGTAGGGAATGCCTCAAATGATGTCAGGTCAGTATACTTCCTCTCCATCACCTTCTTAGTGGCGGGGCAGTAGTGTACACTGCGGACCACCTTTGGTCTAACTAGAGACACTCTGGTTACTATGCCTTCAACACATATAAGGTTACCAAGGTACCTGTTAATAAAAAAGGTTGATTAAGTTACAAATACTATAACCATGTCCTTGGTTTTTGACAGAAGGAAAAGCCACTCTTTTGTCATTACACTGAACTATGTGTGTAGCTGAGTGAGTTGTGGGTTTGATCCCTGCATCAAACAAATATTTGTATACCTACAGGTTCTTCTGGGTGTATGTGAAAATTTGTATTTATTCCCCCCTTCCTAACTTATGATATCCCACAGCTCTTTACTGTTCATTGTAGTACTTATTATCTATAAATCAAGGGTCATAATTGAATGAATACCCAGCCAGGTGCAATGTTTACTTACCGAGAAGTCAAACTCCTTGGTGTAACATGTTTATTTCCGAAGCTTCCATTGAAAGCGACGAAGAACTCCTCCTGTACCTTCGCGTACGTCGGGTCAATAGAAGACACATATTCTTTTAGTGCTTTCTGAAACGCTATCTGCTCCTCAAAAGCATTTTCAAGAAGAGTTCGAGCACGCTCCGGGTTCTTCCGCCTAAGATCATTTACGCTGACAACTAATCGCTGTGATTTGTCTGCTATCATCTGCTTCACTTTTTCCATATAAATTCCTTGATCTTCCTGAAAGTTGAAGTAAAGTTTTAAACCGGCCAGTAGGTAGGTGGTACTTACTAAAAGGTTAGTTTTTTTACTAGAAAGTCACCTCATCGTCCAGGAATTCCAAATATTCTCTTTGTAAGTCTCTCAAACGTTGATCGAAATCACCTTCTTCCATTTTCTATATTTTCTAACAATAGTTTACATCTAAGAAATAAAACAACGCAAATCCAGTCCAGTTTCCTTCTCACAATTTGTTTGACATATTTTGATTTGACAGCTTTTGGCGGTTTTGGCGCCAAATTGTTGTCAATCAATAAACAGAGATTATAGAGTCATAGAGAGTGACATTTAACAGTAACTGTAACTTTCCATTAGTCGAGTTTTACTGTTGTGATTCGCGTGTTGGGCTGTTATTTTGTATTCTGTTATTGATTGTCTGTGGATAATCGGTTTGAAAGAAGTCTCACTCAGAATACTAGAATATTATTATACTCTTTGTTAGAATCTCTTAGTAGTCTGTGCACTCAGAGATAAAGTAATATTTACGAAACGAAAAAGTAACCTCTTCAGAATTTATAAATATACTACAGTAATTCAATTAGTGTATCGATTTCATGGGATAAATATTTATAAACCCAAAATAATTATTAGTAAAATAATGTCAGAACCAAATTCAAATTCTAACCACTCATTATCACCGCCGCCACAAAACAACAAGGAAAAGGATCCAGACCGCCCGAAGCTGAAAATCCTCGCTTTGCATGGGTATAGACAGAATGGTGCCGTATTTAGAGCGAAAATTGGTTCATTCCGCAAAGCTGTAGCGAAATACGCGCAGCTCGTGTTTGTATCAGCTCCACACAAAGTTGTGAATGACGACGGTGGCGGCGACGAAGGTAGCCCACTATTAAGTGCTTTATTCTCAGTTACCCTACCATTACTGGGAAAGGTCCTCAATACACATTTATTTCAACCAAACTACACATTTTCATTCAAAATTATACAATTTCCAGTTTCCTAATTATTAGTAGTCTACACCTTACATGAGACCAAAACATACACCTATAATTAACCCCTCAGGGCATACGGGTGTGATGATATTTTATGTTCAAACAACTTTTTATTAATAGATTCCCGATCATGGTGGTTCAACGCTGAAGACAATACATTCAGTGGGAAATGCCTTGGAGGCCCCGCCCTCGGCTTTGAAGAAACTCTGGAGGTTATACAGAAAGTAGTTGAAGAGCATGGTCCATTTGATGGGTTAATGGGCTTCTCACAGGGTGCCTGCCTAGTAGGACTGTTAGCTGCTATGCAGCAGAAAGGGTGTAAGTGTGGATTAGTTGATTGTTTCAGTAGTAGGACCCCCTACTACAAAAAAATAACTATGAAGCTTTGTTTGACAGCTGCATACATTTCTTGCTTTCATGCTATTTCCAAATTTTATATAACATTCAGTACTTTGTAATTTGACAGTGTGTCAGGTCATTGCATTGCATTGTACATTTTTATTCCAGATTTACCATACACATTCAAGTTTGTGATATTCACATCTGGATTCAGATCAGGCAGCTTAGTTCATAAAGGATTCTATGATGAAGAGATCACTCTTCCATCACTCCATGTCTATGGGGAGAGTGACTCCATTATACCAAAAGGTATGGTTGTATTCTTCTTCTTCTTATCATGTCAATGGTCAAACAATATTTAAGTAATATGAAGTCACCTCAATGGTGTTATGTGTGGCAGCGTAGAGACAGTTATATTGAAAAGCTTATTCTACATTATGTAGACACATTTTTATAGACTGGATTCGTAGATTCACATAAAAATGTGGGTTGCTCAAAAGTTTCTGGGTACTCTGCAGGTGCTGGATATCTGCAGCTTTTAAGAATGTTGTTTATTGTTCATGACTGAAATCAAAATATTTACATTAACATGGTTTTCGTTTCCTTTTCCAGAAATGAGTGAATCTTTAATCAACCTCTTCATAAAGCCTGTTGTGGCTGAACACTCAGGCGGCCATTATGTTGCATGTTCAGGGGTCATCAAGGATGCCTACCAAGACTTCCTGAGTGACCGATACCAAGAGATGCTTGAGGCTAATCATGCAGAGGAACAGAAGAAGTCATAGCATAGTGCCCTGGGATCACACCCACTGTTGACTAGCCTCTTGGCTCAACATAACCCTTTTTGGCACAGGGATCTCTAATATTTTCTTAACAAATGAATGTACCTTAGAATTCATTTAGGTAATTTTAATGCTGTAAATTAAGTGTATTATGGGCATGGTCCCAGTAAATATATTTAAGTATAAATAGAGAATTTATTTTGTTGTCACGAAAGAAATGGAGCTAAAGAGAAAGATTTATGAACATTATAGTGGCCAAAAACGTTTAGTCTCCCAGGACTCATTGGATTCAGGGGGCATACAAACATTCCTTGTGAAAATCTGTTATTATTTAAGCAGATTGTGCAAGCCCCGGCAGTCTTTGCATTTTGCCTATAACTTTTGTTATTTCATAAACACTGACCTGACATCTTTCCCAAAGGATGAAATTCGAAAATATAAAAAGTAGGTATTAAAATAATAAAAAACTAAATCTAATCAATTTTTTTTTAATTATATCCCGCCCAAAGCCATTCTACCCCGCTATAACAACCTGTAGATTTTCAATGGAAAACAAGTTTTAAGTCATTGATTTTATCTTACTACTAGCTTCTGCCCGCGACTTCGTCCGCGTAGCGTGATGATATATAGCCTATAGCCTTCCTCAATAAATAGGCTATCTAACACTGAAAGATTTTTTCAAATCAGGTTCAGTAGTTCCTGAGATTAGCGCGTTCAAGCAAACAAACAAACTCTTCAGCTTTATATATTAGTATAGATATAGATAGGCTTTGAGAATTATTTATTTGTCAGTGTATTCTGGAAACTTAAAAAAATTTAATAACATATTCTTCATAATCAACTGTGTGGATCTTTCCACCTAGTTCGACAAATTGTAGTTTATATCTGTTACATATTTAGGCATAACGAGGCCTGGACTTAGAGGTCCAGGATCCCTAGGCACTTAGCATTTGGGGCCCATTCAAGCTAGGCTTTTGAACTTATTTGTAGGTCCCGCCACAGACTGAGGCCACTAGGCCAGGGCCTTGTGGGCCTAGGCGGAAATTCAGCCGTGTTCATAACATTATAATAGTAATTGCGACGATAACTAGGTACATTTTAACAAAAATTTAGCGTGATAACAATTTTTAAATCAATAATTAGCAAATATACATAGTTTATTATGTGTTTGGTAGCTAAACGGTTGTGAATTTTGTCTAGTTATTGCCACAAATACCATTCCATGTACCTTGAATGTTTTATAGACGTACTAGCTTCCGCCCGCGACTTCGTCCGCGTGGAATAGTTACTTAAGTCTTAGCGGGATGATAGCCTATAGCCTTTCTCAATAAAAATGGACTATCTAACACCGAAAGATTTTTTCTAATCGGACCAATAGTTCCTGAGATTATCGCGTTCAAGCAAACTTGGCAGGTGGCACTTGACAGGTGGTAAGAAGATGATGATCCCCTTCAGCGGCTTGTAGTATGTTTTGATATAAGCTCACTTCAAGATATAGCCAATATTGTTAGTTGATAATTGAGTATTGAGTATCCGAGCGGAACTTTAGTAAAATATGTCACGGGAACAGGAATAATAAAAGAACGCCAAATGTGGATATATCCTTTAGAGCGTTTGTTGGGTCCGAGCGGACCCAAGCTCGGTCCGCTCGGATACAAAACAAACGCTCTAAAGGCTGATGAATAACGTATTTATTTGGATAAGGATTAATATCATGTTTATAAAAACACCTACGCAAATAATGCATTTGGAATTTTAGAACAAAGTTAGCATAAAAAAGATTATAGTGAGCCAACCTTAAAAGATAGACATATGCTGTCGCGGACTTTTTTTTAGAACTTTTAAAGAGGAACAATTCTGTCATATATGATTTTTGCGAAACTTTAACCGTTTACGCAGCGCACGCATCGGAAGCTCTCAAAAGGAAAAAAAAAAACGAATTTTAGAACAAAGTTAGCATAAAAACGGTTATAGTGAGCCAACCTTAAAAGATAGACATATGCTGTCGCGGACTTTTTTTTAGAACTTTTAAAGAGGAACAATTCTGTCATATATGATTTTTGCGAAACTTTAATCGTTTACGCAGCGCATGCATCGGAAGCTCTCAAAAGGAAAAATCCCGATTTTGAAACATTCTTCATTGATGCTCCGCTCCTATTGGTCTTAGCGTGATGATATATAGCCTATAGCCTTCCTCGATAAATGAGCTATCTAACACTGAAAGAATTTTTCAAATCGAACCAGTAGTTCCTGAGATTAGCGCGTTCAAGCAAACAAACAAACAAACAAACAAACAAACAAACAAACTCTTCAGCTTTATATATTAGTATAGATAATATGCGAAAAACCCTTATTAATCTAAGATCCTTTCCATTTGTAAATAAATACGTACTATCTTACTATACTCTTTGGTACATTGATAATTGATAATATTTTTAAGTAGTCTGTGGACACCCCTGCGACTGCGAGTTTGAGGTTATGGAAAAAAAAAGCGCGGGAACCTTGAAACGTGAAAGGCGCCAAATTTCGATTCGCATTTTAATTTAATCTTAAAAATTTGTATATTGTGATATTATTTCTTGTAAATATAAAAATAACTGTAAATATAGTGGTATAAGTGCGGTATATATGTAAATAGAAGATGGGAGGTGTTAAAAAACGAAAAAAAACGGACCCTCCTGATGACCGTTCATCCCATATAACATCATCAGACTCTGATGATGATAATAGCACAAAATATCAAGTCTACAAAGTGTCTGGGTACTCTAGAAAGTATCCTGATAATAGTAACAAAAAAGAATTTATAGTGTTTGTTTCTCACCAGGATGACAAGAAATCTTTTTCAGACAAAGATAGGCTGGCTATTTCCCATGGCATTAGGAAACATTGCATTACTGGCATTCTTCATCTTCGATCTATTAATAAATATAAAATTGGAATTACCTTTGATGTATCAAATAATGCAAATGTTTTTTTGCAAAATAAAAAATTACTGGACGAATTATCTTTAAAAGCCACTATTCCGGCTAGTGACACGGAGGTGACTGGGGTTCTGACCTCAGTTCCTACGGACTTATCCAACAAAATGATATTTTGCTTAATTGGCAGCTCGCGAAATGTAATTCAGGTAAGGCGTTTCATGCGTCGCGTGCGGAGCGAGTGTGGTACGATATCGTATCAACCTACTCAGACCGTCGCTGTAACATTCGCATCAACAGAATTGCCTCAATATGTTTACCTCGACTCCTGGAGACACGAGGTAAGTGCTTACATTCCACCTGTGAAACAGTGTCTTCATTGTCTAAAGTTTGGGCACATTGCGAGATACTGCAAAAACTCGGAAGTATGTTCGATATGCTCTTTAGATCATAACTTCAAATCCTGCAAAGAAGACACTAAAAATGCAAAATGTGCAAATTGTGGTGGCAATCACATCGCCATTTCTAATACTTGTCCTCAAAAAAAAATCAAAATTGAAGAAAACAAAATAAAATCAAGAGCCATCAAATACTCAGAACTGTTTAACGAAAATTCATTCCCGCAATTATCAATGAGAAATATTGAAACTCATATACAAAACCTAACAAAATCAGACCTTTTCATGAATATCATAACAAATGCAATAACAAAAATAGTACTAAATCAAAAAGACAATCCGATAAATTCAGCTTCCATAAGAGAAATCCTTAAACAAACTTTCAGAAATAGCACTTCTTCTATTAATGGATCTTAATATTATACAGTGGAATGCTCAGAGCATTTTAAGTAATAAGCTACAATTTACACGCCTTCTTTATGATAATAATATTCATGTTGCAATAATTTCAGAAACTTGGTTAACCCCTACTAAACATTTTTATATAAGAGGATATCAAGTAGAAAGAAATGATATAGGCAACATTCATAATGGTGTTGCTATATTAATTCATAACAGTATAAACTATAGAAAAATTAGCACATATTCTGATAACTCCTTACAAAATATTTGTGTTAGAATTGTTGTAAATAATAAAGAAATAAGTATTGTAAGTTTTTATTGCCCAACAAATTGTACTCCATCATTTGACAAACATAAATTTGAGTCTTTAGTAAAATCAGTTCCTAAACCAATGATATTTGCTGGTGATTTTAATGCTCATCACACATCATGGGGATGTAATTCTGTTAATCCAAGAGGTAGAGACATTTTGGAGATCATTGATGATAATGATTTAGTTTTGCTGAATACCGGTGAAGTGACAACTGTTGGTTCATTGACATGGCGTCCGAATGCTCTTGATTTATCTTTGGTTTCTTCATCATTGGCTCTTTCTTGTGAGTGGTCTGTACATCAAGATCCAATTGGCAGCTACCATCTTCCTGTAATTATTAAAGTTTGTGTAAATAATGTTAATGTAAATAGTGGTCTCACAAATAATAATACAAGTATACCTCTGCCTATCTACCCCAATTTTAGAATGGTAGATTGGAAAATATATAAACAAAATGTAGATTTAGAATTTTCTAATTTTCAGGTGCAAAATTTAATGCCATTGGAAGCTTATACATTGTTCTGTAATACTCTGCATTCTGCAGTTGATAAGTCCCTTCCACATCGAAATACGATCACTTCTTCCACTTCTGTCAATAATAATTTTCATAGGCAGATTAAACATCCTCCTCTCCCTTGGTGGAATAAAAAATGTTCGGAAGCTGTACTAAAATCTAGGTGTGCTTATCTCAACTTCAAGAATAACCCTTCAGATGAAACATTTATAGAATTTAAAAGAATGCAAGCACTCAAAAAACTTACTTTAAAAACAGAACGATCAAATAGTTGGTTTGAATTATGTAGCTCCTTTAATCGATGCACTCCTGTGTCTAGAATCTGGAAATATATGCGTAAATTTAATAAAACATTCTCATTCAACAATAATGATGATAGCTGGATTCAAGGATTTTTGCAGAAGTACACTCCAGACTATGTAAATAATAAAACAAATGTCACCTCTGTTAGTGAATCTAATTATGTAAATAGCTTTTTAATCAATCCCTTTTCATTGCAAGAGTTGATGTCTGCTATTGGTTCTAGAAAGGATAGTGCTTTTGGTTTGGATGGTGTTCCTTACATAATGTTGAAACAGCTTAGTGAAAATGGATTGCAGATTTTTCTAAAAATTTTAAATGATTTGTGGTTAAATAATTACATACCTTGCACATGGAAGTCTGATTGTTTGGTACCCATATTAAAACCAGATAAGGATCAGTTAAATCCAGACTCATATCGTCCTATAGCGTTAACATCTTGTGTTGGCAAAATTTTCGAACAATTACTAAAACAAAGGCTAGAATTTTATGTAGAAAAATATAATATATTACCTGCTAATCAATTTGGATTTCGAAGAGGTATGTCGGCTCGTGAAAGCTTCTGTCAGCTTCAGCTTGATATTCAAAATAGCATGAATAATAACAGTTTCTTAATGTCGGTATTCTTTGATGTGGCTGGAGCATTCAATAGTGTCAATATTGATGTTCTATGTTCAGAATTGCTTTCTGTTGGTATTCCAAATAAACTAGTTCACTGGGTATATAATTTCTTGACTGAAAGGGAAGTGTATGTTAAGTATAATGGTAAACTATATGGTCCACGATTTGCTTCTGTTGGAGTTTGTCAAGGAGGTATACTTTCTCCATTAATCTTCATTCTATATATTCGACGTCTAAATCTGATTTTGGGTTCAGACGTTAAAAATCTTCAGTTTGCTGATGATCTGGTTGTTTATGCATCTGGAAAAAATTTATCAAATATTACAAATATTCTAAATAAGTCCTTGAAAGGGTTGTCTGCATATTTTTCTTATTTAAACCTTGATATAAATGCATTAAAATCAAAATTGGTTGTCTTTGGTAAGAAAAGCAATTTCATTCCTTTTGTATTTTACAATCAAATTTCTATTCCTGTTTCTCATGAAGTTAAATTTTTAGGTGTTACTTTTACTTATAATCTTTCCTGGAAAAAATATATTGAATTAATAACTGCAAGAGCTAATAAAGTTTTTAATATTATGAAATCTTTGTGTAGTGCATCTTGGGGAGCAGATCCAAAAATTTTGTTGCTTTTGTACAAATCCTTGATCCGTAGTCATTTTGAATATGGTTTTCTATGTTATGCAGGTAATAGTAAGTTGGTAGATATCTTGGAAAAAGTACAAAATAAATGCTTGAGACTTATTACTGGAGCATTTAAAAGCACTCCTATTAATGTGATGCAAGTTGAGTGTAATCTCCCTCCATTAAGTATAAGATTCTCTTATTTAAGAGAAAGATACATACTAAGATTGTACAGTAAATATAATAATCCTTTGTTTTTAAATTTAAAACATTCTGCCTCACCATCCATTCGTAATCCTTTTTATTTACTCCAAGGTTTTGATGAATGTGTTAGATTTCTTGAAGTTCTCCAAATTTATAGATCACCTCTTCTGTCATGCTATCAGGGGGATTTTGAATGTGCATTCCCTGAAATAAACATTATTATTGATCATCATTTATCATCTAAGGAGGATGTATACAGTAAATTTTCTGAATACACTGGTTACAGATTTCTTTTTACTGATGGTTCAAAAACTCAGTATGCAGTGTCTTTTGCCATTTTTGATGGGTTACTAAACTCGGGTATTAGATATAAAATAAATTCTAACACGAGTATATTCACAGCTGAGGCTGTGGCTATCCTTGCTGCCTTAAAACACATTAAACATAAAAATGATGGTAGTTGTCAATGGATAATAGTTAGTGATAGCATGAGTGTGCTCGAAAATCTTAAAAATAATAAGTTCAATGCCAACAATAATTATATTATTTATATAATAAAAAAATACTGGCAGGATTTGTTCCTTGAAAATAATATAAAAGTCTTATTTATGTGGTGTCCCTCGCATGTTGGTGTGGTAGGAAATGAGAAGGCTGACTATCTAGCCACAACTATAACCAAGTCTTCAAACATTGTTTCTGATTCCAGTAGCGATCTAAATATTTTAGTCCCATGCTCAGACATAGTTCCCCTTTTAAAGAAAAGGGCCTCTGATTTATGGAAAATACACTGGAACTATGCAGTTCAAATTGAAAACAAAGGTTTATGGTATGCTACATTTAATGTTCCTATTGGAAGTATGCCATGGTTTTGCAAAAACAATACTTACATAAACAGAAAATTTTACACCACTATTTTAAGGCTTCGCTTTGGGCATTGTTCTTTAAATTTTCATCTTTTTCGTTTGAAAATGGTTCAAAGTTCTCAATGTAACTATTGTAATTCTCAAGCAGAGCAATCTCTTTTTCACATTTTCTTTGAATGTTCATTCTTTGGCATTCAGCGCCTTGTGCTAATGGATGAGCTAATTGATTTAGGTAGTTCTGATTTGGTACCGTGCACAATCCAGGATCTTCTTGCAAATAGTTTTACGTATTTAACATTGTTTAATTTCATCAATAACACAGTTGGGCAAATTTAGATAAATGTACCTAGGTTTATAGATATTATGTAAATAGATATTTATTTTATCATATTAGGGAGTTATTAAGGAGAATTTATGTAATGTTGCTCAAAAGTTTAAAATATACATATTTCTGACTTGTTGATAAAATTGTACATAAAAAAAAAAAAAAAGAACTGATGATTCTCAATTTCTCATTGCGATTTGAGTGAGGTAATGAGATTATTTTGTTACTGTCATTCCTAGGGACGACAGTGACAATGACATAGGACAGTAACAATGGTGACATGTCATCCATCATGCACTGTAAATTCTTGTTTTACATGCATGTAGGTACCTACCTTGTTAAACGAACATTAACCTGGATTAGAGATAGCACGGATTTTTACAAAAAAAGACATGGATTGTACTAATATCCTAAATAACAAAAAAATGATTTTTATGAACACTACCTAAATTGGAAGTATTTACCAAACTTATGACTTAAAATGGATTTTTACAAAAATATAATCTTCTAAACTAATGACTTAGCATGGACATTTACAAAAAATGAAAAATTTAATACTAATGACTTCTCATGGATTTTTACAAAAAAGAAAAACTAATACTAATGACTTAACATAGATTTTTACAAAAATGTAAATTTATATACCTACTAATGACTTAACATGGATTATTACAAAAAAAGAATATTATATACTAATGACTTCACATGGATATTTACAAAGAAGAAAACGAATACTTATGACTAACTCGAATTTTACAAAATATGGAATATTATAATACTAATGACTAGGCAGCATGGTCTCTGACCTTAGCCTGTTCCGTAAGGAACAAAAGCACAAAAAAAAAAAAAATTGAGGTTATGTTCAGCGTTGCCAGATGGTTACATTTCTTACATTTTTCGTAACTTTTGACCCCCTCGCGTAACATGTAAGTAATTTTTATAATTAAGGCATTTTTCGTAACTTTTGAGAACAACGAGATAAGTAATACTAGATTTTTATTTTATTGCAAACAGTACTACACGAACGCATCGAAATAGAACTCACATTTTTAACAAACGAAAAATCAGGAGCTAAAAAAAAAAAAAAAAGCTCATTCGAAATCATAGATCCCAAAATGTAACTTTTGCACCAAAAATGTTACTTTTCAGGATACGAAACGTAACTTTCGACTCAGGGGCCCTGGCAACACTGGTTATGTTGTGATTGTGAAAAATAGTGAAAATCAATTGTGAATAGATAGTGTGTTATTTGATCAAGTTTACGTCGGAAATGTTTTCAGTCTAGAATTTTACCAAAAAATCGTTATGCAAAACGAGCACAATATGTGGCGAAGATACTTGATGTGGTTCGCCCATGAACACATCGATTTTCGTCATGCAGTAAGTTTCGCAAAATGTATAAACAAAATATATTTTTTGCTAATATGCTAAACTTAAAAAGATATATTTCAGGAAATGCAAAGTATTATATCTGTACTGAATGTACCGGTAAAGTATATAGAGAAACCCTGCGTTAGAAAGCCGTATTGGATAGTCGAACTGCCTTCAGAAGATTGTGTTCGAAAAATAGCTTCACGATCGATGTTGATTAAAAACTGTATAGAACTGTGGTCTAGGGCGAAAACTGAATCACAATTACATGCGAACTTGAAGAAGGCACTCAAGAATTCTACAGGAGGTTGGATATCTGGTGATCGAACTGATCATGACATAAGTGACTCCTGTTTATGCCCCAAAGAGCTGATAGAAGAGTCTTGTTCTCCAAAAAAGTCTTTCAAAATAGAAGTTGAAACTTTCTGCAAACATTTTTCTATGAAAGAAAAGGTGGAGAAGATTGAAGTAAGATCATTAAATGTACTTAGTTTTAACATTGAATTTCCCAAATAGGAAAAAAAAGTTCACCTGACTGCAAATTGAACCCAAGGTCCTAAATGTAGCAGATGTCCTTGTGGCCAATGAGGCAGTTATTTCCATTTTTCACGGCCCACCTGTTGGTATTGTTGGTAAGCAGTTACCATAGACTATAGAGGTTTGCAAAATCAGAGGTAAAAATTTAAAAATGTTTATTTTACAGATGTTTAGTTACTTACCCCTGGAAGGGCGAGTAAAACTTAAGAACCCTGATATAACCCTAGCTTACTTTGAGTTCTATGGTGTAGATCCAAATGATGTACCTGAGAAACCATATGATGTCTTTTTTGGGAAATGGGTGAGAAAAATATTTTTCAGATCGTCTGGTAATGGTAATAAGTTAAAATAAAAGTTTAATTTTATGTTGTGTAATGAGAAAAAATAATATAATGGTACTTAGATTGAACAATCTAAGATTTGTGAACACGAAGGGGAGAAAATGGAACATTACTGAGGAGTGTGCATTTGAGGCCTGAGCTTCTACACAGGATTAAAATTTAGCTGCCCTCATCCAATCAAAATTCAGTTCTATTATGTATTAAAAAAAAATTAAAACATGTTACTAATGAATTTTCATAAAACTTTACAGGCCTTGAACTTTGTTAATTCTTAATATTATAGGGACATTAAAATCTTTTATCTAATCAGTTCAATCACAACTCAGCTGAAATGAACTGTCAGAAATTACACAAAGTTACTTTAAAAGACATAATAAGTGATACTTTCTACCCTGGTCACTTTCTGAGTAAGTGAAGTACAAAAAAAATTTTTTTCCTTTCATAAATTTGCTGACAAACAGATAACAGATGGTCAGCGTGACCTGATCCAGTACCACTCATTAAAAAAGCGGCAATTTATTGGCAACACCAGCATGGACGCACAGCTGGCACTCATCATGGCCAACCAGGCACAAGTGAAGACTGGTGATATAGTTCTCGATCCATTTGTGGGGTCAGGGTCTTTGCTTGTGGCAGCTGCACATTTTGGAGGTGAATATCAGAAAATATTTCATTTCATTGTAATTTATTAGAAGGGGAGTCGGAACTGCTTCTGATCTACACAGTGATGAATGAATGATGATGCTTTATTATATTTGTTTAATCAGAGTTTTCTTTTGTACAGCATTTGTGTGGGGATCAGACATCGACTACATGATGTTGCACGCAAGAACGCGTCCAACTCGCGTCGGTCAAAAGGTAACAAAGTATGTATTGAGATGGTTAAGGTGCTTGTGAAATATTAATTCCTTATTATTGTGTAATTTCATTTTGCATTATATCTAGCTTCTGCCCGCGGCTTCGCTCACGTGAAATTGGAATACCAACATTGATGACCTCTTTTTTGTATGGGCTTCATATACATCAGGGAGGTCAAGCTGTATCTCAGGATTCATTTAATGAATTGAGATAAGAAGTTCACCAGTTTTTAAGTTGGAGCAAAATACTTTCTGACGGTGATAATAAAATTGAAATCTATTCAGTAGTTTTTGCTCCAACCCGTAACAAACAGACAAGAATTAAAAAAATCACATTTTCTAATTCGGAGACGTTTATATACCATAACTCACGTGTTTTTTTTTAATATTATCTTCAATGTACAGACACAGCTTTTTTACAATTTTATAATAGTAGTAGACTAGCTGCTGTTCGCGGTTTCACTGGTTCCCTAAAGGATTGAGTGTAGTACTTCATACGCCATATGTATCTCTGCTTCTAGACGGCGGCGGCGTATCAAGATGAAATATGTACCAGATTTTAAGTTACCTTCAGCAATACGACTGTGAAAACCGCATCCTATTTTATGCGGTATTTTTTGCGTGGTACACGTACAAACATACTGACAGACAGTTAGATAAAAATCCTAAAAATTGTTGTGTTATAAACCCCATATTAGTTTTTCTTCAATATCTATAAAATGTACAATTTCATTATATGTATAGATAAAAAATATTATTATGGGATATGGTGTTTAGGAGCTTTACACACAAAGCAAAGAGCAAACAAGAGTAGACAAATATTTTCATCTGAAATAACTTTGTTTGTAGAAGCGTACTGAAGAAGAAAGTATACGAGGCAATATGAGACAATATGGCACAGAGTCAAAGTACCTAGACGTGGTTGTGAGCGACTTTTCACTACACAATTGGAAACCAGATTTGAAATTTGACGCCATTATTACTGATCGTGAGTAGATGTTGATGAATATTCAACTTTATTTACACCTTTTGCAGAATCCAGACTCATATCTCAATTATTTACAGCACCCTATGGAGTTCGGGAGCCTACAGAGAAGATTGGCATAGAGCGTGAAAACTATTCATTGTCTGAAGAGCACATGGCGAATCACATCCCCTCTAAAGTGGAGTATGGACTGTCGCATATATATAGTGATCTCCTAAACTTTGCAGCCTTACAACTTGGGATGGGAGGACGATTGGTCTGCTGGTTTCCATTAGTAAGGTTAGAAAAAAAAATGAAAATGAAAATTTATAAAAGCAATAATAATTTAATAGTTTCGGCTAGTTTGCCTTTGTTTTCTAGTTAATTTATTATTCATTTCTAAACACCTAACTATCTCTAGGGAAGAGTATCAAGAAGATCTGCTCCCTTCTCACCCTTGCCTGAAGCTAGTGGCCAACTCCGAGCAGGTGCTATCCAAGCTGGCGGCGAGGCGACTGCTCACTTACGTAAAGGTCCATGATGAGGTGCCCAATATGCCACTTGACCCCAACTCTGGCGTGCATAACTTTAGGTACGTATTTCATTCATATTTTACGTGTCAAATAGCATTTAATTTAAAACCTATACAAATAAACATAATAGACTTTATGTTTACAGAAAATTAGGTCTTATCTTGCAAATATGATTTACCACTTATAAAATACTAGCTTCCGCCCGCGACTTCGTCCGCGTGGAATAGTTACTAAATCGCAATAAAAGGTAGCCTATGTCCTTTCTCAGGGTCTAAAGATTGTCTGTGCCAAATTTCATAAAAATCGGTTGAGAGGTTTAAGCGGGAAAGCGTAACAGACAGACAGACAGAGTTACTTTCGCATTTATAATATTAGTAGGGATTCTTTGTTTTTATTTTTTTTTATGTGCAAATGATTTTGAAAATCAGAAACATTCCATCACACCAGGGTGCCGAGCAAAGAGTATTATAATATAGTTGTACGTGCCGAGTCTACTATTTAGTTGTGTCAGAATTGTGATACAGTGACTTCAAAATTGTTGATTTTTGACAGTTTTGTCTACGAAATCTGTCATTTCTTATGTCATTTAGCGCCATTGGACGATCATTCTGAGTCAATTGAAATAGCAGACTTGGGCCCCTGCATTCCCCAGAAGTTATATATAAATCTATTAATCTAAAGTTTGCCGGTAAGTTTAGGTAAATTCCTTTCCGTTTCTCGCCAGATGAAACAATTTTTCTATACTGACTAATTGGCGATAAAAGTATATTATATTATAAAATATGTGTTTCTAGAGAAAAGTATTTCACCATGGGTGAGATGACCAGACGAGAAAGGAAAGAGAAACGTGCTGAAGAAGTTGCAGCGTACCTAGCGAGTAAGATGGCCGCCGCCAGAAATGACGACACGTGACATTTTTTTAAATTAGGTTCTAAGAGATTTATCAATTAAAGTTAAGTTAAAATTGATTTTCGTTTTTGGTTAATTTTTATAACTCTCCAAAAATAAGAAAATTAGGGAGTTTACAAAAGTTACTCTGGCTTATTTTCAAGGAATAATTGTATACAAAATAGAGAGAAACACACAAGGCGTTTCTTATCGCAACAAACATAAAAATTAAGTCAACAAATAAAACAAGAGATTTACGGTAACGTTATATACATTTTAATAATAAATACTCAAATAAACAGTCCATTAATTGATAAAACAAACTTAAAATATGCACAATACACACCCTTAATGTGTATCCTTCAATCTGGGCACAGTATTGCCAGTTAATAATATAACATTAGAACACTGAGGGATGAGCCCAAGTCAAGTATTATATTGTGTCCAAATGTCTTCAAAATTGTTGATCAAGAATTTTGTTTTTTTCTCTACTATTATAAAATTGTAAAAATGCCATGTTTGTTACGGGTTGGAGCAAAAACTACTGAATAGATTTTAATTTTGTTATGAATGTTAGTAACTATATGCTCCAACTTAAAAACTGGTGAACTTCTTATCACAATTAATTAAATTATTTTTGGAATCCATTTCTAATCCTACTATAGCTTCAGGTAAGCGAAGCCGCGGGCAAAGGCTAGTTTTATAATAAAGCTGTTCTTAGTCAGGTTCGGATATTATAGAAATATTTATATTCTTCAAGTAATGGTTCATGCTTGAAGTTGGATTTCTTTTCTTAAAGCCAGATGATGCATCTACGACATAACGCGTAGATGCATCACCTGGCATGCCCTCTGCGACTATAATGCAACACAATAAAGTTTTGCAACGATAATAAAAAAGCTCTCCTATACGAATTAAGTTACGAAATTGGCTATACAATGTCCTAGTGTAGACTATAAAATATTTTGATAGAGACCTATTTATTTATTCATCCATAAATGTCCGCCGACTACCCCCTCACCAGAAGGTGTTACTCAGTGATAGCGAGTGCAAGCATCATGTGCGTGAGGTCGGGCGTGGGCGGCAGCGCTCGGGCGGCTCGCTGCCGGCGCGCGGCCGCTGACTGCGCCCACTGGCATAACTTCCACACTTCCTTACGCTTTGAACTGTTCCCGGCCGACTTGTAGTGATTCAGTAGGTTGTTTGTTACCTGTAATATAATAATTATAGTCGCCTGCTACAACAACACTAAAGTAATCATAGGGATGAAGTTGAACCTACCAAGAACAGTCCAAGCATAGCCCTCATGTTCTCCGGGTTCAGTTTTAGTGCTTGGCAGTAGTAAGTCTTGGCTAACTCCATGTTTTCCACACCACCCTACAATATTAAATAATATCAGAAAACATTTGGAGCAGTTGTGATCTCAAAGGTGTTGTGAATTGTACTTACCATAGTATAACGTATGTCGGCAAGTCGCTGGTGCATCAGGTGGTTATGCGGCTGGTGGAGGATCAGCTCCTCCGCGCAGAAGGCGGCGCGGGAGTACTCCTGTACTTGAAGGTACAAGGAACACAGCTCCTGCCAAGCTTCCACATCTGACATGAACCTATTGATCAATTAATCATAGCCCAATACATTTTTTCTGAGTCATCTGCAAACAACAGTTTCAGGCGGACCGAAATCATAAAATAATAATTTTAAAATAAAAATGGATTCACAATTATTTATATCATTTTAAAACATCCCGATTTTTTTAAACACATCAAATGTTATTAGCTATGGCTCTTATTTTTGGTCACAAAAATTGCCAAAATGTTAAACATTGGGAAGAGGTAGCACCACTATCTAGTTCTGACCAATGAAAAATCCATACAATCAAGGCTGTGGTTTTTAAAGATACAATAATTTTATATAAGTATCTTATTCTTATATAAAGAACTTACTTTTTGAGATAATCTACTAATTCCTTGATGGCTTCAGAGGTCAGTCCCTGCGCCTTCAATATAGCGACGCGTCGCTTCCTGGCTGCTGCGTTGGTTTCATCAGCTTTTATTATACTGTCCAACACCTCTAGAGACTCTTCATATCTGAAATTAGTATACTTGTGTTACACATGGATCTTATAACCTTATATTCAAATGTTATATAGCATTTTAAGTTATTATATATGCAAGTGTCAGAAATCTGTAGTAACATAGTCAAATTTTTCATATTTCTGAGGAAAGTATTCACTTGCATCCATTCCTAGTTCAGGCATATATATGAAAACTTGCTCAATCTAATTGTAAGATAGTATTAGTAAAATGTATTGAACTCTTTTTATAACAAACTATTTATTATTGTTATAATTTTATTATTATTCCAATCCAATATGGTTGTATTGAGTGACAATGAATATTTTTAAAGCAATATATTACCAATAAGATACCTAATATTTTTATTTATTTATTGAATAGCATAAAAATACTAACTTGCCCATATATCTAGAAAGGTTATAATATAACAAAAATTTCAAGTGTTCTCTGACTCCTAATCTAGGTATATCCTGTGTCTTAGTAGTCAGTGCTACTCCATGTCTGGTTGTAGACTTAAACAAAAGCCTTTAAAATATTGATGACAACAGTTAAGAATTACATGGGATTAAGGGCTAACGCGCACTTGTGATTTTTAGTCGACCGATAGTTTAGTCACTGTAGTAGTCTTGTATAGTTTCATGTCGAATTCTAATCGTAATGTAATTAAACAAAACACAAATGTTAACTTACTTTTCCTCCGCCTCTAGCAGAGCAGCCTTGTATCTCATGACACGCATGCTGCCAGGGAACTCATGGGACAGTGTGTAGATACGCATAGCTGCAACACCATACATATGGCAATCCAGTGCCGCATATATCACTTGCTCCAATATCAAATGTTCTACAAAAGCATTAAGTGTTACAAAATAAAATTTTACAGATCAATAATGCTAGTAAATTATTACAGTACAGTAAATTTTAGTTAACATTTATAACATAAAAATGGTGGGACCAGTGTAATAAATTCTGTTTTTCCCTGTGAGGTACAATTTCAGGATAGGTAAAAAAAAATATACATGGTAGTACATCTTTCAATTTCAAGAGTTGGTCCCATTATTATGATATTTATTATCTTATAAATAATATTAATTTCTACACTAATACTTACTTTCATTTCCAAGCTTGGTCAAGTCATCACCAAGGACTGTTGCCCACAAGTCCACCACATCTTCGCTTCTTCTCTCATTATTCTCTCTCCATTGGCGAAGGAGGTCCTTTGCCTCTGTTTTTTATAAATAATTTAAAAAAAATTGTGTCAGTGCGCTGCTCACTCTTGTAAGTTTAATCTCGTTTAACTCTCACATATTGTTTAATTATTAATGCATGGAAAGCATGTTTATTTTGTAAATTCTATAAACCTAAACCTTTACTTAAAGACTACTTAGATTTGAAATAAACGCTAAGTTTTTAGGTTCGTATTGGAAATATTGCAATATTTAGGTAGGTACATACCATTAGGAGTTAGCTCTTCAAAGTTATAAGACATTGTTCCGAGTGAAATATTAGAAATAAGTAAGTAATACGCACTAAACTTTTATCTGGCTTCTATTTTACTAAGATGGTACGAAGGTACGATTCTTTCATAAAAATTAAATGTCAATGTTATTCAATTCATGCATGACATGTTTTGCCACAGATGAATAAATATACCTACCTATTCGCTATTTATGTGCCGATCTTTTCACGTTTCTGTGTCGATTATCATGGCAAGAAGTAAAAAATATTGCTTATAATACTTTACGACTGTTATATTTTCGTGGTTATTTTTAAGGTACTTCAGCTACCTATATATTTTGATTTAAATTCAACTGCCTCGATAGTCTAGTGCAAAGAGTATAATAATATAGTGGGTCTAGTGGTCCCACGTACGACTGCTATGCTAAAGGTCCTGGGCCCGATTCCCAGTTCGAGCAGTGTTCTTGGTTTTTCTATTAAATTCTCAGTAACAGCTTGGAGTTTGATATTTGTACCTAGTTTATGCCAAAAGGTTCGCCCCTCATCTTATCCCGGAAAGCTAGAGTTCCAGTTAATTTCCAAGTCATAAGTTACAGATAATCCATGCAAACAACTCCAATGATAATTTTCAAAACTATAATCTAATCAAACACCGAAGGGAAGAGCTAGTTATTGTTAATTGTAGTAAAGTTAATATCGATTACTATCTTTTGTTATACGCACATGCACTACACTAAAGTCATTGACCTATAAGGACCTACTCTCAGACCTACTAGAACGGGCGTTCCAGTGCTTTGCTATGCGTAAAGCCTTTTGTATAGCATGCTCTATGTGGCTATGCCATGTTTGTAACCAATAAAAACCAGTCCAACCAATATTATTGTACCCAAAAGCATCGTCTTAGAAAGTTTGATTTGATTATAATAAATGTACCTAGATTTTTGCTGAGACAATTATGAACTTTTTATAAATTTTACAAGACGGTCGAGCAAAAGCAAATACTCTATTGTCTATGCATCGACCGAATGAAGTCCGTTTCACGCATAAATTATTAGCATTATTTCTTCAGTTGGCGAAAAACGTATAGAAATTCGATTATAGCACATCGCCACGAGCACATATTGATGTTCGGGTTCGTGTATCGGAATATAAAAGTTTGTGTGTGAACGTGAACAAGACGTCTGCAATATGTCTGACTATTTGGAAATATTTTTAGATTTAGCTTAGTCGTAAATAATTAACTGATTTATTTAGAGTGATCGATGTCATGGATTATACATGACAAATAATATAATAGGTAAGTCCCGTTTATGTGTTTTTAGCACATAATCGTTATCCATTCCATTCTTCGTTGTACATAATGCTTGACTTTTTTATGTCTCAATGGCCTTTATCTCGGGGTTTTGTTTTCTTTTGTCCTCTGTTTGCACGTTGAACAAGTTTGTAGAATGTGATGTTGTGGATATAATGTCGTATATTTATACAGAGTATTTTGTCTGACAGATCGATAAGGAGACGACGTGCAACGAAGATATGTATTGTTGTGGGTCGAGCAAGAGCCTTACGTGTGAATAGTAGATATGCGCGTCACGGACATTGTGCGGCCTGTTTGTGCGGACTGAGTGCGCGTGTTGTGACGACATCGTTTTGGTACGATCGTAACGTTGTGGTGCGGGGCCGTGCCGCCGCTGCCTTTGTCACTGTGTGAACACCTCGTGACGTCAACATGGATCAGCTCGTGCAGTGTCCCGTGTGCACGCTGTTCCTCCACAATGGGATGTCCCTGGAGTCCCATTTGGATACACATCCAAAAGACCAGGTTATTAAAGCTTTGTGTAATATAACATCAACTAAAGGCTCTAGCTATGGAAGCAGGACTTCCACACCTGTACATTCAGAGCGGTCATACAGAAGCAGGTCACGGACACCTGCTACTGATGACAGCACTAAGTGGACTGGATCGCGTAGTACAGAGCATGACCGATATTGGCGTAGAACACCTAGTAGAGCCTCTAAAACTACTCCAGCACCAAATATGTCTAGAAATGGGACACCAGATATAAGAATGCTTGATGTAAACTTTGACAGCCATACCATTGCTGCTAGTACCGGACAACATTTGAACAATCCATTTCTTATGAAAGCTGATAAGCTGCAGCAGACTTTCCAGTCTCCATCTGTAGCAGATTTTGATCCACAATATGTTTACTATCCAGAGCAACAAGAGGACAGAGAGGTAAAGTTCTCCCGTAGTGCTGAGTATAATGCAATGGACACTAGTAACAACTTGTTTTCTTACAATGTGCCAACAATGGGGGCAGGTGTGAAATTGTTACCAGCTGTGTCTAGAAAAGGAAATGACCTTGTTAAAGTTCTACCTAAACCAAATAACATACTGCTTAAAACCAATATGGGTGGTGTGCAATATATAAGTCAAGGGGCCAAGCCCATGCATGTTATGGTGCCATCTGCACCTACATTTGTTCAGAAGAATATACAAAATAATATGATGATGACAGGTACTGTTCCAAATTCACAGATACATATTGATGCCAAAACAGCTACCCCTCCTCTAGATAGCAACCAACTAAACCAAATGACCTCTGGTGCATACACCCCAGGAACAACTGTTGTTACCCAGAACTCTCAAATTATTTACAGAGAGATGGTTCACAATATAGATGGTAAGCCCTTTATAACCACCATGCCCACAGTCCTTGGTGCTCATGACAATGTATCTAATTTAGCTCAAGCTAGTTCCATGTATCAAAATGTTATGGTTGTGGACCAGTTTGGAAATACCTCATGTATGTACACAACACCTCAGCAAATGATGAATAAACCGTGTCCCACATCCATTTATAATGAGACTGGGACTCTTATACCCAGTATACATGTGGACAAATCTGTTCAAAATATAAATGATCCTAAAACACTTATCATTGAGGTCGGTCCACTCATAGGTTCTGCTTCTGACAATGTTTGTGATAATCCCAGTAATACTATCCCTCAGCCAGATACAAGTAGTGCAATTGAAAATACTGAGACAAACATGGAAAATTTAGACCCCAAATGTGAAATGTCAGTCAGTACTAAAGGCTTGAAAATTCTGAGTAACATTAAGGTTGAAGTTCCAGTACAGCATCACAAGAACATGGTCAATACTGTCATGGACCTTACAGGGCCTAATGAAACAGAGTACCCTGTGGACAGAGTGGAGACACCTGATAAGATTCTCCCTGATTTAGAAGATAATAATCAGCTGATGTCTGATGACACACAGCCATCATCAGTGTGTAGTGCTGATAGCCTGGTCTCCCATACATTTTCTGTCATAAAGAATGTTGGTAATCCAAGCAAAAGTTCTGTAGATTCTAAAATGGATGCAGAGTTCTCAGACAGCTGCCCTGTACCAGATTTAATATGTAATGAGAAGCCTTCAATATCACCCTGTAGTGAGTTATCAGAAAATGGTGACAATTCAACCGATCATACCTCAATGTCTCCGAAACCTGAGAGTAATTCAGCTAGCCATAGTAACTTAGGACTTCCAGAAAGGAAAATTCAGCTTTCACAAAAGCCTTATAGGCACAACACACTAAGACTGAACAATATTTATGTGAAAAAACACAAGAAGGTGCTGCAGATCAAGAATGCCAAGACATTTCCTGTCAATAGTAAAAAAAAACCTGAGGTAGACAGTATTCCAACATCATCCACTTGCATATCACCAGAAAATTTTACCATGAATAAAATCCACCAAGATAAAACAGATACAAAAGAGAAGAGTAATCTCTTGCAAACTATATCTGTAGAAGAGATTAAGGAAAATGATGACAATAATGACTTTGATGCTGATACAGAAGAACAATCTATGGAAATAGAGCCAGTGGCATCTACCTGTTTAAATCAGCCTGAGTTTGCTGCCAATATCGACATAATACAGGTAAAAGAAGAAATCAATTCAAGTAATGAGGGAGGGTTCAGTAATGAGACATTGACTACGGACCGTATGCTCACTCCACTAGAAACTTTAAGGCCTATCAATGTCATTAGTTACGGCAATATGTCCAATGATGATTTTGAAGAGGAATCAAATGACAGGGAGTTACTGGACCTTGAAGCGGCTAAAAACAAACAGTTTGTCAGCATGATGAATGAAAATTACTTTGGCGACAATATTTACGCAGATTACTTTACTCCCGACCGCGTCGAGGCATTTGACGCTGAGCGTGAGGCGGTCGGCTTCAAGGATGGTGCAAAAGATGGTATGTACAATATTTGGGGTGGGCCTTCACAAAAGGACAATGAGTTTGTGCTGCCTAACTTTATACACGAGAGTTACAAAATAGCTGATAGTAGTGGAATAGATTATTCTGAGCTAGGTGGTAGAGAAGTGCAGGTCGATGTGGAAGTCGATGGCTGCGAGCGAGACAGCAAGGCGGACGTGCTGAGCGAGGGTCGTAGCGAGAGCGACGCCCCCATCAACATCTGCGCGGACGAGCGCATGCCGCCCCGCGGCGAGCTCAGCGGACAGGAGAGCAATGGAGATATGGAGTCGCCTTGGAGTGGGGTAAGATATCTTACACATTTTAATTTAACTAAAGTATAAATTTAATAAGTTCCTAATGTCACTTGACTCGATTTTTTAAAATGTAAATTATAATATCATAAAAAATATATCATCCTTTTTAAAGACAATTTAATTTATTTTTAATTTAAACCATCAAATCAATCATTTTTTTTCATGCATACACATAAAATGAATGAATAAAATGATTTCTGTAAGTTGCTTTTTTGTTTACAATTAACATAGAATATCAATTTATTACAACACTAGGGAAGAACCAATCTTGTGTTGAAACTTCTTGGATCAATTAATTTCAAAATTTGATATGGCAGGCAGCTAAAGGACTTAGAACTTGATTCTTAGAGATGCACTTTGGACAGTTAACAATGTGAAATCATATACATAGATTAACGAAAACGCATTTGCATACCATATTTTGTCATTTTTCAAGAGCAAAGATTATGTTGGAATTGAAAATTACGTTTTTTTAGTTGTGGCTTGGTTTCCCCAGATGTACACAGAGGTGACGCCCGCGGAGCCCTACGACTTGATAGCACGAGAGAGCTGGGTATCGGACGGGTCCGAGGTCGACGCTAGTGAAAAGAGGGAACCCATGTTAGTAATGTAACCCGCTTGTATTTTTTGTAACAAACGGAATTTTTTTGTCAAGGCAAATTATTCAAAGTATGACATACATAATTTGCATATTATTGCATATGATGCGACGTGTCGCGTTGTCAACTTAAAAACTATTCATTTTTCCTTCCTTAATTGCATCGTAATGGATTCGTAATTTCAATTGAAGGACACATGAAACATGGAAACATGCTGCTCCTTACTTGTTATCAACTTATTGTTTACATGACTGTTAAAAATACGCCACAAGCTGAAGAAGTCTACAAGACCAAATTGAAATTAATTAATGGTGCTTTTATTAGTTTCAGTATCATTGACTTAAGCTATCTTGTTTTTAAGAAGTTTTCCTTGAATACTTGAATCATAAAAGTGTCTATTGTGATAATAGTCTGTCTATTGTGATTGCAACTCATTGAGTTATTCATTGCTAAATCCTGCAGCTAGTATGAACTGTAGGATTATCTTATTGGTAATTTCTCCTTTACTGAACTGCCTCATTAGTCGAGTGGTCCCAAGTGTGACTGCTGCGTTAGATGTCCTGGGTTCGATTCCCAGGTCGAGCAGTGTTATTGGTATTTCTATTAAATTCTCAGTAGCAGCTTGGATTTTACAATGTGTGCCTGGTTAATGGCCTAGAGTCCCCTAGTCATGTGTATAATGATGGTGTACAGCGAAGAAGAGACGGGTGTGGGTCTGCCGCCTCGCGCTGCGGGGCGGGCGGGGCTGGCGGGGCTGGCGGGGCTGGCGGGGCGGGCGGGGCTGGCGGGGCGGGCGGGGCTGGCGGGGCGGGCGGGGCGGGCGCGGCGGCACTCGTGCGCGGCGTGCGGCTACGTGTGCGCGTCGCTCCGGGAGCTGCGCGCGCACAAGGCGCTGGCGCACGCGCTGCCCACGTGCTCCGTCACCAAGACCTCCTACAGCCGCCTCGTCACCGCGCGCACCATCAAGAAGGAGGAGAAACCCGACACGAGTGAGTTATTATATTTGCGTCTACGTCTTATATTTTCAAAATTGTCTGAAATAACTATGAATAAAAATATTTTTTATTCTATATCAGATATTTTTTAGTGGAAACAAAATATTGTATTAGTTTACGTATTTCAAACTTTCACCATAAAAAAGACAACCAACTCATTTCAGATTCAAATCAAAAGTAACTGACCCAATGGATAACAAAGTTTATTGTTTAGAGGTTAAATTGAAAATCGATTTAAGACATTTGACAGTTTTGAATACCATGTTGTGCTGGCGACAGTACATAGAATACTAGTCATTTATCTATCTTACCTTATTTGACCTTATCTCATTACACATGATTTCAGACAACCTCCTGCCAGTAGATTCTAAAGACTCAATATCGTCCACGATTCTTCAAGTTTACGAGAGCATACAAGTTGAGGAAGCTAAACCGAAGATTGAAGTAGACCCTCTGATCAAGCAAGAAGTGAAGCGAAGACGGAAGGACTACGTGTGCCCCACGTGTAAAGAGGACCAGGGCACCGACGCGCAATTCCATGCGCATCTGAAGATACATCCGCTGGAGTGCCTCACGTGTGGAAAGTGCTTCTTCAGAAGAGCAAACCTGGCCCTACATGTAAAGACACATCTAGGGATTAAGAACTATAAGTAAGTGTGGTTGGTGCACTTTGACAGTTGTTATTTTGTACTTAGTCAAAATATAGAATCGGTGACTCACAAGTCATGACCGCTTCACCTAGGGTCAATCTTAGCTTTAAGCTTGATTTGATCAAATTTTAGAGCCTATTACTCCACCCTTACTCAAAGTCTCCACCCATGGAACATAGCGTGTAATAATTGTTCTATTAATCTTCACTGAGATCACTATAGGTTTGCATTCCCCAAAGTTAACTAGTTTTATTAAGGTGATCGTCCATGGTTTCAGATGCGATGTTTGTGAGAAGCGGTTCGTGACGCGGCAGAAGCTGATGGAGCACCACAACGTACACACCGGCCGGGCGCCCGTCAAGTGCACCGTGTGCGACGACACCTTCCGCAGATACTCCAACATGGTGCAGCACAGGTACGTCACACACACACACACGCGGCACTAGTGCACCGTGTGCGACGACACCTTCCGCAGATACTCCAACATGGTGCAGCACAGGTACGTCACACACACACACACACACGCGGCACTAGTGCACCGTGTGCGACGACACCTTCCGCAGATACTCCAACATGGTGCAGCACAGGTACGTCACACACTCACGGCACTAGTGCACCGTGTGCGACGACACCTTCCGCAGATACTCCAACATGGTGCAGCACAGGTACGTCACACACACACACACACACGCGGCACTAGTGCACCGTGTGCGACGACACCTTCCGCAGATACTCCAACATGGTGCAGCACAGGTACGTCACACACTCACGGCACTAGTGCACCGTGTGCGACGACACCTTCCGCAGATACTCCAACATGGTGCAGCACAGGTACGTCACACACACACACACACACGCGGCACTAGTGCACCGTGTGCGACGACACCTTCCGCAGATACTCCAACATGGTGCAGCACAGGTACGTCACACACTCACGGCACTAGTGCACCGTGTGCGACGACACCTTCCGCAGATACTCCAACATGGTGCAGCACAGGTACGTCACACACACACACACACACGCGGCACTAGTGCACCGTGTGCGACGACACCTTCCGCAGATACTCCAACATGGTGCAGCACAGGTACGTCACACACTCACGGCACTAGTGCACCGTGTGCGACGACACCTTCCGCAGATACTCCAACATGGTGCAGCACAGGTACGTCACACACACACACACACACGCGGCACTAGTGCACCGTGTGCGACGACACCTTCCGCAGATACTCCAACATGGTGCAGCACAGGTACGTCACACACACACACACACACGCGGCACTAGTGCACCGTGTGCGACGACACCTTCCGCAGATACTCCAACATGGTGCAGCACAGGTACGTCACACACTCACGGCACTAGTGCACCGTGTGCGACGACACCTTCCGCAGATACTCCAACATGGTGCAGCACAGGTACGTCACACACACACACACACACGCGGCACTAGTGCACCGTGTGCGACGACACCTTCCGCAGATACTCCAACATGGTGCAGCACAGGTACGTCACACACACACACACACACGCGGCACTAGTGCACCGTGTGCGACGACACCTTCCGCAGATACTCCAACATGGTGCAGCACAGGTACGTCACACACTCACGGCACTAGTGCACCGTGTGCGACGACACCTTCCGCAGATACTCCAACATGGTGCAGCACAGGTACGTCACACACACACACACACACACACACACACACACACACGCGGCACTAGTGCACCGTGTGCGACGACACCTTCCGCAGATACTCCAACATGGTGCAGCACAGGTACGTCACACACACACACACACACACACGCGGCACTAGTGCACCGTGTGCGACGACACCTTCCGCAGATACTCCAACATGGTGCAGCACAGGTACGTCACACACACACACACACACGCGGCACTAGTGCACCGTGTGCGACGACACCTTCCGCAGATACTCCAACATGGTGCAGCACAGGTACGTCACACACACACACACACACGCGGCACTAGTGCACCGTGTGCGACGACACCTTCCGCAGATACTCCAACATGGTGCAGCACAGGTACGTCACACACACACACACACACACTCACGGCACTAGTGCACCGTGTGCGACGACACCTTCCGCAGATACTCCAACATGGTGCAGCACAGGTACGTCACACACACACACACACACACACACACACGTGGCACTAGTGCACCGTGTGCGACGACACCTTCCGCAGATACTCCAACATGGTGCAGCACAGGTACGTCACACACACACACACACACGCGGCACTAGTGCACCGTGTGCGACGACACCTTCCGCAGATACTCCAACATGGTGCAGCACAGGTACGTCACACACACACACACACACACACACACACACACGCGGCACTAGTGCACCGTGTGCGACGACACCTTCCGCAGATACTCCAACATGGTGCAGCACAGGTACGTCACACACACACACACACACACACACACACACGGCACTAGTGCACCGTGTGCGACGACACCTTCCGCAGATACTCCAACATGGTGCAGCACAGGTACGTCACACACACACAAACACACACACACACACACGCACACACACACACGCGCACACACACGCGCGGCACTAGTGCACCGTGTGCGACGATACCTTCTGCAGATACTCAGATAATAAAAAACCATTCCCAAGTATTGCAAAAAAAATTGAATCTTTTTGGTTGTCTTCCCCATGACGGTTAAAAAGTAAGATTGAAAAAATAAACACGTCAAACTAGACGTTATATTTGTTGTCCATATTATTTCGAGTTGTTATTGTTACGTGGTTATATTTTTTTAAGAACAGCGTTTTAGTTTATTGTGAAGTTTTTTAATTTCTAATTCTTATTATTTTAGACTTTTTAGGTTTATATTTATGTTGTTAGTATTTTGACATGAAAATGTTATTTGATGAAAAAGTACGATTTAAACATATTGCTTTTTCTGGCTAGTAGGTCATGATGTCCGATTTTAAATTCTGATTGAACAGAGAATTATCGCTAACTGGTCGAGATTAGTAGTAAAATATGAATTCAGTGAGAGTGATGGTTTAGTTTGATTTTTTAATAAGATCATTTTAATTAGAATAATCAAGATTGAGGTTTGATCTATACAGCTAAAACGAACACTATCATAATAAGGATTAGCAAAGGCAGGTCCTTACATCAAAGGCATTTAGGCTGACGACGCACTTGTGATTCCTCTGGTGTTGCGGGTATCCATGGGCGAACAAATTCAAATTCAAATGTTTATATATGAAAAACGTTATGATTCTAGTTGCACGGTTCCAAAAGGTTGATCCTATATATAAATAAATTATGTTACAATCTCCACAGTTACAATATTGCGATAACAAGATGTGTGGACGTTGAAGGTTGTCCAAGTTTGACGGAGGTTGACATATTAAACGAGGGTTCACGTTATTTGAGAACCCGATGTCATTTCTAGATAATAAATAAACTATGTGGTAAAAACGCACACCATCAAAGCGACAAATGAAACTAGGTGTCTACTTAGACATGCTACAACGTTGCCCCAAGCTGAAACTAATTTAATTCTTGAAGGCAGCAAACTTGACATAATCAATGAAACTGTTTTCTTAGGTATTACTGTTGATTGTAAGTTGCAGTGGGGCGCACACATTTCAGCACTGTCTAGCAGGTTAAGTTCCGCTGCATATGCAGTGAGAAAAATTCGACAGATTACTGATATAGCTACGGCCAGACTAGTTTACTTCGCTTACTTTCACAGCATTATGTCATACGGTATTCTGCTGTGGGGATCAGCTGCAGAAGTAGATTCAATCTTCATCTTACAGAAAAGGGCCATCCGCGCAATCTATGATATGGGCCCTCGCGATTCCCTAAGAGAAGTTTTCAAGAACATCAATATACTTACACTGCCGTCACTCTACATTTTTGAAAACATTATGCACGTCCGTAAAAACCTGCAAAAATTCAGCATCAATAGTGACTTTCACAACATTCATACCAGGAATAAACACAAAATAGTGGTACCTAAATTTAGACTATCTAAAACACATAAATCATTTCTGGGAAATTGTGTACGTTTTTACAATAAACTACCAAAATCTGTCACCGATCTCACTGGTAAGAAATTTAAAAATTACGTCAAATCTGTCCTTGTTAAGAAAGCCTATTATAAAATCAAGGACTACGTTGATGATAAGAATGTGTGGTGTTTTAATACGAATGCACATGTGGCCTCCCTGGCAACCTGAGGTTATTCGTGAATACTTTTTTTTACAAAAATTTCGTTGTGTCATCATTTAGTTATTTATTGTTGTCCCCAACTATTTATAAACAGGACTTGTAAATGTGTGTACATTGTAGCATGTATATGTGGACACCTAGTTTTATATACTTCGACGATGTGTGTGTTTTCCACATAGTTTATTTTTTATTTTTTTACATCGACCTCTTCCACTTAGACATAAGCCTTCAATGTTCACACAAACTGCTATCGCAATATTGTACCTGTGTGAAGATTGTAACTTTATTTATTTTAAAAGAGTGTCCATGGAGTTTCTTGCCGGATTCTTCTCCATAGGATCAACCTTTTGGAACCGTGCAACTAGAAGCATAACGTTTCATAAATGCTTGTAAAAGCTTATTTGAAATAAAAACATTTGAACTTGAAAAAAAAAAAACGTAAACACATTTACAGTTTCTGTTGTGGTAAACAAATACTAACCATATGAAGACATCTCGACTTGTAAATAATATGGAATCTGTCAAAGCTATGTCCATCTAATTATAAGGTCCTTAACATAGCTACTAATTGACCAACATGAAAATTTAATAAACATTTATTAGTCTCTAATAATCAATAACTGCCTCATTAGCCAAGTGTTCCTGAGCGCGACTGCTACGCTAGAGGTCCTGGGTTCGATTCCCAGGTCGAGCAAAGTGTTATTGCGTTTTTCTATGAAATTCCCAGTAGCAGCTCGGAGTTAGGAATTTGTGCCCGGTTAACGGCAATAAGTTCGCCCCCTATTACATGGGACCTAGACATACTGGCGAACTGTGAGCGTACATTAGTACGCCTCTGCCTAACCCTTCGGGAATACAGGCGTGATGGTATGTTATGTTATGTTATCAAGTTTGAGTTTTGATCTATACAGCTAAAACTAACACTATCATAATAAGGATCAGCAAAGCCAGGTCTTTATATCAAAGAATTGTGATTCTTCTGGTGTTGCGGGTATTCATGGGCAATCCGTCTGCTCGTTTGCATCCTCTTCCGTAAAAAATGTATGTGTGTTGGTTGCGCAGGGACCGGCACCACCTGGGCAAGCGCGCCAAGGTGCGCGACTTCGTGTGCGCGTGCGGCGCCGTGTTCCACTCGCGCGCCAAGCTGGCGTGGCACCGCGAGACGCACGCGCCGCGCCCGCGCGCCTGCCTGCACTGCTCCGACAAGTTCGTGCACGCCGCCTCGCTCACGCGCCACGTGCGCCGCTCGCACGCGCAGCTGGCCGGCCTCGTGCCCGCCGCGCCCGCCCCCGCCCCCGCCCGCCCCGCCAGGACCGACAACGTCACCTGCCCCGTCTGCAAACAGGTCGGTTACCGTAATATCACATCCCACATCACAATAAAAAAGTCGAAGTCAAAATGTTTTATTTCAATTAGACCATAGAAGGTACTTTTGAAATGTCAAAACTATATAGTTGCACGGTTCCAAAAAGTGGGTCTTATGGAGAAGAGTCCACAAGAAACTACATAAATACATACATACATACACTCACGTCATTCTCCCACAGGGGTAAGCAGAAACTATAGACTGCCACTTGCTACGATTCTTGCATGCCTCTTTTGCTTCTGCGACATTCATACATCTTCTCATACATACGCGCCGGTTGCGAGTACTACGCACCTGACCTTTTTGAAGGACTTCGCCAATAAGATCAGTGTAGGTCCTTCTAGGTCGACCTCTTCTGACGTTGCCGCTGATATGCGCCTTATAAATTCCTTTCGTTAATCGTCTTTCATTCATTCTCTCAACATGTCCAAACCATCTCAGCATATTCCTTTCAATACGTGTACAACTACATAAATACTCTTTTGAAAATAAAATAATCACAATTACAATATTAGCTTTACAACTTTGTTTTAAATAGTTGCTGAGAATTATGCAGTTTGATGTGTAAATATTTTTCATTAAATTCCAAAAAAAATAAAAAGAGTGCCATAGCAGGCAAGAGCTGACAAAGATTAGTAAAAGCTGCGGTAGCTTAATGGCTAGGGCGTCAGACTTGCGATCATGTAGTTGCCGGTTCGAAACACACCCATTGCATTACCGATGCGAATCCAACCGTAACACAAGTATTTAGCTTAGCATGAGGGTTTAACAAGAATACTAGTAATGAGCGATCCAAAAGGTAACAAATATTGAGAAAGGTGAGAATGTTTAAGATGGATAACAAAGGCTGTGGAAAATAATGAGCAAAATAACGAAAAATGAGATAGGCAACAAAATTTTAGATAAGCCAGCTTTGGTCAATCGACTATCATGTCTTGAACATAATATATGGCTATAGTTGTTGCATGAAACCATTGTTCATAAGTTGATTCCATTCTTGAATGTGTGTTGCAGGTGTACCTGAGATCGAACCTGCGCACTCACCTGCAGACACACAGCGGCCAGAAGCCGCACCTGTGCATCATCTGCAACAAGTCGTTCACCACCAAGTGGAACCTGAAGCTGCACCGCTGGACGCACATGAGCCGCTCGGCCAAGCCGTACAAGTGCAGCCTGTGCAAGGGCGCCTTCATCCGGCACACGGAGTACGTGTCGCACATGAACGCGCACAAGTCCGTGCGGCCCTACACGTGCAACTACTGCGGCTGCCAGTTCATCCGCAAGTACAACTGCCAGCGCCACGTGCGCGAGCACGAGATGGCCAAGAAGTACGTGTGCAAGGTGGCCGAGTGCGGCAAGTCCTTCCACCGCAGCTACTACCTGTCCGAGCACATGAAGGTGCACAGCGGCGCGCGCCCCTTCTCCTGCAACATCTGCGGCAAGACCTCCAGCAACAAGTCCAACCACAACAAGCACGTCAAGATCCACCACGCGCGGGAGCCCGTCGCCACCGAGGCGTAAGCCCACGCGGACCGTTGCTGCACGCGGACATTGCATACTGGATCACGTTCTCTCTAACTAAACATTTTACACTCATTTCTATTCACAAGTGTTTAAACAGATCGCAGCAACGTTCGCAGGGCGCCATGTAAATATCTAGTTAAATTTGAATTTATTATAATTGTTGTAAATACTGGACCAAGCGTGTACATTTGGGGTGGAGTTGCGGTGTGTCGAGCATTTTGAGGTCAAAAATATGGCGCACCACACATTTTATACGACAACTTCATTTGTAAATGTTTTAATTTTTCCTAGATTCGTCAATGTCAAGCCGAGTTTTAATTGCAAAGCCTCAAGTAATGATAATTGCGTGTTGAAATGAGCCGGAGTTTGTTTTTGTGCCTTATACATTGAGCGATGGGAATTGTCTTGCGATTTCTACTGTTTAAGGAAATGTGGTTAACAGTGTGTAGGAAACAGTTTCACTTGTGTGTACGTCGTAGATTTCTCCCTGTCGACGGCAGGGCTCTGGTTGTGAAATATAATATGTAGTGGATTGTAGTCTGTACAATCTGTGGTGCGCCATACTCGGAACATAACATAGTCAAATTAATAAAGGGCATTTCGGTATAGGTACCCCGCTACACTGTATATTATTTTCTATTTATATGAAATAATTTCACTATGCTTCCATTTTATAAGCTGGGTAACTGAGGCTGTGGCTCACTGCTTTTGATGAGTATGCTATTGTCATCATAACATGATCAACATTAAATTGTCTAACTGAACAAGGGCAGGAGAGATTGTACGAGTACCTATTTTTTTAAGAGGTCAGATCAAAAGATGGCCTACAAAGTAGGCCTCATCTCTTCTCCTCAACTCATCTCATAGCTCTCAAGTTCAAATCCAAACCACACCGCCGAAAACGTTTATAATGTGAGTATTAATTATTAATTACCACTTGTTTAACTCGTTGAAATATCGTTAGAAAACCGGCGTGTCTAGGAAATTTTATTTCATATATATGTATTAGGTTTTATTTTTAATTTTTCATGATAATGCAGTGGCCACAGTCTTTTGTAGCGAGCTCTAACATAACTTTAAACGTTAGTCAAATTGACATCCCCAAGGGGACTTACTAATTAATAATTCTTTATAAAAGTATTTTAACATTTACTTTATTTAGATTACTTTATGTAAATATCATTATAATTACATTTAATTTATTATTATTACTTTTGTATTGTTACTACGTATTATTCCGTTTTTTTTACGTTAGTTGAGAATAAATATGTGCTCTAAATACTAGTCGTAATTTATACGTCTCATAGCGCAGTGCGAGAGAGATATAGTTATAAATGTATAGCGTTGCCTCTTTCCTTCAGTGGAACTGTTGTTGCTATAATATTACGCGTTGTTTTCAATTTGATGTGGTTCTGAAATTACTGAAAGTAAGCAAGTTTCATTATGCTTTGTTTTTAAGTCTATGCAGTATGAGACAACATCCAGTTGAAAACAGAGGATTTAGAAAACATATTTTATCAAAATTTCTGCGTTTTGTAACGCATCTGTGACATTTTTATTGGTGGACCTTATTTTAGTATACTTTTCGTTTCACAAATGTTATTTCTATGTAATTGTTTGGTATTTGTCTTAAATATTTAGACGATTAGTGCAATCGCCAGCATTTGTTGTTAACTCATTGTTATTTATCATTTGACGAGGATTATTCAGTCATCTGAGCTGATCGCGTGTAATCAGTATTGCCAAGGAGATACAAGCAATAATGTGTGACTAATATTTATTTAATTTTGTCAAGAGTCCCCGGTGATAATGGTTATACATGATCAATGCTCATTATTTTTGTATAGTTGACTCTAATGAGGATGGTACCCTCTTGATAAGCGAGAGCAATTTAATTCGTAATGTAATGTTACATAACAATTAGTTTACAAATGTAATGTAGATATATTTTTCTATGTTGATATGAACTCTGTCATGAATCACACCAGCTGTGTTCATAAGCTATTTGCGATTATAAAGGGTGAGACACGATGACTTAATTTTTTATGCAAGTAATTTGCTACTTGCTACTGTTGGGCAAAAGATTATTATCTACTTAACAATAATGCTTGGCAGTATGTTTTTATACTGATTTCTGAACTTACGCGAATATTAGACATTGAAAAAGGGTCCTAAACATCGGGAAATAAATAATATCAATATAACGCGATAAGATTCGTAAAAAATAGCTTCGTAAAAATATTTTACCTATTACTAAAACAAGAATGTAAGTATAAGACTGTAGGTACTTACATAATGTTGCGTGCTTACTTGCGTACACGTGCTCCAAAACGAATAAGTCTCAAAATGAGACGGCAATGTCATTTTAAACACTAACGGAGACTTATTCAGTATCCGTTAGTGTTTAAATTTATTAACTTCTGTGTATATTAATAAGTGTCATCATATTATAATGTTTATTAAAAATGTAGGTAGCTGGCTGATGTCTGTATAGGCGATATTTTAGGAAAAATTAAATGAACGGTATTTATATGACCAATACAAGCCAACAATTATCTTTGAAATTTTGGTTTGTCCGTCTTTAAAGTTTTAAAAGGTCTTACTTAAAATCTGGTGCATGTTTCATCTTGATACGCCACTTTAAAGCCAAATTATTATAGCAAGTACGTCGGAACGCGAGTTGTAATGATATTATGTACCTAATGAAAAAGGCGAGGAATGAATACCGTGCTACCTCATTAAGTCGTCGAGTCTCACAGCAAAGCGCTGAGCTGAAAACGATAATGGTATATATTTTACACATAAAACAATGATCTCGTATTTTATAAACACAATATAAAACAATTTGTTTTTTTTTGTTTATGTTGTATTTAAATCGTTTATATGGCGCAAGTTGAAAAGCTCTGTTTTAACAAGATTTACGGATTAAAATACAGATGTAATAACAATTTATTTTTGTAAACACATGCAATCATCACATTACATCCTTTAGCTCGAAAAACGCATACGTGTAAGCAAAAACATATCAGTAAAAGCAAATGTCTACACTCTACATACTCCGACTGTCGACTTGCGCTAAGACGCAATACAGATATTCGATTTCTAGCATTACATTCCTGTAATAGGTGCACACTGCTTATTTGTATATGAAGTACATTTATAAATTATACCTATAAAAACTATGAACAAACCGAGAACCCTACGAAGCTGTTCCTGGTTTCATAAATAATTTCCGTTATTTAATAAATGGGCTATCTAACACTGAAAGAATTTTTCAAATCGGACCTGTTGTTCCTGAGATTAGCGCGTTCAAGCAAACAAACAAACAAACTCTTCAGCTTTAAATATCAGTATATAGATGTTGAACAATTAAATCATAATATTTAATCGTTATTTGAATTTGGTTCTAATTCACTTATGGATAGGATCGGAATTACAAGTCAGCTTGTAAATTTGATGCATTGAAGTCGAATATCATGTATAGTGTCTAAAACGACGTAAATAGCTGTAATCTTGCTCGTAACTCAGTTATTAGAAGAAATTGGTTATTTATTTTATTTGAATAAGTCCTTAGTTTACTGTACATATGGTAGGTATTTTGTAATTGATTGTAAAATGTGGGTGGTACACCAAATTCAGTTCGGCGGGGTCACTGGACTGAACAGTTTGTGTCTGCAATAAATTATATTAAGAACTTATAATTTCAGTTGTTTGATTTTTTATTCACGAATTACAAACCTATATGTCATAGTCGCTATTGTACGAATAAATACAAAATGGCCTCTCTGCCGAGTATATATCAGGAATTACTAGAAGTCAAGTGAAATGCAGTCTTAGAAATATTATGTTCGTAAAGGCCATTATCTATTTAAAGGATGTATGAATGTGGCAGAAGCAAAAGTATTCAAGAATCGTAGTGGCGGTCTATAGTTTCTGCTTACCCCTGTGAGAGAAAGGCGTGAGTGTATGTCTTTTTTATACGGCTCGGGGGCAAACAACCATACGGCCCGCCTGATGGTATGCGGTTACGGTAGCCTATGGATGCTTGCAACACCAGGGGTTTCACGCGTTGCCAACCGTCTAAAACCCACTTTCTTTTCACACCCATTTTGAGAGGGCGGGGGAATAGTTGAGTGGCAGAATAGGAGACAGGTGTGATATTAAAACACCACCGGTCCCCCCATTGCCAACATAACGCTTCCTTGCAGAGATAACGCTTCCTTGCAGAGCTCTGCCGACCTTGGTCACCGTTAGAAACAACATAGCTCGCATCTTTTATTTGGCTACGATTTTCTGCAAAGTGCAGGTATTTCACCAATCGGGCAGCTCCGATTGTGCGAGGATATGTGCAATTCCACATGCGTGTGTCTTTTCCTGGTTGGCTGAGTCTGGGGGCCCAGCCAGAAAAAGTGCTTCATGGCTGGGCCCCCGGACTACCCTTATAACTTTTGAACCACGGACCGACTAATTCCCATATGTCCCGCCTAATTTCGACTAATAAACGACTAATTCTCTGTTCATTCAGAATTCAAATTGGTGATGGTGGCCCATCCAGGAAAAGCCACACCCACTATGCTCTACCTTAACAATATAATAAATGGATTAATTTTATGAAATCCATTTATCCAGGTCATTCGTTTTAGTTTTCTACTTAAAATCAATAGCAAATGTTTGTTTAACTTTATTGTTTGCCGCGATCGCGACTAGGTACAATGGGAAGCTTATTGACATAACAAACTGATTTATTGTCTTTTTAATATAAATATACAACTGCCGTTTCTCTTCCTAATGCGTGTTTACAACATAAACGATATCAGAAATCAAACAATATCGTGTTACACACGCACGCCTTGTTAGGCTGCCGAGTCATAAGTTCATTACTAACTTACGGCATCATTTTCCAACTACTGGGAACTCTATTCATAATTTTTCGCAACGTTATCAATAATTCCTCAGAGGTCGTCGCTGATATAATATCGGATCATTGCTGCTGATACATAAACATAAATATTATAGTTATTTTCCATTAACGGTTATTTTAAGCGTGACATGCAACAATAGTTTTGCGTCAATGAGCTTTATATGATGCGGTCTGATTATGAGCGGGGAGCGAGCAACTGCGATGATTAGATCGAGTTTAATGAGAACTTAGTACCTATTACAAAATAAGTAGGTAGGTACCCACAGTTTGGATATAGAAGATAGTTTTCATTCAATAAGCTTTGTGACACAAAAAATGGGCTTAATAACGGAATTTCCTACTCTATATAAAAAAAAACAAATCGCTGCTGATGGATCAGCACATCATTTGTTTATGACGGTAGTGCTGCCGCAACCAAGGACTGATAAATCAAAAGGAGATAAGTAATACTAATAGACACCGCTAATCCCGATTTACTATCTACAGTCATTACAGGAGGTGATTCTACCCGCCGTACTTTTTTCTTACCTACCACTGAGGTGGCAAAGAAGCTTACGGACCACCTGATGGTAAGCGGTTACCGTAGCCTATGGATGTCTGGTAGGTAACACCAGAGTAAAAATCTTTTCACTCTGTCGTCTCACACTGTCGTCTTCTGCGTAAACCTCAGCAGATAGCTCACAGCCTGATTGTACGTGGGATGAAGCTCCTATAGAACCGTACATTACCCAACGGTAGTGGTTCTAAGGGGCGATGAATTCGCTGCCGATGGCCCTCTCGCTATCGGCGAAGATTAAATGTGGCCGTGGGCACCATAGTAAACAATTCCCCAGAACAGTTATTTATACAAGCGGTAGAACACAGACAGTGAGGCGAAGTTTCCCCTCAGGCTTAAGGGCTCGATACTTCCTGAAATCGTGGGGTCATCGACAATCCTCACGCACGGCACCTCTTTGGATCGCCTTGCGGAAAGGAACTTGCACCTTACGAAATTGCGCCTTATGCTAAGTAAGCTTCTGCCCCGAGGTAAAGTACTGCATCGCCCTGTTGAGCACATGAAACTTTTCTTATCCCAACTTGACCTTGTCCTCTAAATCACAGCGGAACTGGATGACACTGTAGATATCCAGACCTAGCTAGGATTCTAATGTGTTTGGGGATAGAGAAGGCTGTTTTTAACTCGTTGCGTACTCCACAACTTTTTCTACGGAATCCATAACTACCCACTATTTTTTGCCTACACGTTTGGCGGAGCGGCTGAGCGATCGGCTTCTGCGTCAGGTGTTGTGGGTTCGATCCCCACACGTAGCAAATATTTGTATGACCTACAGGTAGTTGTACAATCTGGACATTATAATCCTAGAGAAAAAAAATCGTCAGATGACAGATTGTAGTTTTTGCCTATCATCACCCCAGTTATTGTTATGATATAGTTATTGTCGTAGTTAATATAGAAAGACAATCTATTAGTTATAATAAAAATAAAGATTATTTATTGCCGTAATAAAATAAATCGTATCTGCTATCGGGTAATGACCTCTAAATAAGAACAAACGTTTTCGAAGTAACGCAAATGTGCCATTACAGATAACCTCTGCACCTATTCGATTTCTGCGTTTCAATTATCTGAATAAAGTTGAAGAAGTCTTTTTTTATATCTATCGCGCTTTTAGTATGTTATGAACGAGTAAGTAATAATTCATTCATTTCTTACACGAATATATTATGAATCTGAATGAGGTTAGGTTTTTAATGGCATTGTGAGGATTCGTTATTGTTAGTAAACATTTTCCCATACTATTTTATTAAAAGTGGGTGAGTCGGGCAAACAGCATACCTACATTTGATGTTTTTGTCAAGTCATCAGGTGATTAAAATTCTATCAAGTTGACGCTTGTAACGATAGGAAAGAGTTGGGTACTTCAATAATTCTTTACATCAGGTATTTTGGTTACTACGGCTACGGCTACGGCGTAGCAGCTCCTACGATTATTTCTTCTACGATCGTACAAATAGGCTACAGGTGTTAGGTACGTATTTTAGTTGTTAGTAGTTGTTGAGTAACATTTTGTGTTCCTTCTTGAGAGTATCTAATGACAGCGGAAGCTGCCGCCAGTGAAATTGCTGGACAAATGACATTTACCACTGAGATCTCAATATATCTATCACGCGAGATACGACCGGTAACTGCAGTCTATAGACGCTAGGCTGCGGTTACCGCGGCTAGTACGTTTGTTTATCTGCAAAAAATAGATATGCAATGGTAGTATGGACAATCCTTCTCAGGGAGAAACGGTGGGCTATTAATTTGGTGACTCGATAAGATCGTGTTGTAAAACGTGCTTCAAGTGATGATTGACAAAAATAGAGTGCCATTGTTCAATCCACGTCGGTGAAGGAGAAAATTCCGAAATTGCCGTATCTGACGGCACCGCGCTAATGTGCCTACGCACCGCGCTATCTATCGCCACACAGGGAGAAATTACAGAAGATCTACTTCATAAAATGTATTCTTCATCAATTATAATAATTATTAGTTTGGTGATAGTAAGCGCGACTGTCGACCTTGTCTTATTGGGGTTTCCATTAGGACATTCTAGTATTTAGTACATAGTTTGGTGTTTGAATTTGGGCTGGATATGGGAGTGGCACCTAAAACATACAAGCGCACTACGGGTAACAGATACATTGCTACCTAACCCCATAACACTGATACAGATATGCATATTCTGATAAGACTATTATTTTTATTAAAATAACTTACATACATACCATCACGTCTGTATTCCCCGAAGGGTTAGGCAGAGGTGTACTTATGTACACCCACAGTTCGCCGGTATGTTTAGGTCCCATGTAATAGGTGGCGAGCCTATTGCCATTAACCGGGCACAAATTCCTAACTCCGAGCTGCTACTGAGAATTTCTTAGAAAAACCCAATAACACTTTGCTCGACCTGGGAATCGAACCCAGGACCTCTAGCGTAGCAGTCTCGCGCAGGACCACTTGGCTAATGAGGCAGAATAACTTTAATAAAAATAATAGACCTATCCTATCAGAATATATTTAAACTCGACGAAGTACTGACTTGCCAATGAGACTGGTGAATAGCTCATGAGCAGAAGTTGAAGCCGAACGCATACTGGCAACCGTTGTATAGGAAGGATGTCTACAAGCCCCGAGTAGATGACCTGAAAAATGTGACTGGGTCGGGCTGAATGCAAAATACGACATGCTATGGTATTTATCACCTTGCATGTTGCAGACTGGGTTGAATTGGTCCCTTTCCTATTACTATCTATCGCTTTAAAAAACTATGCCTAGTCTGCTCCAGTTTACTAATAAAGGAGCTAAAATTCTAAAATCTAATTTTGTAACATTAACCTCGCCCGTAGAAGTAGAACTACTAGAGCTATGTTGTCGTTGCGCTATCTTGCACTTACCTACGTCAGGCAATTGTCATTGCTCAAATGTTTATGTAGCGCGGCATGGGTCAGCGAGACACACCCCAACACGTGCCTCATGTTTATATATATTACGTTATTATTGTTGGTGATATGCTGATGCCTTGATATGATTAGAGAAAACCGAAACAGTATGTCATTAGGTTTTGAATTTAAAAAACACAGAACAAGAAAGAGAAAGAGATGTGATTGATAAAGATGCTCATCTCTTATGTCTCCCTCAGCATCTTTCATGACTTTCACGGAAAAACTAAATATGGAGTGTAGAAAGCTTCTAAGATACATTTACTTTTCGAAATATAAAACCTATTTCAAGTATGCTTAGCTTATCTCTATCTAGAACCGATATGATCCAACTAAAATATGTGAATATATTATTATTAACTAGCTTCTGCCTGCGACTTCGTCCGCGTAGCGTTATGATGTACCTATAGCCTATAGCCTTCCTCAATAAATGGGTTATCTAACACTGAAAGAATTATTCAAATCGGACCAGTAGTTCCTGAAATTAGCGCGTTCAAGCAAACAAACAAACAAACTCTTCAGCTTTATATATTAAGTAGTATAGATATAGATATAGAAGTATAGATATAATTAAATTAGTATCTAAATCAGATAAAAATATCTAAGAAAAAAAATACAGTCGAAAAAAACCTCTTTTGATAGAAATGAATCTCATAACGTAAGATAGGAGTAAATGAAAGAGGCAGACAGGGAGAGCCGACCCTAGATGATAGGATCAGGGAGAATAAAAGAGTTTGAAAAATAATAACATCCAGAAACAGTGAAATCATATGACAGTACACGAGGCGATATGCATCACTAACTGTGATGGCAGGTCAAGCATTGTTATGATAACTGACAACAAAAGATGCGATAGCGTATCTCATCGCAATTATTTATTAGTAGTTAGGTACGTAGCCATAAGTTGATAAAGCCTTATATTCGATGAACTGCGGTTGACGCGTTCGAGAAGGATCTAGAATCTGCAACTTAGTAGCTTATTAACTATTTACTTACATAGAAATAATGTAAAGGGTTAGATCATTGCAGCAAGTTGCTATGTGGTGTTCTATAATACTTAAAATGGGTGAGCGACCTGACAGAGGATAGCTCACTGTTTAATTTATGTTTCAGACTTATTGGGCAACAAATAATAACCTAAATTCCGTTTTTTAAATATTTTATCATAATCATATATATTTATAAGTATTTGTTTTACTAATTACTTATTGAGACAATTGGGCGGTATTTCGTAGTGCTAGTTTTAACATATACCGATCTTTTTAAGAAGATATCGGTGTCGTAGGTAAGTGTTATACATTCGTGAAACATTTACGATGGATCTGAAAATGAAAATGCATAAAAAAATATATAAAAAAGGATCCTTTATTATTTTCCTTAAAACTTAAGATACTTTTGTACAATAACATATTTTTATGCGAATAGCCACTAGCCTGGCTTGGATCATGTGGTTGCCGGTTCGAAAACCACTCATTGCACTACCTTGACGTGGATCCTTTCGTAACACAAACATAAAGCTTAGCACGAGGGGTTAAGAAGAATACTAGTAATGTGCAACTCACATTGCTAGCAAGCTGTTTAAAAAAATAATTTGCGCGGCTCTATTTGGGAAAATAACTTTAGACTGGCACAGTTTCATCGTTGGTAGGTAGGTAACCTACCAACGATAAAGATGCTTCATAAAATATTCCATGTTACGGAATAAATTAATAAATATTTGTGATAATCATAATATTATTGTGTTATAAATTGCATAAAAAATATTCCGTATTTGTTCCGTATAGAAAATATTTGGAGTTGGTATATTTAGGTACCTACGGTATGATAAAGATGTATATAAGCGGAAATTGATGTTATTAAAACAAATACGGTTATTTTCTTGTATTCTTCCACATCATTTTTTTTAATTAAGTACTGATTTACTTATTATGTTTTTTATTAATGAAGTCATGTGAATTAATAACTGTTGTGCAAAATAAACAATACACAATTTTTTTTCATCGTTTTTGGCAAAGCGACTATGGGACTTAAACATACCGGTTAAAATTGTGGATGTACATAATTATGTATCTACGCCTCTGCCCTTTGGGGAATACAGGCGTGATTTTTCAGGATAACTATTAAGTAGCCTTATAAATCCAAGCTCAAGTAAATCCAAGCACACCGTGCGTAGCAAAGGTGAAGGCAAAGCCGCCTACATATACCTAACGCAGTATTTACTCTACAAAATTAGTATATTTTAGTATAATACAGTATGTGTGAAATAAAAAATAAAGTTTAAATTTGAGTTTTGTAGATATGGTTTAGGTTTATTGCCAAATGGTTTCGTTACCCAATAAACAATGGTTGTCATGAACAAATGACGATATCATCATCAATATTTTCAGAACAAACATATCTGCATGCTGTGGGCGTACCTACCTACATTAGTATTCCTCTGCCTCACCGTAGGAATATAAACTTGTTTGTATACCAAGTTTCCTTTTATAGGTAATGTTACCTGTTAGTCAATGCAAAAAAGCAGCACTTGCAGCGCTTTTCATAACATTGCGTGATACCTATATCTAATTATAAAATTCTGAATGTTCCAATTCGTTAAACAGTAAGATAATTGTGTCATATATAACTCACTTCGATAAGCTTCTGTAAAGCCTCCACAGTTTATGGTCGTGATTTACATTTACATGACGAATGTGTCTAATCGCTCATGTAATTAATTTAAAAAAATCACACGCAACATAGCGTGCAATACAATATATAAAACATTTTCTTACATGAGATAATACATCGTACGATGTAAAAGAATGTTAGATTGTTGAGTCATACCATGTTTTAAGAGATAACTTAGACACACCTATCTATCAATAATCCAAATTTTTTTAAATCGTACGCTGCAAAATTACAAACTTGAAAGATGCACATGGATCACCTCTGCTAATGAAAACTGAAAAACTGTTGTGGGGTGGAGATTTTCATTTGATGTCTTCAAAGAAAATAAGGAGAAGTAGAAGACCCTTACTCACCACTGGGTGCTTCGTCGATTTGTTGAGGGCGTGAGATTTTTATTTTAAAATGTTAAGGAGGTAAGTACTTACCTACAGGTTTTGTAGAACTTAATGTGAACTTTTTTATATTGGCTTTGGCACGCAGTCTATTAGGTATATTGATAATACATTACATTATTATTTAGTAGGTAGTCTTTATACATATAATATTATACAAAAGTAGTAGATACTAATATGAATACTACCTAAAAAGTGATTTGGTTTTGTTTTTGCGGTAGGTTAGGTAAAGGAATACAGCTGTACGTTTGAGATCCACGCAAGCGAAGACTTCTGCCAGTACCGACGTAGGTTGATTTAGATTGATATAAAAAAATAAAAATGATAAATATAACGAAATCTTCAAATAAACGACTTATCGAAATAACGGTTCGTTAACATACCTACTGATAATTACGGGCTACGAAAAGACTAAGATATCGTTATAGATATCGTTATAATTATTGTGTTGATAATCTCCGCACCTAAAGGCTTCACTGGAAAAATATATTCGTTGTAGGCAAACATCTTTGACCTTTACACACTGATGAAAATAAAAAAGAATTAAATCATTGCCTGTGCATAATAAAATGCGTGATAAGTACTTATATTCATTACTCATTAAACGACTTGTTCTTACTTGTTTTAAGTGACATCGAACAAAAAAAGAAACCGTGGTATAGTTCGCGCAAAATAACTTGACCCAAATCTAAGGGAGAGGGGGAAAGTGTGCGCAGTGCATTTGCGTGCAAAATGTACTAAAAATCTACTACTACTGTGATGAATGTTAATCCTCATTTTCGCGCCCCTATAATCTGTAGTACCTACCTATATCGCATCGCTAACCACTATGTGCAATGAGGTATCGTCTTTGAGTGTAATAAGCACGATTATGTATGATGGATTGGCGCACCTGCTGCTGTAATCAGCACAATTATGTTATCATAATCCGCTCTGTTACTTCTGTAGTATGATCGATTGGGTCATCATGCAATAATCCATGAAATATGAAGAAAACCATTCTGATAACTTGCTTAAGAATGTCCATCATAAATGTCACCTTCGTGGTTAATTCTCGATCTCAATTGAATATAACTTATACGTTTGGTATTCTATATAAGTTAAGCAAAATTTAAGTTACGGCATTTTCGGAACGTTGAATATTTCTAAATCAAAGTTGTTCATTTTAAGTTGAAGGATATTCAATATAGATTGACCTCGCTGTCATGTGTCTGTGAATCATATTGTGATTCACCAAAAGTGACCATTTTAGCTCCCCTATGTCCGTGTTTGTACCTACTTTCCATTAGGTAATACAAGGGGTAGGTACATTAATCCAACTCAACGGTAAGAAGGTGACCCACCTCGAAGTCTTTAAGAACTTCTTGTTAAACTACAACATCAATACTTAACTGATAAGGTTATGCCTGCCTGTGAATTATTTACTTGCAATAAATTTGAGTGTTATGAGGTTGTTACTTCTAGGTATTATCTTCTTACATATTGCATTACTTAGGTAGCATTAGCTAACTTTTGTTGAAGAGCAAATTATATAAGTAAGGTAACTTTCGTTTCATCCGTCAAGTAAAGTACCTAGTTATTTTAGTGAAGGAAAAAGCCGACTTGCCGGATCTTCAATAGTTGTTCTGACGTCACCTTTATATTCAAAATGTGATGGCACATTTTTACATGGCGGGTGGGACTCGCGGTGGCTTAGTGGTAAAAGGCCTAGCGCAATGAAATAAAAACCTAGGGTTTTATTTCATTGCGCTAGGCCCCGGGTAAAATTAACAGTGGACAGCGGTGGTCAAAGACAATGTCCCAGTTTTTTATTGCTTCATGTGTATGTACAATTCAGTACACGTAACAACATGAAACCCCGCTAGGGCACAGCACAGCTACGAACTTAAAAATACATATTGAAATATTAATCACAAAGTAATTACATTTTTTTTTTTTTATGTGATAGCAGGCAAACGAGCAGACGGATCGCCTGATGGTAAGCGATCACCGCCGCCCATGGACACCTGCAACACCAGAGGAGTCACAAGTGCGCTGCCGGCCTTTTAAAAGGGAGTACGCTCTTTTCTTGAAGGTTTGAAGGTCGTATTGGTCCGGAAATACTGCAGGCGACAGTTCATTCCACAGTTTTGTTGTGCGAGGCAGAAAGTTTCTAGAGAAACGCACAGTTGTGGACTGCCAGCCATCAAGATGATGGGGATGGAACTGTTGTCGCGTAGAACGATGGCGAAAAGAGGCTGCAGGGATCAATCCGAACAATTCCTCGAAGCACTCCCCATAGTATAGGCGATAGAGGATGCAAAGCGAGCGACATCTCTACGCAGCGCCAAGGGGTCAAGCCGGTTTGAAATAACTTGGCAGTCGACGATTCGAATCGCTCTTCGTTGGATGCGGTCCAGAGGGAGAAGCTGGTACTCGGGTGCTCCTGCCCAGAGATGAGAACAGTATTCCAATTAATAAAATTAACATGTAAATCAAACTTAAATGTCATAATTATAATATTAGTTATTATTGTAATAGTCAGTCAGTAAGATTAAAACATGTCAAGAAACAAACACAATCAAAAAAGAAAATGCTATTAGTTTTGAATAAAATGGAGTACCTATAGAAGAATAGAGAAACACTGTGACTTCATGACAGAAAAATCGTATTATATCTAAAAAATAAAACTATTGTAGGTAGTAAAAATGACAATTTGCAGTGCCCAAAACGTGGCACTCGCCCGGCGACCTCACAGCACACCTCACAGCTCTACGACGAACATTATTTATTTATTTGTTACATCACACGCCCCCGTTGGCCACGCGATGCCTGATAACATTTATGACTCTGACTATAAAAACCAGCAAGCGGTCACGTTTTATTTCGGTGCGTCTACGACCTGCGTCTGCGTCTTCCCATGCTGATGAAATTGTGCCAAAAATAGATCCAGGCTTAGGCAATGTTTTGGATGGTGTCGTAAGCTTATCTCTGTTTGTATCAAGAGTATTTTTAGCACGGCTTATGATACATTTTTTTACGATTTTTACGGCAATACCAACTTCCTGCCCGTGGACTTGTGACCGGGTGGTCACTGTGTATAATTTCTTATCGTGGAATCAGAATATGCGCTTTCTTTCAAAGGATTCTTCTAGGAATCTTGTCTACTCTGCCTGCCTGGCTTGGCTCTTGGGGTCAAATAATTATGAATTACTTGGTACTTTCATTACATTACATTCAGTTTTCTGGGTATGTTACCAGATGACAGTAATGTGGAAGAGTTATCTTTAACTGTCAGCATTTATTATTTAGTTTATCATCAATATCAGCAATGTTTAAAACGTGTTCATAGACGCGATATAAGGTTTCTATACACATTTACGTTTAAAAAAGCAATTTATCTAAATATATAAAACTCAAAGGTGACTGACTGACATAGTGATCTATCAACGCACAGCCCAAACCACTGGAGGGATCGGGCTGAAATTTGGCAAGGAGGTAGAGGTTATGACGTAGGCATCCGCTAAGGATTTTGATAAATGCTACCCCCAAGGGGATAAAATAGGGGATGAAAGTTTGTATGAAACTTTGTCAATTTTAAACCGATCGGGCTAAGACTTTGCATGCATATAGCTACTATGACGTAGGCATCCCCTAAGAAAGGATTGTGATATATTCCACCCCTAAGGGGATCAAATAGGGGATGATAGTTGTATAAATCTTCTTAGATTTTCAACTGATTGAACTAAAATTAAATTAAAGAATGGACCTATTATGATGAAGACGTCCGCTTAAATAGGATTTTGATAAATTCAACCCCCATGGGGATAAAATAAGGGATGATGGATGATGTAAATGTATTAGTTTGAACTATCAGTACCTAATGGAACGAATAAATTAAGACGAACAAAATAACATTTATATTGGTATAAATAATCTATACTAATCTATATATACTAATATATAAAGCTGAAGAGTTTGTTTGTTTGTCTGCTTGAACGCGCTAATCTCAGGAACTACCGGTCCGATTTGAAAAATTCTTTCAGTGTTAGATAGCCCATTTATTGAGGAAGGCTATAGGCTATATATCATAAAGCTACGCGGACGAAGTCGCGGGCAGAAGCTAGTATAATTATAAAGCTGAAGAGTTTGTTTGTTTGTTTGCTTGAACGCGCTAATCTCAGGAACTACTGGTCCGATTTGAAAAAATCTTTCAGAGTTAGATAGCCCATTTATTGAGGAAGGCTATAGGGTATATATCATCACGCTAAAACTAAGTAACTATTCTACGCGGACGAAGTCGCGGGCGGAAGCTAGTATACAATATACTACTGCCTCATTAGCCTAGTGGTCCTGAGCGCGACTGCTACGCTGCAGGTCCTGGGTTCGATTCCGAGGTCGAGTAGTGTTATTGGTCTTTTCTGTGAAATTCTTAGTAGCAGCTCGGAGATTGGAATTTGTGCCCGGTTACCATTAACCGGGCACAAATTGCCATCAATAGGCTCGCCCCCTAATAGGTACGACATGGGACCTAAACATACCGGCGAACTGTGGGTGTACATTAGTACGCCTCTGCCTAACCCTTCGGGGAAAACAGGTGTGATGGTATGTTAAAATACAAAGTATGGATGAGCCGTTAAAACAATTTTATTATTATGAGTTGCAATAAATATAAAATAAATGCTGCAAATTATCGGTGTATACCAGTTTAAAAGGCAGATAACACAATGATGAATGAAAATTTTAATTAAAGTTCTCCTTCATTACGATTAAAAATACTGATATAGAAGAAATTATTAATGAGCCTTGTTTGCGCGCTATACAGAAACAAAATATTCTTTATTGTGTACAAATAAGTAATGCAAAGTATTTTATTACAGAATTTTATAACACATTTGCTCGTAAAAGGTCTCTTATTTCACCAATTTCAATATCGTAATGTATCTCATTACGTACTTGTGCGGTAATGTAATGTAAAAAACACTCCGTCTAAAACGAACGGTACTTTTTTAAATCTTAGCAAAGAGTTTTTATGTCAGAAAAGTGTTCAACATTTTATGAATAAAATTAACTTTGGGAGATAAAATATAATAAATAAACATTTAATTCTTTAATTTAATTAATTTTGTCAATAAATTAAAACCATTTATCTGTAATAAAAACCACAAAAATATTAATTTACTGTATTACCGGCTGTTTTATGTGCCTTTGCCTTCAAAAAAGCGCTGATGCGCGCGCATCGCTAATTCGTGAACAAGTAAAAGATTTATATTCGTATAAGAAAGTCCGAGTTTTATTTATTTTCTCGCAAATATGTTATAAAACGTCGTATTCGTATGCAATACGTGCGCTTTGATAATTACAGCTTCTGCTTTCTTGTAGTAATATCGCCTCGGCTGTAATTTTCAACTTACCGCACTTATATCATTTTACCACCTAATGTACACTTAGTAAGCAATAAATCTTTGAATCTATACAACAGCATGGTAAAATCACTAAGAGCAATATCTTGCCGAGAACATTTAAACCTTAGAGAGTGACAGCTTCCAGCTACGAAATACAGTTAAAATTAAAGATATTTATGAGGGTTATAGAGCGCACATTAGGAACATAACGTCATCGTCAATCAATAAATTGTCCCACTTCCGGGCACTGGGATTCTCAGATTGGGAAGAATTAGGCTACAGTCGACCACGCTTGCCTAATGCGGGTTCGATGCCAACCCGCATTATACTGATTCTGATTTGATTTCTTTCACACTAGAGATAGGAATTTGTTACCATAATGTAACTAACATAATTTGTTAGTACGTACTTATATGTGTGTCGTGTCTACGGATTAATAGTAAGTAATATTACTAATTTGTTCGTTATGTCCTAGAGCAGTGGTTCTTAACCGGTGGTTCATGGTACCTGGAAGAATCCATAGAGCTCCGCCGTGAAGCCATTTGAAAGTATTAAATAGGTATGTGACAACTTGAGCCAGTCAATAAAAACAAAGAATAATGTTCGCGTCTAAGATGAGCCCCAAGTGTTCCGATTTGAAATAGGTGTTTCGGGGGAAGTGGGGGTTTCCAGCCTCCAACCCAGTTCGTGGTCCGTAGCAAGACAAATTTTGTCAAATGGTCCCTTATTAGTAAAAGGTTAAGAACTACTGTCCTAGAGAATCTGTCTGCACGTTTGGCCAAATTACCTACGTCAAGAATTACATTTATTACCATTGAAGTATTCGACACAATATTGTGTCTTAGTTACAATTTATTTTGGTACGAGTATATAGGTAATCCGGTCCACCGCCCGGACCTTTAAAGTATAATTTATGTATATCTTGATGGAAACAATTGACACCAAGTTTACAACAAGAAAAACTTCTATTATACTTAGGGCCACTTGCACCAACTTCTTAAATAATTATGTCTAAATTTTATTTAAACACGATTTTAAAATGAATTAATTTAAACATGATTATTGTGTTTAAATACAATTTAAACATTTAGTTAAGAAGTTGGTGCAAGTGGCCCTTAATATTGATACAGTGTAGCATAGCGACTTAATTTACACCCATTATTGTAAACCTTTATGCCTACTTGTTAATCACCAAGCCGCCACTGTCTTTCACAATGAACTTAGCCGACAAGCACATGCCCCTGTGTCAAACCAGCATTTTTTAACTGTCACCCAACATCGTTTGATATTGCATCATACCTACTCGTTGAAAACTTTTATCAGATTTCGTCATGAAACAGCTTTTTATATATTTTATATTATAACGAATACAACTACGCAGTTGTAACATGATTGCAAGTTACCTATTAAAATTATTATTAAATCCTTTTTGATAACAGATGGCTTTTTGATAATATTGGTATTACAATCTGAGGAAGATAAAAAATATATATAGACGAAATCAAGTACTTATTGCTCCAGTTTTACTGACAAATCGTTTACCATTCTATCTATATATAGCTCATATAGATCTCATTTGTGGAACCCATTGGCACTACCAAGAATGTTATATTATAAAATTCTTAGCTACTATTAATATCGTATATAAAGCCAAAATAAAAAATATTGACACAAATCAGCGATTCCACGAAACGTTTGAATTTTTCATTCACGAAAATAGACGAGTATCTAACAATTTAAAAAATAGGGATATACTGCACAGTAATTAGGTATATCTAAGAACTTAAAACTCATGAGACTTGCACAAGTGCGGCCAGTCTTAAAAAACCGGTGAAGACTGAAGAGTCCCTGATCTCAGATCTCTAATAGTAATACAGAAACATGGGACAATTCGAAATGTAGCAGTAGAAGGGCAGGAGACGTTGCTAAACTCTTTTAAAATACTAAAAAGTACCTTTAAGTATTTTCCTTAATCAGGTGCTCTAAATATCCTTTGTTACATAAATAATTATATACTTTTGATTGGACGCGTCTATTCAATTTCATCTTGTACTTATATCGTTAGTTCATTAGTTTCCACTTTCCGAAGCGACGATCACTGAAAATAAATGCAGAAAGTAACACAGAGCATCATGGTCCAGAAATAGTTATAACCAACTAGCGATATGTGCGCGACTTTGTCTGCGAAAATTTCCTTACTTTTTCGGTGGAAATTCAAATAAAATACTTTTATACAATATTTGTCCTGACAATGACAAACATAACAAAAATTACCAGACTGGTCGGGCCGCTCTTAAGCGATCTATGCGACAATAAACTATATGTAATTGGCATTTAGAGCTATAAATTGCTTGACGGGCGTAAGTGACTTCAATTGGATGATGGGGGCACGGTTTACAGATTATGTAAGTACGACTTGCACTTGTCCGATTTTTTCCCTACGGAAAATAACCAAATCGATATGCGGGACGGAGCAAAAGAGAACTTGAGGAAAAAGGATACTTACAGATGAGTAGTTTTTATCGCTTTCATACGAATTGTGGCTACACATTTGGCGTGGCCACTGCGACAAGTGTTATTTGTAGAATTTCCACCAGAAGAAAATATTTTCGTGCTTCACGAATAAATAAGTATGGGTACTTTGTGTCGTTCAATTGTTTGTTAGTGTGGGAGCATCTTTAAAAAAAGAGCGCGGGGGCGTACTAGATATTTTTCCTATTTTGTTTTGAAATGAGAGCAACTCCGCTCATCCTCTTAGCAAAATTGACCCTTCGTCGCACTGTAGGTCATTATCCCTAAACAATTACGTATAAAATAAATTTCGAGTTACAAATATCTTAATAGGTATGTATGTTTGGTTTCTGTCAAAGAAAAAGCTTGTGAAGTAAATAGGTTATTACTGTCTAATCGAAGGTTGCTTACCAAAAGGCAGTGTAGAAATGCAAGCCTATAGAAATGTAATAATAAAATAATATATTACATAATGTCAAATACGTAGAAGTGATCCAATAATTTGTGTCTTGTTTAGTCTCTTTTTCCGTGTTACTATCCGGAAAAAGAGACTAATCAAGACGGATATCTTTTATTTCTCACTAATGTACCGAGATCAGTCGTACCGATGTTAACCTAGTTAGATAAACAGGGGTCTTAATGTTCACGTTATTTACAGTAAAATGAATCAAGGATTTTAAATCTCATTGACCTAATTAGTCAGCCGAGGTAGGTACGAGGAGGTCGTCGCTGCGCCCGCGACGATCCGGTCTCGAGTCTCGTCTAGTGCCGCTCCCATGAACTTTCCTTATTGTGTCTATTTGTAAATAATATTGTGGACTTTTATCTTTATGATATTGAGCGTCGAAGTCGCTCTGTCCAAAGTAACTGCTACTTAATCATGAATTATTACTTTGTAGTGATTTCTGACGCGCGAATATTGGACATTGAAATAAAACTAGGTACTTTTTACGTATTTTTTTGCGTTTTATTGCTATTAAAGGAGCTACAAGGGACCCGAATCATCAAAAATTAAATTATATCAATATAACGCTATAAAATCCGATAAAAGTATTTTTATTATGTACACTTTAGAATGCAATAAATCTTTTTGACTTTTGACTTTGACTTATTTCAATGATTAGGTACTTGTAGTTTCTAAAGTTAAATTTTGCCCAATTTAATATTTCTGTTTAGATTTTATAACTTTTTCTTTGATTTAGCATGTATCTATATTTTAACAATACTGTATATGTATAAGTACTATCTAGGCCCTACCTACCGCCAACATAAAATTAAATTTTTTTGCTTGGTATTAAAATATATTTTTCAAAAGCAGTTATTTTTGTTTGGCCGTTACTGCACCACTGTGCACTGGTGAGAAGTGTCAAGTTTATGAAAACATTTTTGTATATTTTGTCTATGTAAGTAGGTTAGGTTAACGTGGGAGAGCCATGCTTCGGCCAGAATGGGCCAGCTCGACCGGAGTGATACCACGGCCTCACAGAAAATCGGCGTGAAACAACGCATGCGTTGTGTTTCGCCGAGTGGTGAGGTTACCGGAGGCCCAAACTCTTTTAAAAGACGGGCGGCGGTTATCACTTACCATCAGGTGATCCGTCTGCTCGTCCCTATCCCATAAAAAAAAACAAAGAAAAGTAGGTATACCTTGTCACGCACATAAGACGTGTAGGGCAAGGAACCATAAATGCGAAGACTGTGATGAGTTATCAGCTGAAGAGCAATTTAACTAATAAAGCTTCAGTATTGTGACCCCTAGAGCTCATTATATTTTTATTAATATCTGCCTATAACCAGTACAGAGAGTACACATAAAAAAAACTGATATTATCTGGACTATTACACATTTTAGTAGATAGAAATAATGTATTCGGAGGTTTTTATCAAGTACCTAAGAATTGATCGATTAGGTATCTACAGAGTTTCAAGACAACATTTTATAAATATATACCTAATCAATATTAATAATCTCAGTACCTACTAGCTTTTGCCCACGGCTTTGCTCACATGAATTTATATTAGGATCAAAAATGGATCCTTTAATCAAAAATCAACAGTGATGATCTCTTCTTTGGGTCGGTGATACATCAGAGAGGTCAAGCTGTATCTCAGGATCCGTTAAATTAATTGAGATAAGAATTTCACCAGTTTTTCAGTTGGAGCATATATAACAGTTAAGACACAATTAAAATCTATTCAGTAGTTTTTACGCCAACCCGTAACAAACAGGTAAACAGACAAGAATTTGAAAAATCTCATTATTGGGTTCGGAGATAATACCCAGACCCACTTATATTTTTTTTAATATCGTCAATGTACAGACACAGCATTTTTACAATTTTATAATAGGAGAGATATTGTGGATTTGTGTGGCTTTAATTTATACATCATTAATGTTTGAAAATTGGTTCAACATTTAACAACAAATTTAATTATGGAATTACCGAAAGAATTGAAGTCATTGACAGAAAATTTAAACAAATTCTTAACGTAGTAATTTTTTTTTATATGGTGCGGGTCACGAATGACGCGCTTCGATCTCGGTTTTTTTTTAATCCGATTAAAATAAATGAGCAGTTTCAGATAACGTATCATGAAGATGAAAATGGCGACGCCCCACTTTGGCGGGAACGACTGTGAATGAATGTCACGATATTAATTTAATGTCAACATAATATGGTACCTATTACTTGTATAAACCAGCATATAAATACATTTAAGCTGGAATGTAACACAAGTAATACCTTAAGTTGACATTCTTCGTCTATTCTACTTGTTCTATTTATAATATAACCTCTCATAATTGCTTACTAGCATATGCAATTTCATTCGCTACTCAAAGGAACCTTTTTTGAGCCATATGCTCAGTAGATATATTTTTTTTATTGAAATCTGTTTAGCGTTAGGTACGGCGGCGTGAATAGGACAGACTAATATATTATAAACAGATCCTTACTTTTGTAATTGTTAAATTCTGAGTTGAATGCCATTTTACATAGGTACCTATTTTACTCTATCTCATTACATGTGCTGTCGATACGTAATGCAATTTATAAAAAAAAAACATCAGCTAATAAGAATGTCTTTACCTAAAAAACAAAGTGTTGTTAGTTACACCATTTATAGACCAAGATTACGGCTTAGCCTGTTTTGATGAGCATTCATTTGTTGGATTTGTATCCACTCGGACTATAGCAGCATGATTATTAAAAATTCCGAAAAAATCACGAAAAAAATTATGAAGAAAATTGTATATCTTTAACATAGAATAACGGGTTCACCGATTTGGAATCGGGTTCTACAAAGGTTGCCGGGGTCGTAGACAAAGATTTGCTTAAATTTAATACGTGTTTATTTGGACAGTTAGATATTTTATGTTTTTGTGTTTTGCATTTGCATTTTCCATGCTAAGATTATAATGTTATTTTAATGTAGGAAAAATTTGACTGCGGGTAAGATTTGAACGTGCGTCTTCTGGTAGACGCTATGACCACTAAACCACCGCGAGTCCCACCCGAAATATTTATGTGTTTTTATGACCCATACATAATATACCTGTCATGTTAAGCAATAGTCTTACGTATAAGTTTTTTTTTTAAAAGCTTACTAGCAATGTGTGTCGCACATTACTAGTATTCTTGTTAACCCCTCGTGCTAAGCTAAAATGCTTGTGTTACGAGTGGGTTCACGTCGGTAGTGTAAAGGGTGGGTTTCGAACCGGCAACCACATGATCGCCAGTCCGACGCCTTAGCCATTAGGCTACCGCCGCTTCAAAAGTGTTCTATCGGAACCGTTATCACTTGAACGTTTTCTGATGCAAGAATATAATATTATGATGTTTTAAGAGCACATTTCAGGCATCGAGTTTATGAAAGAGCAAATTTCAGCTAGCCTAATAATTCCTGAGATTTCCTCTTGCATCAACCGGATGTTTTGAGTGATGAAGAAAGTAAAAAACGACGTTGCCGTTTATTCAGTTGGCAAGTACCTACGTCTATTGTATTTTTTCTAAAATTTGTGATTCGATCATGAAAAAATTTATATGGGACTAGTGACAGTCTCTAGAAGTAAATAGTTACGACCCGGTAGGTCATACATAACAAAAGAAGAATAATCAAAATTGATTTATAAGTAATTGGAAGAATAATCACGTAACAAACATAAATAAATACAATAAATTTGAGAACCTCCTTCTTTTTGAAGCAGGGTCAAAAGCGAAAGGGATTTAAATACAGATAGAATTATATAACTTCATCAGTCTAGCTCATGATACGGATAAAGTTATCATATTTTGAATGATGATAATACACTAAGTGCGCAAAAGAAATTGAGGTAGGTTTGTAACGTACAGAAATCATGATTTATTATATTACGCGCGTCTGATAGCCGCGTACAAGATAATTGTATGTTTGAACTATTCATATGGTACATACGGCTGCACATCGAGATAAAGTCCAGTATAATGTACAGTTGGCGCAAAATAACTTGAACCAAAATGGTGGATGCGCAGTAGTCGATTTTTAGTAGATTTTGCACGCAAATGCACTGCGCTAACTTTCCCCCTCTCCGTTAGTTTTGGGTCAAGTTATTTTTCTCGAACTATACTTCAGTATTCCGACAGTATCTAAACCTAGTAGGTGTATTAAATCCGTCAACTACCAAAACTACAAATAAAGGTACGACCTACTACACAAATTGTTTACCGTTTTTTTTCGCCAATTTAAGTTTAGTTATTTGCACTGTTATAAGAAGTGGCCTAAACTATTGAATATGATCTTAAAAACCTCCAAAAAAACTCTATTACCTATAGTCATTACAAATAAATGTATTTGGGACGCGGAGAGAATGCTTATGTACAACTATGTTTGTTTGCGTATTAAATAAATGAAAAAGACAGTACAGTTCACCAATAAGTATGATATTGATGTTTCTTAATTACTATGTTTTACGTAATAAATTGCTTAAAGAAACAAAAAAAAGTCATAAATACACAGTACCGAATTTATGATTACTTACTGTTATTTTAGCAAAGCATCAATTAATATCACAACAAGTATGATTAAATGAAATACAGATTTTTAAGCCCAGTAAACAAAGTCAATTAGGTTCTATTTGATCGACACGATAATTTTACTACAATACCTATCTCGGGCTGACATTGAGGCGCAGACCGCAGTCATCGAACCTCACGCTATCGGCTATTTCATTTTGGAGGGTTATCAGCCACGCGCGAGATAACCCCGCCGGCTATATAAAACGGGGATCTTCATACAATCATCAGTACACAACCAAGCGGTCAACGATAAACACCTAACAGCTTCTAACAAAACTGTGCTTTAAAAAAATATTATCAAAGCTTTTACGTGTACATTTCCAATCAAGATGCGTTTCCTACACTTCATTATTGTTGTTTTGACTGTGCTGCTCCTGGCGTCGGTTGGGGAGGCTCGTCCGCACAAACAGAAACGAGCGTCGTTCTGCATGCTGAAGATCTGCTGCTACGTGCCCATGAGCCACAAAGTGCAACGGCTGCAGTAGAGAGCGAAACAAGCGCCGGCCGCGCGCCGTGCGCCACACTGCGCACGCTACGCCGATGAATAACTGAGTTGATAAGATCAGTTTTCAGTTGAGAAAATCTGCCCATATTATCGAAATATCTGCCGTGAGAGATAAGAGAAGAAAGTTTAATTGAGAAGGGAAGAGACAACGCGTCCACGTAACGAGGAGAGATGGATGAATAAATTTTTTTTTTCGACTAATGAAAATGATTGATTTATGATGGATTTTCTATTAATATTCCAGAAAGTTTATGGTCAATTAATGAGTATATTAAACTCGATTCATTTAGCCTATATTAGGCTCCCGCCTAACATAAGTATTCTGTAATTATAATGGAATTGTAGTATTTTAATTAGGATCATGTCTTAGGCCATGGTAGAAGTATGACAATCAATACTTTGTACAATGTTCCTGTTATCATAGAATTATGTAACTAAGTATTGTTTCGGTAATTGTTTTTAAGTAAATTAAATATTTGTTTAGTTTAAGATAGTAGGCAATAAAAATAAATTGGTTTCTTATTAAATTTGTATCGTTATTGAGTCATGTGCTCGCCCTCATTTAAAAAATAATTACGTACCTACACTCAAGTCAAGCAAGATAAATCCTCATCTACTGCAAATATTATTTATAGTTGCGAAATTAAGCCAAAAGGTGATTTTGCCGAAAAGTTGCAAATGTATAATAATCCTCTAATTATATTAAAAAAATAATTATATTATATTAATTTTCGCACGTGATAATCTGATATTTATTTTTGTTTTGGCGCTGAATATATAGATATACCTACCTGCCAGTTCAGGTCACAATTAGACGGTGATTAAGATATTCATTCATGCAAAGATTTATCAAAACAAAATATATTGAATAGTGTATTACACCTTTTTTTTAAAACTGTTTTAAATTAATCCTTAGATCGTAATAAACCAGTAGAAATTTTATTTCAGTTTTATAAAACCGAAAAATGCCTTAAAAACTATTTTTAATTTATGATTTTGAATTTTCGCGCGGAAACGCTGGCCGCCATGCTACTTCGGGTCGTGACGTCACTTCGTTAGTAAACAATACAACTGCAAAAGACCAAGTAACGTCAAGTTACTATCGGAGTGACATCACGTCGGAATCCAATATGGCGGATGGCGTTTTAAAACAGATTAAAAAAGACTATTTTTGAAATTGAATTATAAAATTTACATTGCATTTGTATAAATAAATACTAACGTTTCTCGTTTACTTTTTTAAAAATCTATCATAATCATGCATTTTTATATTTTTTCTTAAATGGTGTAAAATACCCTATTATTCATTTAATTGAATATTAAGGATAGGCAAAGACATTTGTAGCTGTAGCAAGATGCTTATTACGAAGCGATTACAGATATACCTAGTATCAATTAATAGGTCATATAATTCGGATATTGATAAAACTTTATCGCGGCAAGAGCGTGCCATTTTTAATTGTGAAGAATTTTGCAAATTACTTAGATAGAAAAATTTCTGAATAAATAATTCAATGTGTTGACAACATTTTGTGGTTATTTTAGTGATGGCGAAATTCAACTTGCGGGCAGGATTCAAACCTGGGCCTTCAGTAAATCTCCGAGTAAAAAAAAATCTGTGAGGTAACAGAAATGGTTGTACGGCGGCAGCGAAACAATCTCTCGTTGCTAAACATACAAGGCCTTTATTGGAAACATCACATTTTTAATATTCACTAGATTTTGGGTTTATTGCGGCAGTATAGGGCAGGATAATCGTCATTTTTAAACTTCAGTAAATCGTTTATTTTCATTAATTAAATATTAATGAAAATGGTTCTTATTATATTTAGTGGTGTGATTGCGATACCTATCTATGTATATCTCCTTTTCGAATCGGACAATTTTTTTTTAACATAGTATTAAGACGTAGCATAGGTAAGATTTTATTGGAGTTTAGGCGGGAAAATGTAATGTGCACATTGTCGATTTTATATTATTTTTCAAAACTTGAATTTCTCCGAAGTTTAATGTGTAATTATGGTGGATAATTAACCATTAAGTGTTCGTGAACGTGTGAGAGTGTAGGCAAATGATATAAAATTGAAAATCGTGACTTTTTGGGTTCACTCCTAAATTCCATCGAAGCCTCAATAAAGTTTCTACCGTTTTATTGGGGCAACTAAACTTATACTTGACACTGGCGAACACAAGTGTAGTGTCATAATACGGTCCCATGATGGGAAATATTCTTTGAATACTTGATTACTTTATTACTTGACACTGGCAAATACACAAAAAGATTGGCGCCATAATTAAAAAAAAAAAAGATTTTATCCGTTTAACTACTTGTATATCGACAATTTTCTATTTGTTACAAGTGGGTTTTTCCTTATATAAAGTGGCAATTTATATAGTCAAGAGACAAGGGGAGATGTGGAGTAACTACATGCGGAACGTGACACCCCCATTGTTGTGTTAACTCGTTGCAAACCATTCTCTCAACATGTGACAAGACGACGAAATTGTTTCGACTTAGGTACCTCCTTCCCACAACTTTCCATAGTGGAAGGATGATTATTCATTTCGATACTATAGGAAAAAAACGTATGACGGAGGAAATCTAACAGACGTGATGTTTGATCACCTGTCTAGTGGTCTCAAGTGTAACTGTTACGCTAGAGGTACTGGGTTCGATACCCAGATCGAGCAGTGTTTGCAGCATTGGGATTTTCTATGAAAACCGTGCACAAAGTCCAAACTCCAAGCTGCTACTGAGCAGCTTGGAGTTTGGACTTTGTGCACGGTTAATGGCAATAGGCTCACCTTCTATTACATTGGATCTAAACATACCCGGCGAACTGTGGGTTTACTTTAGTGCACCTCTGCCCAACCCTTCAGGGAATACAAAAAAGTGTACTGTGTCAAGTATTGGAATGGAGGCTTGTCCATTATTGGGTTGGGACCTAAACATACCGGTGAACGGTAGTACAGTTTATCTAACCCTTCGGAGAATACAGCCCAGAATAATGGTATGTTATGATGTAAATGTACAATTCATCCTATACGCAGGTACCTAACTGTTATTTGTTTTGTACTTGCGTACTTTCTCCATAATTATGCGTACGTGGTCGAGGCGGCGTAAATTATCCATTACACCGATTTGCATACGTAAATATGACGTTCAAGTGATAATTATATGTAGAAAACGTATGTTATTTGTTAGCCATAATTACGGGAATGATCAGGAAACTTAAGTGCGACTTATTGGTCACTGAGGCTAGAGTTTAAGTATAACACAACTAATTTTAACAACCAGAAAGCCTACTTAGTTACTGCAATTACAAAAAAAAAAAAATGTTGTATTCTGAACGTAAGGGCAGGCGGGTATATATTTCGGATGTCCATGAGGATTTCCACACAAAAAAAAGGCGGGTATATATATTTTATAGTGTGAATTTACGGAAGACTCGACTCTACTACAGTGTTTAATTAAGCAATAGAAATGAGTGTAGAGTTTAAGTTAATGGAACGTTCTAAGTTAAAAATATATTATATTATTCCACCCGCCCGCCCAGGGGCCCAAGTCTGCTATTTCAGTTGTATCAAAATGGTCGTTCAATGGCACTAAATGACATAAGAACTGACAGATTTCGTAGACAAAAATCAATAATAATTCTGAAGCCATTGAGTGACGATTTTGACACGACAAAATAGCAGACTAGGGGCCTAGGAAGGTGACAGGCGCGGTGAGGGCGTGTCAGGCGTCACACGATTGGGTGGCCAAAACTACACTTTCATTATTATTACTCTGAGACTTTAATAATTATATCCTCAGGCAACGATATGAATGACCCCATGAGGCTGTGAAACCACCAGGAGTGCACTGAAGCCACAAAAAAAAGATAAAAAAAATAACTACCTACACAGGTGTTTTGTTTTCGCCGCTTTGTGCTGAAGCGACTAGTCAGGAAAGATATGTTTCCAGCAAAAAACAAAATAATCTATAAATATTATAAAAATGAATTCTTATATTCCTTGGTCACACCATAAGTTGAGAATGATTTTTTTTATTAAATGTTTCGCAAATGCCGTTTACGTGCTGTTCGTACCGTTTAGCTGCATCGGTCGGCATAAAAAAATACATATTTTTTTATTATTTATTCCATCTCGAATTGAATATTCACTGACCTCATAAAACAACGTTTGTTGGGTCAGATATTTAAATAATCTATCAGTTGTACAGTTTGCAAGAACGCACAGAATCATACGATATCTTGACTAATAACAATGATCTTTGCTACGCGCCATTTTGTACTTTATTCATTTGTAATAATAATTACTGACGGTATCTATTTGTGTTAGTACTTGGGATTGTCATAAGGCGACTTAAATGACCTGCGGTGTTCAACTGTCACACAGATAATCGACGTGGGTGGGACGTTGATAGTGGAAATGTGTAATATAACAATATTTTATTTAATACTATCGGGCCCAGCAAACGTTTTGCAAAAAAATCGTAGAACCCGATTACGGTGCCACCTACCGGCTCAAATCTATCTATATCTCAATGAATCAAAACCAACCAGAAACCCACTTAAATAGGTACACAAAAATTAATCAAGGTGTGATCTAGGTAACCAAGAAATCAGTTTAAAAAAGCAGATGAATCATGAATCAATCTGCATTGCACATCGCAAAATATATGTTGCTATAATCCAAATGACGTTCCTGTCCATGCTATATTCCCCATGTCATCAACATCTGTCGTTGTGGACGCACTACGAGTATCTTGGCGCACTTACGTCAGGATCACCGGGTCAGATCACGTTATCAGATAAACTGCTTTGTTATTAGAATTCAATTCTACAACCATAATCTTAGAACACGTAGAAAGTTATCAATAGAACATTATTATAAACTTACGACAATTAGCCTTGGGTGTGGTGCGTACGCACTTGACTGGTGCGCGCGCACCCGTGGACCTAAATGTAATGTTACCGGTCAAATCCGATTTCAGGACAAACTAAGTTTGCCTAAGATAAACTATATGATATACGCGATAGGATTAACAGTGGTTTACAAAAAAATAACCACGAAGGGGCCACCTTCTAACCTAATCTATCCGAGTTGGGGTGCCCCAAGTCTCGAGCACACTCGCTCTACTAGTTAATCCTATCGCGTATAGGAAGAGTTTATCCTAGGCAAAACTAGTTTGTCCTGAAATCCGGTTTGGCCGGTAACATATACAAGCTGCAATGTCATTTGAGTTCACACGCCTACAGTTCGCTCGGACGTCGATACAGATTGTCACACGTAATATTTTCCCTTGCTAAGCAAATACGCGGTAAATGTACGACTCTGTAGCTAGGAACATAAGCTCGGGTACACGTGCATTCGATTTGTGTCATAATCATGAATGCACGTTGCGATCATTATTAACTATCCGATAATCTAACATAACATACATTCAATTACGCCTGTATTCCCCGAAGGGTTAGGCAGAGGCGTACTAATATACACCCATAGTTCGCCGGTATGTTTAGGTCCCATGTAATAGGATGCGAGCCTATTGCCATTAAATGGGCACAAACTCCAAACTCCGAGCTGATAATACTGGAAATTTCACAGAAAAACCCTAATAACAATTCGATAATCTATCAGTTGAATATTGCGGGGGAAATTGGTTAGGGTATTGGTAGTTTGAACTTTTGTCTCTACCTAAAATCCTAAATTAAAAATATGAAAGTACTTGGACAGAATGTTTAACCGATCGATATTTTGCCAACTGTACCTAAGCTCTAACTTTTGCCCAAGCGGATTCAAGACTTTTTTGCGCCATTAACTTCCTTATTATCTCTTGGGAAACCAAATACAATCCAACCAAGCAGCAGGTTTGCATAAGATTATCCGAGGAAAAATATACTTGAGTGTATGAATATTTGTAACATCTTATTAATTATTTTAAAGAAGTCGTACAATTATTAATAATAAAACACCGAACATATCTACACGCTTTACTATAAATCTGAATGTCATACTTATTTTACAACAGCGGCATACAAACTCACAATGAAAAACTATAACCGACACAGATTAAAAATGTTTACAAAAACTGGCACAGACATTATTGTGTAAATACAATATATTTACAAAATATTATCACAAGACTTTTTTGACGAAGGGAAATGTGTTGTTTAACTACAGTACTAATCATGGTTATCTGGCGAATTAATGGGGATTAAGGAAAGGGTTACCTGTTATTCATAATTATTGTAAAGCTATTGCCACAACTAACAGCGGCCGTTTGTAAGCAATAATAATAAGTACAATTTATATTGACAAAGGAAGTATAAGGGATAGTAAAATGTGTCTTGAGCAAAGTGATAAAGGAATGTGCTGATATTCTTTGATTCAGTCAAGATATATATTTCTATTTCTCCAACAAGTACTTACTGTCTAGTATCCTAAATCCCAATTAATCGCGCAGAGTCCAAATAGCATTTTCAATATTTTTGTGTTTATATGCTGTAGTATTTTTATTATATTATTTATATTTTTGACAATCAGAACAGCACTAAAAGATTCGGAATACATTTTCCTCGTTAATCATTGGGAACATATTATTTGATGTCATCTTAGGCGATCATCTTGGAAATTTTAGAAAACATCTCACACAGCATCTAAACAAACATAGGTACATTTGTCTCTTTCCAAGATTGCAAAATAACTGACTGGAGACAGCACATGAAGACAGACAAGACAACAGACCCTGTTACGTCACAGCTGGAGTTACACGCACAAGTCCACGATATCGCCAAAGTTCGTCAGCCACGGTGTGACGTCACCTGCTCTCTGGTGGCCCGCACAGCAGCGTCTGATCGTACTTCTTCATCTGTCGGGAAGCTAATTCCACGTCCACGTCCGTCAGGTAATACGCCTCGAAGTTCGTTAGTGGGCGCAGCATTGAGTAGAGGCGCTCAGCGTATTTTCTGGGAAGGTTGTTGTCGGCGCATCACATATGCTCCGTAGGCGATAGCGGGGAAGGCGTGGGGTACGGGGCATCGAACCCGGCCGCGCGCGCGCTGCTGTGCCGCCTTCCTCCACTCGGCTCAACGACGCGTTAGACTACGGGCATTTCTTTGCTCCTATTTGTACATATTTTGTAGTAACGGTATTATACCTATTGTTATACAGTCCACTTCTCTTTAATTTAATTCCCGACTGAGCCCAAACATTGGTCCTTCGAATGGAAAAATAAGTACGAGCTTCGTAATTATAACCGTCAACTACATCGGTCATCGTGCAAGCCGTGCGGACTTTGACCGCAAGGAATCTCCACGCGGCACACCTGTAATCCGGCTTGAAGGACCAATGTTTGGGCTCAGTCGGGAATTAAATTAAAGAGAAGTGGACTGTATAACAATAGGTATAATACCGTTACTACAAAATATGTACAAATAGGAGCAAAGAAATGCCCGTAGTCTAACGCGTCGTTGAGCCGAGTGGAGGAAGGCGGCACAGCAGCGCGCGCGCGGCCGGGTTCGATGCCCCGTACCCCACGCCTTCCCCGCTATTGCCTACGGAGCATATGTGATGCGCCGACAGTTGTACTTATTGAAATGTTGATATATCGCGATTTCATCAATCAGAGTTACATTCATTTAAATCAGAAGTTATGCGGGGATCTCGGCTAAATTGTAATGAATAGATGGAACTGCAAAATATTCCTATATATACTTTCCTCGTGAGTCTTTGACAAAATAGTCTAGATATGTAATCTAGACTATTTTGTCGTGTTTGACTATTTGTTTGTTATAATTATTGTAAAGTAGGTGTAAGTAAATGTAGGTTCTGTAAAGGATTTCGAGTCCTTACTGCATAGGATTAAGAGCTGCTTTGAATGTTCCGAGATGACAAAATAGTCTATTTTGTCAAAGACTCACGAGGAAAGTAGATATAGGAATATTTCGCAGTTCCATCTATTCATTACAATTTAGCCGAGATCCCCGCATAACTTCTGATTTAAATAGGATTTAGGTGAATATCATAACCCAGCAGATGCTCTTGTATATACTGTTTAGTTAGTAGAACTTCACTTGTATTCACATGGGTCAACAGCTGCCACCTGGCAATCTCGCCCAGATTACAGTATGTCGGATTCGTACCGAATGAAAACCACACTTGCCTGTCTTTGTTGTATAGGGTGAGGTCCGTGACAGGGTGAGGTCCGTCACAGGGTGAGGTCTGTGACAGGGTAAGGTCTGTGACAGGCTGAGGGCCATAGTTCGAACCCTTCGCAGGGCAGCTCTTCAATGGTTAATAAATAGGTCAAATTTCTCACCGTACCTGGCGTCTGTATTCTTATCGTCGAGCAGTGCGGCGAGTGACCGCAGAGCGTGTCGGCGTGCGCACGCGGCTGTGGGCGGTCGTGCGCGCAGTAGGTCCCGCCCCCCGCTCCCCAGCGCGCAGCACACCACCAGCAGGCGGGCCGCTGCACAACGGACCAGTGGACTCTTGTGTCTGAACACGGAAAAATGTACGTAAATGAAGATGAAAAAAAAAATTATTCTTAAAAAAATCTTTCCACATTTTTGAGCATTATTTGTGTAGCGCAGAAAAATTTAGTTCATAAGATCTAGTTTAAATGATTTTATTTCAAACTAGCTTTTGCCCGCGGCTTCGCTCACCTGAAGCTATATTAGGATTAGAAATGGATCCCAAAAATAATTTAATAAAAACCAACAGTGATGATCTCTTCCTTGTATGGATCTGATCTCTATACTTCAGAGAGGTCAAGCTGTATCTCAGGATCTGTTTAATTAATTGAGATAAGAAGTTCACCAGTTTTTAAGTTGGAGCATATAGGTGGCACTTTCTTACAGTGATAACATAATTAAAATCTATTTAATAGATTCTGCTTCAACCCGCAACAAACAGACAAATAGACAAGAATTTAAAAAATCAAATTTTTGAATTCTTATACCATTATATACCCTTACCCACTTGATTTTTTTATTACTTCACAGACACAGTTTTTTTTATAATATTAGAGAAGATAAGCTTTTACAAGCGTTTATGAAACGTTAAAAAACCGGCATGTAATTTTTTTTCTTTGACTGAAGAATTGTAATTCGGCATAAAAAACCTCGACATTAGCTTACTGCCTACGAGCTACGGTCTACGAGCTACGGTCTACGGGCTACAGGCTACGGGCTACGAGCTACGTGCTACACGCTACGAGTGTCTATGAGGATTACTTTCTTTGGTGAAAGTTTACTACGGCAGGCTGCCTCACCCAGCGCCGTGAATACACAGTGCGGTGACTGCGTGGCTCAAATCGACGCTGCATACGATATCGTCCAACGCGACGTTGGCGGCGCGTCTGACGGGGCGGCTGAAGCTGCCCGTCTTGATCAGCAGGATCGTCACCGCTTCGTAGAAGTCCTACAACCAAGTTATACCTAATTGATATGCAAGCCCTACTTTTAACAGATTATAATAGTTGTCTACGAAAAACAACAGTTGAAAATGATCTTGATTGCACAGCCAATATTACACCTGTAGTATCACTAGCGCATTGTCATCTTGAGACCTCAGTTGTTAAGTCTCATATGCCAGGGCCCAAGACTGGCTAGGAAGGTATTGTTGCAAAATCGTTTTAAAAAATTGTTTATGACAATAGTGTTTATTTACAACAGAACCTTCTGCGAAATTGTATGACAGTTTGTTAATTCATACAATATGAAATATATTAATGATACAATTGAAATAGCAATGTAATGTAGCAAATGTTACGTCACTGGTCACATTATCCTTCTAACTGGAAAACAATAACTATAATTTATACTGTGGGAGAGTCATGCTTCAGCACGAATGGGCTCGCTTAACTGGATTGATCAGTCTTACAGAAAACCGGAGTGAAACAAAGCTTACGTTGTGTTTCGCCGAGTGATTGAGGATACCGGAGGCCCAAACCCGTTTAAAAAGGCGGCAAGTCATTTGTTTGCTGACTCCTCTGGTCACGTTCATGGGCGGTGGTAATCGCTTGATTACCATCAAGTAATCCATCGTTTGCCCCCTATCCCATAAAAATATTAAAAAATTTTAACGTGGGAGAGATATGCTTCGGCACGAATGGGCCGGCTCGACCGGGGTGATACCACGGCCTCATAGAAATCCGGCGTGAAACAACGCTTGCGTTGTGTTTCGCCGAGTGAGTGAGGTTACCGGAGGCCCAAACCATTTTAAAAGGCGGGCAACACACGCGTGTTGCGGTTGTCCATGGGCGGCGGTTATCGCTTACCATCAGGTGATCCGTCTGATCGTTTGCCCCTCTATTCCATAAAAAAATGTAAGCACATTATTGCTTAACGGCAGATTACCAGCAATACGATGTTGCCAGCTTAGAGGAATTCAGCAGCATAATTCTGCCACCTCATGGTAAGGGATTTGAACAGATTCCGGAGTCTAGGTAAATTTTCGGCAGTTATAACGCTTTTCTATGGGAATAGGTACCGGTTTTTTAGTATAGTTGGTGTTCTTCAGTATCATGGCGAGCGTGTTGCACGCAGCGCGGGCCACTTGAGTTCTTGGCGACTCTACTTGTGCGGTTACCTTTTCAGACAAACGAAAAATCAACAATTACTGTATAAACATGTATTGACATAATTCATCGCTAAAATATAGGTATGTGTAATTCTAGAAGATAAGTATTTAGTAGATATACATATATTAAATACCGACTTATCTTTCAGATTTGAATGTAAATATTTTATAATTTAACTATTGTGTACTGTGGAAATCAATCAATCACGGCTCACGTGCAGAATTTAAGGTAATCATCGTTTACCGTGGGAGAGCCATGCTTCGGCACGAATGGGCCGGCTCGACCGGAGTGATACCACGGCCTCACAGAAAACCGGTGTGAAACAACACTTACCTTGTGTTTCGCCGAGTGAGTGAGGATACCTGAGGCCCAAACCCTTTTAAAAGGCGGCAACGCACTTTCGACTCCTCTGGTATTGCGGGTGTCCATGGGCGGCGGTAATCGCTTAGCATCAGGTGATCCGTCTGCTCTTTTGCCTACATATCCCAAAAAAAACATCATCATCATCAGCCTATTCAGTCCAGTGCTAGACGTGGCATCACTTAATGTGCACCATTTCACCCTGTCTTCAGCTTATCATATCCATATCATATCATATCCGGGAAATTTATAGTTGACTACGATACCTAGGCGTTGATTATTGTGTGACTCATACCACATAACTTGTATTACCCGTAGGTACGCCCATAGTTCTCATGTATATAGTGTATCTCATGTGTATAGCGGGCCTATTGCCACCAGGCACAAATACCAAACTCCGAGCTGCTACTGAGAATTCCAAAGGAAACCCCATTATGAATACGATCCCACATTGCCCCATTAGAGGGCAAAGGCCATGAAGAATTATGATGATACAGAGCTCTATAATTATTTATCAAATAAAAAAATACATCACTTGTCTGATCAGGTCTGCGATCTTGTGCTCTGCGATGATGCCCCAAAACTTGTCCAGGACACGAGGGAGGTCGTCCAAGGCATCTGCTACTTCAAACCTGTGACAAATATTTTGAAAGAAGCTGTTTTTTTTTGTTAAATTCCCAGCTGGATCTTATGTATGAATTTTAGGGGTCAGCCAAAAAAAGTCTGATTTGCAGCAAGTGCGACGCGCTCCGTATTAATGCGTATAAATATGTGATCACACCAATTCACAAAGAGACATATGGATGTAACGTTAATATTCATTTGGCAGGTATATTTATTTATTTAAAAAAAGGGATTTTTTTTTATTTCAGAGTACTTCCATAAATTGTTAGTAGGTACATCTATTATTTGTTTATTTATTTAATTATAAATAAATAAATCTTATAACTAGTTAGTAATTATTTTACATTTTATTTAGTGTTAAACATTGCTCTTGACGCATGTACAGAGTTCCAATACTTTACAATTGGCCATTGTACTCTATCCAGTATTGTATTTAGGAGGCTGTTGTCGCTGCCCCGCACACGGTACATTAGGGAGGCTACCCTTTTCCGCACTATTGCTCTGAAGAAGTCTATATTAGCCTAGCTAAACATACCTGATGCACTACAGAACCACTAGTAAAAAAGCAAATTCTGCCACTATGATTAGTTGACTAGGTAACTATCAGTCCATGCGATATTCTGGTCCCTGTCAAATAATTATCAGTTATCTAATGACGATCTAGTCTAATCATAACATGTTACAGTTATTATCTTACTAACCAAGAATGCGAGCGTAATCTCTTTAACAAATCAATGCAGAGGAGCTCGCAGCCCCGTTCCGTGGCGTCTGTCAGTCTGCTGTCGTCTGGTGTCACCGTGCTGGGCGAACCACTTCTGCTGTCTGGTCCGCTAGTGAAATAAACCAAGCTAATGGTCTAAATAACCACATATTATCATAATAACAGCTACTGCAAGTTCTATGAAGATAGGATGGTTTGTAGGGCTAAAATTGCTGCTTGTGATTAATCATAATATGATTCACGGAGGACACATAGCTCCCCAACTTCATCCATCCTCTCTACTTGCCCAAACCACCTTAACATACCATAAACATTTATCTTCAATTAATTCAGAAACGGAGGTTCAGTAATTCGCATAAAATTCGCAAAGTAGCCTATCTCAAACAATATACGAGGTATTTTGCTTCAGCAATAAACGAAACTTAGTTAATACACTCACTGCATGTACTTAGAGTGGCTCCAAGTATTCCTAGGTCTGTGGCTCATCTTCAGTTCCTTGATTTTCTCCTTGATGTTTATGGGGCACTGTGATTCAGACGCTAGTTCTGTCTTGGACACCTTCGCCACGTGGTGATCAGCTTTACTGGAGTTGTTTGTGACGAAACCTTCCACGTGGATAGGAGGAAGTTGGACTGTCGCGTGTGACACTCTTTCTACGGCTTCTAAAAAAGTATAACTTGTGAACTGATTGATTTCGATATTTTTGCACAATACTTCACAGTATTTTAATTTTACTAGCCGTTTGAAATGTCTGACTGTAGATGCGCAGTCATTTCGAGCTACTGGACCTACAGTATACAAGACATTTAACCCTTTTGTGAATATCGTAATATTATTTTACAGTTTGAAATCCCAAGCTTACCGCTTCTTCCACTTATAAGTGGACTTTCTCCCGACGCCAGATCCTTGGTCCCAATCTCCCACCTGTCCACACTCCTTTCTCTCCGTTCTTCGTGAACACATGGCAGATTGCTACTGACCAATTTATTGTGATTAATAGAAAAAAGAAAATTTAAGTTGCCACTCTCTGAACAGCTATTGTTGCTCTGAATGGGAGGTAATTTAAAGCACTCAGAATCTTTAGCCCCTTCTACTTTTGGGAACATTTTTATTTTGATTCCAGCCTTATTTGTAAACAGCACATCTTTGTCTTCTTCATGTGAGCCGGTTGAGCTGTTGGCTGCGGCAGCTGGTATGTCTGCAGAACTATCCTTCTTCATACCTGACTCCTCAGTCAAAGGAGTTAAGTATCCAAAACGTTTCTTTTCCGGGTCGGAATTTGTGTGCATATGGAAATCCATACTTTCAGATAGTTTATTATATAGTTCGGCAACATCGTTATCAACAGATTTTGGAGTATGGCTGCTTTCACTTTGGTTATCACATTTATTAACTTTTCGCCGAGGTTCCATGAGAGAGTCTTCTTCAATATCAGTGATGTCCGGTGACTGCTCGAATTCGCTTGTGTTCTCATACTCGTTTTGATCGTCGCACAGTATTATATTGTCTTTTGAATCGTCATTTACAATGTTTATGATTTTATCATTTGAACTGTTTTCACTGATACCATCGTCAGTTTTATCGTTTTCTGTTTCCGATACCATGAATTTTGATGAACCGTCATCGAGGGAGTTTGGAAATATTTGATTGCAAACCATATCACGGTGATGGTTGTCTATAAAATCGTTTACTTCATTTCTAGAGATACTATGCGTTGCACCCGACACTTCTATTCTGTATTCCACAGTTTTGTTTTCCGTTATTGATATTAATGATGTTTGTGTTTCTAACGTTTTGCTGCCGGTAGGTCGTCTGACTGCGCCTTCACTTTCAGCTAGCTCTATGATGGTTTTGCTCGTTTGGGTAAATATTTCTTGTGCGATAAAGGAGCATTTGTTATAACTAGTAGAGGAAGCTTTACTGGACTTATTTATAACTTCACATTGGGCATCTCTGCTAATAAGAACAGGCTTAGCAGGTCTGTCTTTCATGTTGACGATGCTGACGTTGCCTTGCAAAGCCGAGGACTCGCTGTCGTCGCTGTCCCACTCTAAGACGTATGTCTCCATTCCTGAGGAGTTGTGCTTCTCGGAGCTACTGTCCGTAAAGTCCATTGAGTACACGTTCGACATGGCTACACTTTTTTGGGATTCTGTGAGTTTTACATCGCCTATTACGTCTTCTATTTCATCATCCTGAAAATATTTTTGTAAATAGGCGATATTATGATCTGTATAAGAAAAAGATACTGCAATAGGGTATAAACTCATCGAATGGTTTATTCGTAGCCTATTGAGCAGTGCTAAATCGAATACCGTCATACTGATGCAAGTACCTATATATAGATAAAATAGATTTGCCCTAACATGCATCTACGGTGATAATTTAAAGATTCACCATACACACTAACGCAATAGTCTAATTTACAGCCGCTGAAGAAGTGAAGACCAACTTCAATAATGAGCAAGTTGCAAAATTATTTCTACCTGTAGTTTCCTGAAAGGTAACGTGAACTCAAACACAGCCATTGTAGGTACTTTGTATACTTACCATATTTGCACAATTTAGAACAAAAATAATATAAATTACAACCTGCGCCACTAATGTAACCACATAAACGAGTACTCTTAGGTATTTACAAATATTTCAGTGCAATTCTGACAGGCCATGACAACTTTGAACTGAGAAACTGTCACTTCATGTTTTCTTTTTGTTTTCTTTTCGAAAACTAGTTTCATTGTGATATTACGATGCAGCGATGGTGGGGCTGCGTAGCGCTGCTTCCACTTGCTCATAATGTAGGTAGGTAAACGTTTTACCTACCTACGTTTTAGGATCGTTTAAACATACATACCATCACGCCTGTATTCCCCGAAGGGTTAGGCAGAGGCGTACTAATGTATACCCACAGTTCGCCGGTATGTTTAGGTCCCATGTAATAGGGGGCGAGCCTATTGCCATTAACCAGGCACGAATTCCTAACTCCGAGCTGCTACTGGGTATTTCATAGAAAAACCCAATAACACTTTGCTCGACCTGGGAATTGAACCCAGGACCTCTAGCGTAGCAGTCGCGCTCAGAACCACTTGGCTAATTTATATTTTTAATAGCCAACAACTATCATTACTATGGTGTTACTTGCGTCGGCATGATTGACGAAGTGGCTAACGATCGACATCCGCCCTCCCCACACAAGTCCCGGAAAGATTATTTGTTGGTAGGTACATGAACGACGCTAAGTTGCGCTGCGAGTTCATTCCCACCCGACCCGTGTATTACACGGATATTTGTTTCGAGTCTGGGTAGGTAGTAAATTATATTTATCTCTGTAAATAGATCTAAAAAGACACTTTAAGTCGTTTTACATTTTTTTTACTAGATGGCGCCGTCATTTCCTATCTTACGAGTAGTAAGTACTACCTACTTTGTGTCCGTTGAGTGAAGCCGCGAGACAGAGCTTGTTCCCTAGGGCAGCCTTTTTATCCGACTTCAAAAAAGGAGGAGATTCTATTTTCGTATGTACCTATGCATTTTTTGTATGTATGTTCACGACGTGCCGATGTGGTGCGATCATTTATACTGCTGGGGCGGTCTTATACAAATTTGTTGAAGATCTGTTCATAAAAAAATTACAATAATACCGAGTGAGTTATACAGTGTGTGGTCAAGGAAATATCTACCTTGCTCGGTGGTAGAACCTCTTGGACCTGACTGGCTGTCGACCATCCTTACGTCGGAGTCTGTCGTAAAGCACCTTGTTGTGTTTTTAGACTTACACAGTAAAAAATATGGAGATGAGGTGTAAAATAAAACAAATTAATACATTAAAATATGCCAAAGTATTTAATCCACGTCTAGCAAAGTCTCCATAAGTAGCATAGACGCAGTACATTATCACAAAGATAGATACCCATGTTCGATAAACTCAGTTTTTAGCCAGACACTCCAATATTATGGAACTATAGGCACAATACTCAAGAAATATGATTCGATTTTTGTCAGCTGTTTTAATGTGCACAATTTTTTTATGTTTTATTTTTAACATACCTAGGTATAATAGTTAGTATAACCCTTGCAGATTTCATAATCAACCTATTTAATTACTGTAACTGCTGGGCACGGATCTCCTCTCCGAATGGAGGGTTAGGGTTTTATCCACCACGCTGGCTCAGTGCAAGTTGATAGACTCACTATCCTCCGTATTACTCATTATAGAGTACAGTTTTGAGCTTAAGATTAAAAAAGCCTCTCGACCGTATGCCTGGGCCGTGCCCTAGAATATTTTCGCCACATTGCAAGGCAAAATCCTGACATCAGGGTCAAGTCAAGGACGAAGGCCTAGAGGGCGTAGCCCCATGCGGTGGACAGACCAAATCTGCACCACACTTAATAACGGAATCCACGACAACATCCACGTCGCCAAAGATCGCAACAAATGGAAGATCCGTGTGCAGGAGGAAATCATGTTTGGAGGTCACGACCCTCAGAAATTACTTAAGGCAGTGGCAGACGTTACACACGGTAGTTTTCTTTTTAGATTTTACTTTACCCCAAACAAATCGTAATCCTAACAGAATTTAATCATACTGTGTTATATTTCTGATTCGGATTCCGTTTATCTAGGTTCCCACCATATCATTTCGTCTACTACTTCACTGGAAATATACAGCCGGAAAATAATTCCAAACTTGGTATCGTTATAAAAATTATATTAGCATTAACAATAACATAATTTGATTAAATTCTGTTTGAATTACGATTTATTTTATTATTACGTTTGTGTAGGAAGTGAATGATAATTAACTATAATTTAATAAATGTGATAGAACTTGTTGTTACATTAAAAAAAGACACTGAAAGATTGTCTACATTAATATCAGCTGAGCAAAAAATTAAGGTTTCCGTAGCGAGAGAACACTAATTAGGGTTATTTCTACCGTAAAATGATCACTGACTTGTAGGCCCACTTGCACCAACTTTTTAAATATGTTCAAATTGAATTTAAACACAACATTTCTATGAAAAATCGTGTTTAAACACAGTTTAAATGTAATTTTGAAGTTGGTGCAAGTGGCCCGTAGTGTCAGTTTTAAATGAGTCTTTAATCATTTCTAAAGTAGCTTCAAGTAAGAGTAAAGTGGAGTACCTACAGGGCGCGACCCACGCTACTCAGGTGCCTATCAAGTAAGCCTAGCTGTCTTGTATTGTGCTTATATTAGACTACTGCCGTGAAAATGTTTTTAAGTACATACATACATAAATGTTATTATAATTCTAATAAAAAGGAAGTATGTTACTTCTTATTCTGAGTATTTCTGCATGCACAATTTACAAATGTTTGTCAAACGAACCCAGGATAAAGAAAAAAATTACAGATTGTAACAAAATAATATAGAAAAAATTTAATAATAATAAGATTTTACACTTTATTGTCAAATTAGTGACTGTGAATGCTAAAAAAGACCTTGTGGATTTATGATGTGTAAAGGCTGAGACGGGATATGTTTGGTTGCAGTAGGTATGGAGTGTAGGTGGGGGCTAAAATGGTTACTTTCGATGAATCTTAGTGTGATGCATTTTCAGTTTAAGTTGACCTGGTATTGTATGCAGCAGTTTCTTACATTAGCAGTGGGTTATTTACACCATCGTCAAGATGTACGATTTACCTTTGTACCTTTTCACGACAGCAGATAAGTAGATTAGCTAAATTAGTTTTTGCACCTTATTGTCAAGTACATAAGGATGATATTAAGACATACAGATGGTACAACTAGATAGAATATTTGGATTTAATACTTGAAGAACACGACAACCGCTTATTCACACATCAACGTTCCATAAAATATGATATAATAGTTATAAAACATGATAATACACTTACACAATAAAAGCATGCATGTGTGTGTGCAATTTTATTCAATTCTATTTGTCGCTGTTCAAATTTCAATCAATCATAAAAATCTCATGGCATTAATCCTATTTCGTTTTCCTCCGATATTTCGAATACAGTTCTTATTTATTGAACATATTGTTACCCTTATAATACTGAATGCGACGAAACAATGACATTATATAATAGATAAATCAATAAATAAAATCAATATCTTTCTCTACTTTCACGACTCTATCTTAAAATCAATTTAGAAAGTGAGGAGCCTGCAAATCTGTTTCAAGAAATATAAATCGTATCTTCACTTAGAATCTTACGCTTCGGTAATAAAAGCCATTTTTACATAATTGTGTAGGTACACTGTACAAAAAATATTCTTCTTGTTAATCAAAGCCATTACGAGCTTTTCTGAATCAATATCCACTGCCTGTAAGATGCCCCACACACATGCAAACTACCCAAACAGGTATAATATCTATTTATATAGAAGTAGAACATGTCTGATATAAACACCACTCCTTCGAATAATCTATACGATAAATACCCTTTATATCCAAATACACACATTTAAATATAATGTTAACATAGTATTATTAATTTCCTAAATAATTTATAAAGGTATGAGATTTTTGGAACAACCAATTTAAATTAAAACACCAAAAATAAATATCATAGATGATACTCTAATATCGCGAAATAAACACTTTGTGGTAAGGCCTAATTTTCAATGTTATTGCATCGAAATTGGGCCTTAAAGCAAAGTGTGATAGTAACACTTTGCTGTAAGGGCTAATTTTTAATGATATTGCATCAAAGTTAAGCCTTATAGCAGAATTATAGTAATACTTTGCTGTAAGGCCTAATTTTCAATGTTATCACACCCAACTTAGGCCTTATAAATATAAAAAAATATAACGATGTAAACGCAGCCGAGAATTCCTTTCATCTCTACTATAAATGAACGATAGACGCTACCTTTTCCGAGAAATCTATTGTATACCAGATGTCAGAGACGATTGCGGCTATCGTCTGCTATTGTATAAATTGTGAAAGACTTTCAAGGCTTAATAAACTAGGCTAAAACTAAAACCAGGATCACGTGACCAACACCGTAAAGCTTACAATATTCTAGAAAAATAATCTATTGTAATATCTTACTCCTCACGATCCTCTTCTAGCTACTGCCTTTGAGTGTAAAACTACAGTTAAAAAGTTATATGTGATCTTTTTAACTTGCCTAGAAAAGTCGGCGAAACACTGTGATTACTGTGATTTCTGTGAGACCATGGTATCACCCCGGTCGAGCTGAATACTGATTGTACCATGACGCCTGAATTCGCCGAAGCGATAGGTAGAGGTGTACTAATACTTTCAACGGGCGACATAATCACATTTGTATGCATTTTGTTTTAATTCTTTCGTCGATTTGAATGGTACATTGCAACTTGTCTAGGCTATACATGTTTCATTTAATAAATATATGGAAACTTCAATGATGACAGTTGACAGAGAAGTAAATAAATAAATTGGACATTGGTGAGTTTCTGATATGTAAAACTCTTCTATATATCAACATTCATGTAATTATATAAATACGGACAAAATGTCAATAACATAACTCTATAATATTTTTATCGACTAACGATTTAGTAGAAATGCTTTACAAACTATAACTAATGAGATTTGAAATAAGGCTTTAATACGCGAATTTACGATTAGTGGCCTTATTGTTCGAATAATGGTGAAATCGCGCTTGTAAAACATATAATTTTAATGTATATATAATGTATATATTTAAATCCTGGTCCTGAGTAATACTTAAAAAGTATAAATTAACGTAGGTATACCTTAATAACTATTTACGCACACACGACATTAAACATTAGAGAAAACAACATCGAAGTAAATATATACTATTTTAATGTAACTGCATAATTATCTACAATTAAAAATTAATTATTATTACAGATTATTGTGAGACAATCCAGGATAACATTAACATTCCATGATCACTATGAATCATCGATTATTATTATTTTTTTTACACGTAAGAGTAAAATATATAAAATATGTAAAATTATACGATTAAAAGTCCGGTGGACGCTGAATTGCCCATACAAACCTAATACCAAAATAAATCTTTATCCAAACACAATTTTATCAAATTGTGTTTTTAATCAGATTCGGAAACTATTAATCTATTTGTGCAGTAGTAGAATTAAACTACCGCAAAACCGGTCAATATTTCGTAAACTTATTAAAAATTACATTCTCACATTCATTTCTAATGAAGTATTTTGAACGAAGTGGTGGATAGGATCCTAGATATCTGGTATCCGAATACGAATAATAATACAATTTGATTAAATTGTGTTTAAATTACGATTTATTTAGATATAACGTTTGTACGGGCAATTCGGTCCACCAGCAATTAATCCAATATCCAAACACTTCAACAATCTGCAATTCACACACCATTACTTGGGATTATTCTATACAACGAAATATTAAATATACATATTATAATGTAAAACATGATGCCAGCAAAAATTATACATTTTATATACAGATAATATTTCCATGTATTATCTAAGAGTTTTTACAATAAAATAGATATACTTACTTATCGGTTCCCGAAACTGAGAGGTTATACAAATATCTATACAAATTCGGTCCATTTGTGAGATCTTTCGCATGTATTTCTTTCTAAGAAAAAGTCAGATAATTTCAATGATATATTTTACACAGTCCTTAGATGTATATAATCTATAAATGTATATTATAAACACTGTTTTGTCCCGTTTCCTGAAATGCTAAATCACATTTGCAGGAAAGAGACAAAACAATTGTAATACTATTATTAGTAAAGAGGCTACAGTAATAAAACCTTTTTAATTCTATTGGAAGTTCTCGATAGATATAGTTTGAATAATCTTATTAACAGTCTTCTAATCTAACTTATAAGTACACAGGGTCCTTAAACATTCAGTATGTTAATAATTATAAATGTTAGACATAATTATTTTATACAAGCTAGTCTAGTAGTCGATAAAAGTTACTGGGGCACGAAGAGGGTACGTAATAAATATCTAAGGGTTTTATTTTCTCACATACAAAAACAGATTTACAAGTTTTTTCGTAAATTATATAATAACATAACTTTCGTCGACATTAATAATGAATAGTGTACAACACTAGTAAAACAAAATTATAATTTAAACCTTTATGTAAATATATTTATACAAAAAGCAACAAATAGTTAAGGCTGATCATATAGCTGAGCCCGCCAAACTCAAATTACAATTGGTTTTTCGCAATTTGTACATCTATAACACATTGTAGATTCCTAGCTGTAGTAATTGCGCCATTGGCTATACAAAATTCAGAACTGAGAATTAAAACCTTTGCTTGTATTTCGATATTGTAGCTAATAGTAGGGTCAATCGTCAATTTTGCCCAAAATTAAGCAAAGTTTTTAATAATAATTAGCTCATGTTGTGAATATTGTATAGCTAATGACGCAATTACTACAGCTATGGATCTAGAATATATAGATATACAAATTGCGAAAAAACAATTGTAATTTGAATTTAGCGGGCTCAGCTAAACGATCAGCCTTAAGATAGAGAGACACATAGACAATCGATATTTGACATTTAAATATAGTGAAAACTAATGCGTAAATTTACATTGTTATTAAAATAGTTTAGATAAACAAAAAACCATTTAAAAATCTATACATTGTCATACTAGTGTTCAAACCATGTTCATCGATAAACGATTACTTGAAAAAATCTCAATTTAATATTGCACTGAATTTAAAGTTACACCAGTGAAAAGTTTAACACCACACTTGGGATAGTAACATTGAGTGATTAAACACACAGAGTATATAGGTGTAAAGTGCGTGGGGCGCCTTGTGGCTCGTACCTCGTGGACTGTAGCTATAGCTGTAGCTAGTCGGTGGTGAGGTAGAGCCGTCGGCGCGCGCGCGAGCATCAGCGCGTGTGGCGCGGAGGCTCGGCGCTCCCGCCCGCAGCCACCACGTGCAGCGCGTGTAGGCGCACCATCTCACACACCAACGATGCCTCAATGTCCACTCCTACACATATTGAAATAAAGATAAAGAAAACACGTTTATAGAACGCAAACATATAAACAAAAAATATAAAAAAAAAGACAACACATGGGTGCACAAACACAATAGGGTATTTTACACCATGTAAGAAAAAATATAAAAATGCATGTTTATGATAGATTTTTAAAAAAGTAAACGTGAAACGTTAGTATTTATTTATACAAATGCAATGTAAATTTTATATTTCAATTTCTAAAATAGTATTTTTTAATCTGTTATAAAACGCCATCCGCCATATTGGATTCCGACGTGATGTCATTCCGATAGTAACTTGACGTTACTTGGTCTTTTGCAGTTGTATTGTTTACTAATGAAGTGACGTCACGAGCCGAAGTAGCATGGCGGCTAGCGTTTTCGCGCGTAAATTCAAAATCATAAATTAAAAATCGTTTTTAAGGCATTTTTTGGTTGTATAAAATTGAAATAAAAATTCTACTGGTTCATTACGATCTAAGGATTAATTTAAAACAGTTTTCAAAAAAAGGTGTAATACCCTATAATCAGATATTTATTATGGTAGGCTTGTGCGTTGAAAAGGCCGCAGCTAAGCATAATGCCTCAGATCACAGGTAGCTGTCTGACGTCTATTGCTTTGAGTAACATTTCGAAATTTTAAAACAAAATACTAAAATAACTTTGTGATTCGTTATTAAGTCAATTTACGTATACACACACAGTATAACATAATCAACCACTGCTATCCACGGGTATCCTGTTAGAATGAGAGAGATTAGGCTATAGTCCACCACGCTGGCCTAATGAGGGTTGGCAGACTTCATAGGCCGTCCGAAAAAAACTCTCAGGCATGCAGGTTTCCTCAGGATATCTTCCTTCAGCGTTTAAGCGTGTGATAATAAACTATTAATAAGCACATGGCATCGAAAATCGAGACTTTTTTTTTTTGACTTGGCAGTTCAATCATGGTATCACTAGGCTCACTGCTTTTTTTACAATGTACTCATCAGTTCGAAAAGTGTAACGTCATTTCCATCATGTTTGAATTTCTATGATTTAGTTAAAAATACAGTATCTTCTATAGGAACTGCGTATTATTTCACACCACGATCCCACATAATTATAGCACTATTCTAAATACCACATAAAAGCCGTGATAGCCTAGTGATATGACCATTGGACTGCCAAGTCAAGGGTCTCGAGTTCAAAACCAAGGCACACGCACCTCTGACTTTTCGAAGTTATGTGCGTATTAATAGTTAATTATCACGCGCTTAAACGGTAAAGGAAAAAATCGTGAGGCAATCTGCACGTCTGAGAGATTTTTTCGACGGCGTGTGAAGTCTAGTAACCCGCATTAGGCTAGCGTGGTGAAGTATAGCCTAATCCCTCTCATTGTGAGAGGAGACCCGTGCCCAGCAGTGGGACATATAATGGGTTGATTATGTAATGATATGTATCGACAATCTTGGCGGTGAACCATACTTAAGGCCAAAATCGCTTGCACTGAGCGCGCGGGCGTGCTGTGCGTTATCACCCCTTCCCCTCACCCCGCCGATATCCTCTTGAGCTATATGCGCGTTACTTGATACTTTGAATTTCTATTAAATCGTATGATGAGTTTTTGCATTTTAAACTATCCTAATTGGCGGAAGTGAAATGTGGGTGTGGCTGACGTATCGAGAGTTGTTCAAAGGATTTTGTTAGAAAAATGGTCGACCACCAAGTTTGGCGACTGTACTTATTCTTACCTGCGTGTACTTCTTCCCGGGTAAGTATGATCTCCTGAGAGATGTCGGGCGACACTAGGATCACTCGGTGGTGTCGCGTCTGCAGTAAGTTCGCCACCACCATCTGTCAATGTCAATATCGTCATTGTCAACCTATCCCATTTAAATTTAAGGTCAGTTGCTGTAGAGTTGCGACGATATTACTGTGTCTGTAAATTTACGATAAAAACTCGGTGCAAAAAAATTTATATGTAATGGTTTTATAAATAGTTATGAAAGTGACTCGGTCTTTTAAGTCCTACTAAAAAGACTCAAACTGAGTTACGACACATTTTGTAAGTAAAAAGATTTTTTAAATAAACCAAGTTATTGATAGTTTAGATTTTAAGGACAGAGTTATATTATACCATATACATACATATTTATCTATAATTTTCTCATTAATACTGGCAATTTTTATTTTTTATAACAATAATCAACTACAGTCTTAGCTGAATTTTAAGCTGGAAGGAAGAAGTTTTGGAAAATCTATGTATACTGGAAAGTGTAGCATGAAGTGCAGCAGGCCCATAGATCATAATTATGGTGAATCATCAAATTGGTTGTTTAAGATCCCGAACAACATACCTTGTGCTTATACTTCTCGAGCGCAGCCCTTGCCTTGGGTATTAGGAGGTTCTCATCAGTCTCCAGCTTGAAGGACACCACATAGGCCTCGGGCACCCACAGGTTGACCAGCGGCTCCAACAACTTGGGCACTAGCTGCAGCTGGATGATGGGGGCTCCGCAAGCTGACTGCATCTTATGGGTGGGCTGTGGGAGAAATACTTCGATAGATATTAATAGTGTGGTATGAAGTTCTTTCACGATGTGGTGAAAGGGGGTATTTTTATCTATTTTTTTTAGATGGCTTGAGCGTTTTTTAAACACGTATTTTAAGCCGTTACCCGATCAATCATCACTCGTACCCACAGTTAGTATGATTGCGCTAAATATTGCGTGATACTTTAGAAACCGTAAAGTAGATTCACTACCTGTTATGAAGAATTACAGACAACAAATCAATCTATACAGTTGCACTACAAAAATCACCTTTATTGCGACGGAATAAGGACGGTTCAGAGGGCACACTGAATATCTTGATATTTCGCTGTGTATTTGATAGATAAGAGCATAGACAGCAAAATTCAAACTTGATTTTGTCTTTGTCCAGATATTTAATGAAATTTTATCATCGGTTTTCGAACGAATTCCATGAAGAATGATGTTGTTATTCAAAGTTACAGTCGCCATTTAAAAAAAAACACTTGAAATTTAGTTAACATATTCATGCTAATAATATAGAAAAAATATGTCCATACCACTCGATCTTTAGGTATGTAGAAGTCTGAGACTGCGGCGGCGAGATACAACAGCGCTCTCGGTCCAAGGTTGGCCAGACATTCGCAGGCAGCGCGCAGAAGCCAGAAGTACTCCGACACAGTCATAAAGGAGACGTGCAAGATGGCGCCGGCCGCATGCGCAGCCTTGTATCGCAGTAGAATAGGTGCCAACACATCTACGCTGTCCGGCTTCACTGTAGAGTTGGGAAGAAAATGACGTCAGAGGCAAGGAAACTACATAGTAGAAAACTTAACGCGATGTTTAAAAAAGATTTTATTAGGCCATTTGTAGCATTGAAAAAATACCAGTTATACAAACTAAGTACTATCACGGCTTTATTCCCGGAAGGCTACATTGCCTCATTAGTGTACTGGTCCCAAGTGCGACTGCTACTATAGAAGTCCTGGGTTCGATTCCCAGGTCGAGCAAAGTGTGATTGGGTTTTTTATGAAATTCTCAGTAGCAGCTCGTTGTTTGGAATTTGTGCCCGGTTAATGGCAATATAGGCTCGCCCTCTATTACATGGCCTAAACATACCGGCGAACTGTGGGTGTACCTTGTTACACCTCTGCCTAACCCTTCGAGGAATACAGGCGTGATGGTATGTTATTCCCGGAAGGTATGTTTAGATCCCATACAATTAGGGGTTAACCTATTGCCATTAAACGGGCAGAAATCAAAACTCGGAGCTGCTACTACGAATTTCATAGCGTAGCAATCATACTGAGGACCACTTGACTTATGAGGCAGTCTACTACCATAGTACAATATAGAACTATGGAAATTAGTTTTAATATCAATAGTGCACAGAGCACAGTAGGTAGTATAGAAATAAGGTTCAAAGTAAAGTCTTTCACGTCTTCCTTTTAGCATTTTTTAATGTATGGTTATGTATAAAATCGTTATTTTATTTGTAACGCTGTTTATATAAATTATTTAGGTAAAAAAATATGTTGACGGTTCAACGGAATTACTGATCCTCATGTAGTTGGAACAAAGTATAAAATCACACAACTCACCCGTAATCGACGTGTTAGGTCCTCGGTCCTGAATCTCAAGCATGTCTAGCAGCTTCTGTCCAGTAAAGTGCCTAGTGAAGGGTTCCAGAGACTTCTGACGGTGCATGAAGATGACTGCGTACCCCTGTTCCAAGAAGTACTCGGCCGAGGCAGCGCCCCGCGTGCCCGCGCTGAAGTTGTCCACAAAACGGACTGTGTTGTGTTCTAAAGGAACTGCTGTGCCGCCGGACTGATAGAGAGAGACAGAGAAACAAGAGTTAGAAGAAGAACAAGGAAAGTAGGTATACTAGAGTCCGAAATAAATTTACTAAAATAACTTTTATTTCTTGTAAATACCTATTAACATTTTGCGAGTCAATTGTTTGTATACTTATATTTATTTCTTCTTAAGACCCATTTTTTGGAACCGTGCAACTATTTTTGACTTTTCAAAAGCACCTTTTTTTTTTAAAAGCTTACTAGCAATGCGCGTCGCACATTACTAGTATTATTGTTAACCCCTCGTGCTAAGCTAGATTGCTTGTGTTACGAGTGGGTTCACGTCGGTAGTGCAATGGGTGGGGTTCGAACCGGCAACCACATGATCGCAAGTCCGACGCCCTAGCCATTAGGCTACCAACGCTTCTTTTTTCTTCTTCTTTTTAACGGTGTAATCGAAATAAAACATTTTGACTTTGATATATTGAACAGTTGATAGCGCAGCCCATTTTGTAAATGAGTGATCATTGAGAAGACAAAACTAACTTACACATGCTGATTCCCTTATAGTCGCCACATCAAGGAAGAATTATTAGAAGAGAGCAAGCATTATTATAAATGACTATAAATTCTACATTTGTAGTATTTGTATGAAATAGCTACTTTTGTTTTAAAAAGTATTAACTAGTTAGCAATACCTAGGAGTGAGGTGACATCTGCCTGATAACGTGCATACGTAAATTATGTCTTGAGTTGATCTTTGTACCTGAGTGTTAAACTTAAACTTTAGACAGTGATAAACATAATTGTTATTTGATATAGTATATAGCGAAATCTACACTAATATATAAAGCTGAAGAGTTTGTTTGTTTGTTTGTTTGTTTGTTTGCTTGAACGCGCTAATCTCAGGAACTACTGGTCCGATTTGAAAAATTCTTTCAGTGTTAGATAGCCCATTTATTAAGGAAGGCTATAGGCTATATATCATCACGCTACGCGGACGAAGTCGCGGGCAGAAGCTAGTTCTAAATATTATGCGATACTCAGGAGATGTTGTATTAACTGATTGAATTGCAACACTTAGCATAATTGACCCAGTTTTAGAGATCATCCAATAATTATGGTGAGTGCTTGCTGGAATAGTATTAGCTAAGTATACATTACTAGCTTCTGCCCGCGACTTCGTCCGCGTAGCGTGATGATATATAGCCTATAGCCTTCCTCGATAAATGGGCTATCTAACACTGAAAGAATTTTCAAATTGGAACAGTAGTTCCTGAGATTAGCGCGTTCAAGCAAACAAACAAACAAACTCTTCAGCTTTATATATTAGTATATATAGATGTAGTAAGTGTTGAGTGTTTGAGTTAGGGGTATCAATAATTATGATAAATGATATTTATTTCTGTAAACAGATCTATCAAATACACTTTTACATGTTTTTATTGACGATCTTTGAGAAGAAGTACCGAAACGAACTTAGAGAATCATGGTCGGTTTCAAAGTCCAGATATACCTAGTAGTAATAGTAATAGTAATATAAGTAGGTAATATCAGATTGTTACAATACAGGGCAATGACTGAGATGGGCTCTTGAATAAAATAATGGCAAGCCCCCATTATTCTGGACTCTAACAAGGAGTAACTAGGGATACTTTTTTAATACCATGCGGGCAATGTGGTAACAGCTAGTTTATTATAAAAATGTTTAAATTCTGAAGTACTTACAGTGACAAGTACAATTTTGTTGCCATATTGGTCATGCCTGTCACAGAACTCCTTCAGCAGTGACCGGTTGTCTTCAAAGTCCGGTGGTGGTAGGTGGACCGCAAAGAACTCCTCCCAAGAACTACTAGCCATGTTGAAGGGTTACTAGCTCCGTTTAAAAAGCCTGTGGAAAATAATAGAAAACATGTCATTAATTATAACGAAGGTGATCAATCATTCTGCAAGGTTAAGCTGTGCTTGCCGCAGTCAGTCTATAAAGATGGTATAAATAAAAAAAATGCTTTGATTTAGTTTTATTCATTGACTCTATGTATATGGTTAACTATTATGAAAATGGGAATTTTATAACAAAACCTTTTCTTAACTAGAAAACATCATGATAAGTATAACCTTCATAAAGATAAAGCCATTACGGGATGAGGAATATGGTAACAGGATTACCTAAATTTGAAATGGATCAATAGTCACTTGATACCTACTCAGTGATGAAGCTTAGCTCTTGTAAGACTTCGTATTGCGTGAATAATTGATCTTGTGTTCTTTATTTTAAAGAAATGTTCAGACAGGTTGTGATTTTGCGAATGGTGATACTCCTTCGAAGTGGATAGACAGATTTTCATGAAATTTATTTTTTTGCATTTTCCATGCTAAATAACAAAGTTATTTCAGCAAAGGGCATCTTGCGGGCAAGATTTGAACACTATGACCAACCATTAGTTGGATGGTAGTGTCTGGTGTATTGATCCAGGAGACTTATGTTCGAATTGCCCGCAGTTGAACTTTTCCTTCACTAAAATAATTTTATAATTTTTTCTATATTTGGATTTTTTTTATACCATTATGTGATTAGGGTGTCCCTCATCAGCAGAACAATGAATGCCAGGTCAGATGACCTGGCATTCATTTCAATTTATCAAACTAGGATTTTATTGTATTTCTAGCTAGAAATACAATAAAATTCTAGTTTGATAAATTAAAAATACAAAAATTACTTATTACTTTTGCAGTATGATATTATCACATTATTCTTATCAAAACAATTGTAGCACTAAACACAAATCTGTGTCAGCCTGATTAGATTTTATAAATACTGATTAATGGCAGTTTAAACCTAAATCACATTGAGTACTTATGTAGGTACTAAATCTAAATTCTTTATTTGCATTTTTTTCTAAAGCCTCTCACATTTATTTATTTATTGTATATCAATCAATGAAACAAAATGGATTGGCAATCAATGATGGAATGTTTGGCATAGTGGCTGAGTGGAATGGCTATTACCATAATGTGTTGTGGATTTGACCCTCACACAGGACAACTATTTACATCACCTACAGGTAGTTGTTCTGGGTCTGGGTGTTTGTTTGTAAACACCCATAATATAGGAGAAATTTCGAATAAGGGGTAATGTTTAAAAAAAACAATCAGATATGTTTGACCTAATGTTTAAACTTACTGAGTAACCTACTGACTAACTACTGAATGTTTCGTAAAACCATTTAATAAGTAAAGAAATGTTTAGGAAGGTATTCTTAGATAGAAATAAGTTTTTTTATATTTATTATTTTCTCTTGATTTGTATTAGGTACTTTGAGTATGTGTAGTATCTACATACCTTTTTAAATTTATGAAAGGAAGGACACTGCAGCCACACTAACAGCTGATATTTCCAGTTGCCGTGCACAGAATAATGTACACTAAACTGATCACTTTTTATATGTCGACGTCTGACCACGACGGATTGTTTATACAGACGACACCGTTAACCTCTAAGACATATTATACTGATTAACGAGCGTTAGCCAATATTTACTAGCTCGGTTTATAGAAAAATCAATGCGCTAAGGCACCTTACGGCGGCGACATTCCAAGGACGGGGTATTACAAGTAATTGTCACCTTGTTATACAGCTAAGTGTCCTTGGACGTTGCTCGGCCGGGTACAGTGCAGCCACCGCCCGCGATCGATGCTTTTAATTTAGAGTTTATTTCACTTCCAACTGATAGAAATCTACACGACGACGAAGACTTTTTGATAACGAACTGACAGACACCGTAGGGCGCGTTTACAAGGTTAGTTGTCATTTACCTGTCAGATAATTATTTGACATTTCGTCCGCTTAGCTATCTTTGTAAACTATTAAAAAAAATTGAATATTGTTTATACCTGTCTCCCCAAAAAAAGGGCCTTGGGCGGCGGGCTCAGGGTCGTCAGTCGCGTATTGCAATTGGCCCTTGGGGATGGTCTGAATGTTTGAGACATGCAGATTTCCCCGCGATGTTTTCTTTCACCCTTTAAGCGAGTAATAATTTAATATACGAAAAGTTAGAGGTGCGTGCATGCCAGGGATTTGAACTTGAGACCAATCGACTTGGTAGTCCAATAGTCATATCACTACGCTATCACTGCTATTCGAATATGATCTGGGATGAGGTGATTTCAGTGAATAATATTACATCGTATTTGTTTAACAAAAATGTTTTTAATACATCTATAATGTAGTCAATGATTTAACACCTAATTATTTAATTAACTAATACATATAAAGTATATCTTATGACTATAATTTATGTGATCTTCTCAGACAGTAGAAGTTTTATAATCTTTAAACTTGTTTAATTAAAGCTGTGTCTTATCAGTATCTTCATTACTTTGAACTTTTTCCTGCACCTGTGGTGGATTTCTCTTTTGTATGCGACGGTCATCGGGAAGAAATGATGCAATTATCGCTGACGCTAAAAATACAAACAATATTAGTATATATAGCGGCACGCAAGTTTAGGAGAGAAGTATCGAACTCGATGGTCACGTTTCATCAATGAAGTTGTAGAGTGTGCTTGTTAAATTTATGTAAATATGTACCTACATAAGCATTATAGTGAACATGTTTTACGGGTGTACGGAAAAGGTTTAACTATATAATGTCGTTGGGTGTCACTAAGGGAAATTAACCTGAGTAAATATTAAAATTAATAACTATGTATTTACATGCTAAGAGAGATGAGAAGAGATAGAATCCACCATCACAGTTGTTGGCGAACATGCTGTTCAGGATCTGGATAGAGGCGAACGTGCCTATTCGCCCACCAGTGATGACAATTGCGATTGCCAGAGCCCTGGAAAAACAAAAGATATGAGTATATCGTCATTTTTTTATTTTATAAAAGATATGCCACTTTGAGCAGTTCCTCTGAAATTAATTCATATTTGCAACCTATGCTACAATTTTCTTATGAGAATCATCTTAGTATGATTTATCAACAGCGGCCTTTTTTTTATGGGAGGCATACGAGCAGATTGTCGGCTGATGGTAAGCGATTGCACACGCCCACGGAAACCCGCAACACCAGAAGATTAAAGGAGTCACAAGGGCGTTGCCGGCCTTTTAAAAGAATTTGGGCCTCCGGTATCCTCACTTACCTAATCGGTGAAACACAACGCAAGTGTTGTTTTACGCCGGTTTTCTGTGATTATATCCCAGCAGTTAGTAAGAAAATCTTCTAAAACTTTTGCTTACCTCAAGTGTGCAGGGAACAGCGACACGATTATAGCAGTGTAGATACTCAAGACGACGACGCCCATTACCAGCACGCCAAACAGCACGGCGCTGCCGATGGCATTGGGCACCAGGTTCACCAGGATACCGCTCACCCCACACACGGCTGTCACCACCATCACTATATTACGTTGACCAGCCACATTTACTATCTAAAAATACATTATTCATGAGAAACCTCTAACTTTTTTCAAAATATTCTATAGCCTATGTTGATTTGGAATAATGTGTAGCCTTCAAACGGTGAAAGAATTTTTGAAATCGTTCCAGTATTTTTTGAGTTTATTCGTTACTTAGGCACACTTTGTAACTTTTTATAGTACATAAGTCGGAAAATCCTCAAAGATCGTTTGCCACCTGGTGATATGGCAGGATATTTTTACCACCACTACTGCATTACTTGAAGGGTTAGGCAGAGGTGTATTGTACACCTACAGGTCACCGGTATGTTTTTAGGTCCCATGTAATAGGGCCAGCCTATTCTATTACCATTAACCTGGCACGAATCCAGACTTCGACCTGAGTATTTCATACAAGAACTCAATAACTCTGCGTAGCAGTCGCGTTAGGGACCAATAGACTAATGAGGCAGTCTCGGACTGGTACAGACAGCACTGCTCCTTCGCCCTAAAGTCGCAGCCAACGGCTTTTTAAAACATTTATGTAGTCTAACAGCACGGTCTAGCTACTTCTCTACGCCCCTAAAATACATAGACTCTATCAGAGACCCAATTGCGCATTACATAAATAAACAAAGTGACACTTTGAATGATCTCCATATTGTCATATTGATCTCCTTCCAGAAAGATTTCCTATCAATCGTGTTATGTAGTAGCAAATACTCAAACACTATTAAATTTTAAGACGCCGATGGGTCTTCTTAAATCTGAGTAGCGTTTCATTATTTGACCATATACGATTATGTGTTAAAGCTTTGATAATAAAATGTAGATATAAAATAAATACAAGACTTACCGTACTAATGATAATGTTCAATATAGACTGCATTGCTGCCACTCCAAACACCAGGAGCAGAGACGACTCATTCAAGGCGCAGGGTACTGCATCAACCTGATTGAAAATAGAACAACATAATAGAAGAACAGATTTAGAAAGCTGACAAAGGTCTAAGAAGCAGTGGGTTTAGTGATTGAATAGCTTTAATATTAAATAGTCCAGCTTTAATATACATAAATAGCCAAACAGTGCGGGTACTCAACTAGCCAATAATTATAATAGTTTCATCTGCGCAACTTTTATTGAGATCTCTTTTAACTTGTAATAGATGATACTAACATCAACTGGGGCCTCCATGTTGATGATGCCACACATGGTGAGGTCCGAGTTCTCCCCAGTCTGCACAATGCGAACAAACTGGTCAGCGATGGTCGGCAACCACACCAGGAATGCTCCCACTCTGGAACATATAGGTAGAGGTAGTTGAGACCTAACCATATGTTCCTATTTGGAAAAGAAATTGAAACATCTCTTTTTAGTCTGCAAAGATTTACATTTAGATTTTGCTGATGGCATAATATGGCATGGTGCAAGATCTTAAATTGGTTAAGATCTTTCAGGGTTGATTTAAGGATACGCTGGTTGATTAACCTTTGGGTTTCTTTTTCCCATTATACTAACCAGAGTTAACTGTTCTAAAGCCGGGTACCCACTATGTTCGCGAACCTCTTGCAATCCGCGCTCCTGCAACTGCTCCATATTTCGGATACGTTCGCGCACCGTTGCACGCTCCAGGAGCACGAGCGTATCCACAATGGATACATTCCAAGTACGGATAAGGAGCGCGGAGCGCAAGAGGTTCGCGAACATATGTAGTAGATACCCGGCTTAAAATAGCAGAAAAACCATCTACGTTTACTTCGAAGCACGGAGCAGTCATGAAATAATAAATTAAGAATCTATTGATTGAATCAACCACAGAATAAGTATAAAGGTCAACCAAACAGCATTGTGTCTATTTAGCCACGAGCCCCTTTATCAAATCTGTTATTAAAACGCAGAGATTCTACTAACTGTTTAAAGATCGAGAGTGTAACCATGATGATGGTGTATTTGAGGAGTGGTTTTTTGAACAGCGGGACGAAATGGTCCTTTTTAGATGTGTCCACTTCACCTTTTGAGTTTCTTTCTTCTAACAATCCTGTTACCTACAAAGAATGAAGTAGAATTTTAATTAGGTAGTATGTAGGCATATCTTTAGGGAGCTGGACAGTGAGCTATAGCTAAATACTGTACTGTAGGAGAGTCGGGTTCAACAGCAAAATGACTTCAATTGTAATAGTTTCATTACAATACATACAGTAGTTATTCGTAAATGATAACAGTACCGTAGTAAGCAAAATAAGCTACATTGCTGCTAAATAATGGCGAGATCAGATTTTAAAATTCTGATGTGGCTCCTCAATCCATACGGACGTAGTTTAAGTGTACCTACCTGATTGAATTAAAGGATTGGGGCTTTTAGTCCAATTGGGTAGTTGTCAGTTAGGAATGTGAGGATATGTGTATGATTCCAAGTTCAGATAATTTAATATTGAGATTTTTTTTGGAAAATTCTTTATACCAGTCCGAAAGTATGTGTCTGGTCAAGGTAACTACGTAAGTGGCCGTGAGTGATATTGGCTACGTGGCATACCGTAGGATCTATTGAAGAAACGTGTATGTTAGAGCAAGTTGTAGCAAGAAGTAAACATATTTCAAGTTCTTTATTTACATACATAATCGCGGGGCTGAAGGCCCAAATTGCTTATCGAGTATACCTGCAGCTCTGCCTTTGAACTAAGATTATTAATCCTGTGAATGGTCTTCAGTATATCCAAAGCCCTTTCATGATCTCCATGAATAAAGACGAACTTAGGACTCTCTTTCATAAAGAACAGCCACAATGCGGAGATCATGATGGGTACAGTGTACACCGCTAGCAGGGTGCGCCATGAGTTCCAGTAGATGCCCAGCGCCGGGAGATAGAAGGAGAAGCTGAGAGGAATCACGGGTATCGCCAATACTGGAATCAAGAAATATATTGGCTAATATTTTTTATGGGTTAGCGGCTAAAGTTGCAGACGGATCTCCTGATGGTAAGCGATTGTCGCCGCGCATGGACAGACCAGAGGAGTCACAAGTACGTTGACGACCTTTTAAAAGGGTTTGGGCCTCCGGTATCCGCACTCATTTGGCGAAACACAACATAAGCGTTCTTTCACGCTAGCTTTCTGTGAGGCCGTGGTATCACTCTGGTCTAGCCAGCTCATTCGTGCCGAAGCATGGCTCTCCCACAGTTGTAATAATCATCAGTGAAATCATACTGCATTATATCCACTACTTGGTAATATAAGCTGATGATGAACGAATCGACATAAATGATATACTGAATTGCTAAATGCTTGTGTTGTGTTACGGGTGAGTTCACGTTGGTAGTTCAATCGGTGGGAACCAGTAACCACATGATCGTAAGTACGACGCCCTAGCCATTGAGCTACCACCGGTTAAAATTCCAATCTAAGATTGCAATTTGTTCACAGCTTCTTGTGTGCTTGAGGTGAACAATGTTTATTATGTTGGTAGTGACAGCGCAAGTCGGGTTGTAGACCTTATAATCAACCCATTATATGTCCCACTGCTGGGCACGGGTCTCCTCTCACAATGAGAGGGATTAGGCTATAGTCCACCACGCTAGCCTAATGCGGGTTGGCAGACTTCACACGCCGTCGAGAAAATCTCTCGGGCATGCAGGTTTCCTCACGATGTTTTCCTTCACCGTTTAAACGAGTGATATTTAACTATTAATACGCACATAACTTCGAAAAGTCAGAGGTGCGTGCCTTGGATTTGAACTCGAGACCTTAGACTTGGCAGTCCAACGGTCATATCACTAGGCTATCACGGCTTGCTTTCGTTTTAGACCTGACACTGAAAATACACCTGCCTTATTCACTCACATGCTATAACACCCTGAGAGAGTAGGATGACACTGGATACCAGAAGCACGACGAAGTTCCGTTTGGCTAGCGGTACGCTCTCACTCAACAGGGAGATCGACATGGAGTATATCCCCGAGGCCCTGAAAATTTTAAGGTTTAGTTGTAAATAAAGCTCAAGAGGAGGAATGTTTTAACGAAAGATTTTATTTTACTGATAGACCAATTTTCAGAAATGTTTATAAACATAGTTACAACGCCTGTACCTAATCCCTGAAAGATTCGTTTGAGCCATTGCACATTGAGGTTTACGAATGTTCATTTACAGTTAGTATATTCAGGTCCAATGTAATAGGGGGTGAGGTGAGCCTACAAATTTAAAATCTTTAGGTACTTCTGAGAAAACCAATTAACACTTTGCACGAAACGAAGCAGTTTAACAATTTGAAGAATATTTAATAAATAAGTATATCATTATTATGAGTAGGTACGTTAACTAAATACCTTTAAAGTAAATTAAGGCCAAAAGCGGCGCCAGTTTTAACACAGTTTACTACAGTAAGAAGCCGACTCTTCCTAGTATACCTTCCCAACAGATAAACGGGAGAGAAACCGGAAAGAACAGCGCGCAAAATAAAGTTAGTAATAGGTAATTACAAAACAGCAGCGATAAACTGGAAGATGAGCAGCATAATCCAGTTGACGGAGATGCTGGCGACGAGGTTGAAGGTGGCGGCGCTGAGCAAGGATACCATGAGCATCCTGCGCCGGCCGCGCGTGTCCGCCAGGTAACCCCATAAGGTACCACCGAGCAATGTTCCTGGAGAAAGATTATCACATTCGATTAGAGGCACTCCGTACTTTCATTGTCCCTATTCACTCGGAGCGCTAAAGAGTTTTTGGTTGTACAAAAGGTAACCTATATCCGTCTCTAAGGTTCAATTTATCACCATACAAAAGTTCATCGAAATTGATTCATAGTTGGTTGGTTTAGGTTTACTTATACTGTTTTGATTCGTTTTATCCTTAGGGATTCATTGTAGGGGCACCTCCATTCGATTCGCATAATTTCCATATTAGAGATTCTTTAATACGATTAGAGGCACATGTAGTCTAAGGATTACAATGACGCAGGCCAGATTGTGCACGTAAATATTCAACTGTTTATCAATAAGATATTGATCTTAATTACTTACATTATTGTATAGTCGACAATTGCTATTTATGGAAAAAAAACAGGTTCAAAAACCAATATTTTAGGTTCTTGGTAGTAGCGTGTATATATATGTAGTTTACGTCATTCAGGAGGTGATGTACAAAAGGTTTGTTTTTGATGTTGAGTTCTATTACCATTGGATGGTGGGTATACGCTTTTAAGCATGACTGTGGCGAGGACTCAGACCGGCTCCTGCCACAACCGGTTTCCGGAGAAGATACGGACGTCCCCTCTTGATGTCCAGGAGAGGTTGTGTCAGATTTGTCTTTGAGATCCGTAATAAATACATCATATAAATTCCTGGCATGGTGTTATTTGAGTGAAGAGCCAAAAAAACACGTACCTATATACGTAGTTGTGCATTATGATATAATTAAAATTGCAGAGCTAACTACAAAAAAGTGTACTGATTTCTGACACTTACGCGAATAGTAGACATTGTAATGAAAATACTTTTTACGGATTTTATCGCGTTGTATTAATATTATTTAATTCCCGACGTTTCGTATCCTTTACACCATCCGTGGTCACGGGGTTAGACTACGAAACGCGATAAAATCCGTAAAAAGTAGTTTCATTTCAATACAAAAAAGTGATTTTGTCTTACCTACAACAGGTCCAGCGGCTAGCAGGCCTTGTTGACTGCTCGTGGTGGACAGTTCACAGGCACTGGTAGGCACTATGACGGTACTAGCATACACGACGCAGGCGAAGGAGATGATCGCAAGGCAAGCCAATGACGTCATAATATGGCTGTATAATCCATATCCTAAAATATAAATAACACACAGAATTTGTATGGCGAATGTCAGCCGTAGAGTCGTAGGAGGTTACCATCGAAGGACATACGCCGATTTCATCTCTAGTATTATAAAATTGTAAAAAAGCTGTGCCTGTACATTGAAGGTATTTAAAAAAAACAAGTGGGTATATAAACGTGTCCGAACCCAAAAATCAGATTTCTTGTCTGTTTGTTACGGGTTGGCGCAAAAACTACTGAATAGATTTTAATTTTGTTATCACTGTTAGAAAGTATTATACTCCAACTTAAAAACTGGTAAACTTTTTAGATTAATTAAACGGATGCTGAGATACAGCTTAACCTCTCTGATGAATAGAGAGTTAGAGACCCACAAAAAGAAGAGACTGAAGAGAGAAGCGACTGAGTAAAATTGATCTGAGACGGTTCGGACCAGATCTTCCGTTCGGACCAACATCATATCACTCTCCAAAGCTGGATTTATTATCAAGCTAGAATGTAAGCTTTCACCGGACCGAAGGACCAGTTTCAAGCCTTTTTACTGCAGGTTCAGTGGCGTAGCTTGCTTGTAGCTTGTAGCTTGCACAAGGGCGCTGTATCAATAATCGTTTATTCGCGTGAAACAACGCTTACGTTGTGTTACGCCGAGGGAGTGAGGATACTGGAGGCCAAAACCCATTTAGAAGGCGGGCAATGAACTTGCGACTCCTCTGGTGTTGCGGGTGTCCATGGGCGGCGGTAATCGCTTACCATCAGTTGATCCGTCTGCTCGTTTGCCCCCCTGTCCCATAAAGAAAAATGTTCTCCCAACTCTGGAGGCCCCCTGATAGAGCACGGGAGCCCTTGTTGCCCGGTGCCCCGTATCATCGATAGGCTCATATGGCGGTAGCTACACCTCTGCTTATATTTTATTAGATTAGATCTTTAAGATTAATTTTAATCTTAGCCAATTGATAAAAAAATTCATTCAAATAGGTATTTCTTCTATAAAAAACTATATTAAGACATAGGTACCTGCTTTGTCAAGTGCTGCCTCGAAGGACACCTTTTCTGAGGGCATGCTTTTGTCCGTCATCTCAACTATTCCACATATTTTTTTAACACTAAATTAAAGAAATTGATACGTAAAACATAATCTATAAACGTAGGTATTTATTCAATACGTGTAAACCGCAAGGGGGTGTCAGATATACTAAACTTAATCGTAATTAAAAATAGCATAATAATATAGATATTGCATAGCTCCAAAATGACAGCGTTTTTATCTAAATTAATTTAATTCCTTTATCAGAGATCCTAAACAGCGATTTTGTAATTATTAACAAACATAACATACCATCACGCCTGTATTTCCCGAAGGGTTAGGCAGAAACGTATTAGTACGTTTCTGCCTAACCCTTCGGGCGTACTAATGTACACCCACAGTTCGCGGGTATGTTTAGGTCCCATGTAATAGGGGGCGAGCCTATTGCCATTAACTGGGCACAAATTACTGGTAATGCTAATATGCTACTTACTGGGAATTTCATAAAAAAACCCAATAACACTTTGCTCGACCTGGGAATCGAACCCAGGACCTCTAGTGTAGCAGTCGCGCTCATGACCACTCGGCTAATGAGGCAGTTTTGTAATTATTACATCATAACATACTATGATTATGATATGTAATATATCATTGGACTATGCCGCGTAAATCATTTATACCTACTATGACCTTTAACCTCGAAGCAAAAACACACCCAAATTTTAATAGAGAAGATGGCAGCTTCATATCAGCTGCTTGGAACCCCATTAAATCAAAATCTAAGCCCATAACTGCATGGCCAAAGGATACAGTGAGCTCATTCTGCGTGAATCGGATCGTTTCAATTAACAAAAATGTAAGGTAGCTGTTAGTAATTTTAACATTAAGACGTCCAACACAACTCAGTCTACCCGTGACCATGGATGCTGTAAAGGATCCGAAACGTCGCAATTTTTATTTATTTATTTTATACCTACGCGCAAGCAAGATGTAAGTATGTTTATATTTCTCTAGACAAATATCAAAGACACAATGAAACTAATGAGTAAATCACAGTCAGCTTTATTTACATTCACTTATTCATAAATCAGAATTTAAACTTTCACTCAAAAGCGTTCATTAGCTAAGTCAACATTGGTTTTTATCTCTAGTCTATTTGTAGACTATTTCACCTAATTCTATTGACCTCAGGCACGCATAATAAAGTATCATTATTAATTAGAGGATTTAGTACTTTAGTACTACGAGTTTAGACCATAGTTTTCACACAAAAAGCCGTGATAGCCTAGTGATTGACCATTGGACTGCCAAGTCAAAGGTCTCGAGTTCAAATCCAAGGCACGCACCTCTGAATTTCCGAAGTTATGTGGTTATTAATAGTTAATTATCACGCGCTTAAACGTTGAAGGAAAACATCGTGAGGAAACCTGCAGATATTAGAGATTTTCTCTACGGCGGCGTGTGAATTCTGTCAACCCGCATTAGGCTAGCGTGGTGGATTATAGCCTAATCACTCTCATTGTGAGAGGAGACCCATACCCAGCAGTGGGACATATAAAGGGTTAATTATGTATTTATGTTATGTTTCACACAAACAAGGTAAGATGGGGCACGCAATACAAGGAAATACCATTGAGAGCTCATTAATACACGATGGTACAACACAGTAGAACTGTTTGGTGTCGGTCTTACATACTGTGACGGTGGTTCTTAGGTTAATCGGTTGTTAGAAATGTTGAATTGCACCAATTAAAATAGGATAATAAATAGTCTTAACTACAACTATTTAATATTATTTACAAATTAGATTCCAATATGATCCAAACCGGGGTGAGTTCAGTGAATAAAATGACATCGGATTTGTTTATCAAAAATGTTTTAATACACTTTATTGTTGTCAATGATTTAACACCTACTTATTTAATCAACTAACACTTATATAGTATATCTTATGACTATAATTTATGCGATCTTCTCATATAGTAGAAGTTTTATTACCTACTAGCTTCTGCCCGCGACGTCGCCCGCGTAGCGTGATTATATATAGCATATAGCCTTCCTCAATAAATGGGCTATCTAACACTGAAAGAATTTTTCAAATCGGGCCAGTAGTTCCTGAGATTAGCGCGTTCAAGCAAACAAACAAACAAACTCTTCAGCGTTATATATTAAGTATAGATTTACATGGTTATAGCTCAGTCTTATCAGTATCTTCATTACTTTGAACTTCTTCCTGAACCTGTGAAGGATTTGTCTTTTGTATGCGACGGTCATCGGGAAGAAATGATGCAATTATCGCTGACGCTAAAAATATAAAAGATATTAGTAAAAAAAAAAAATAAAAAAAAAAAATAGCGCATAAAAGAACATGTATCGAAGGTCACGTTTCATCAATGAAGTTGAAGGGTGTGCTTGTTAAATTTAGGTAAATAGGTACCTAAGTATTATAATGAACATGTTTTAAGGGTGTACGGAATAAGGTTTAACTATATAATCATCATTGGGTGTCACTGACTAAATGACTAATAACGGAAATTTTGTAGCGGGCTAAATGAAACAGAGTTTCTAGGTATTTCTTTATTATTTCAAATTAACCTGAGTAAATTTTACCACGTAGGTATTTGTAGAGTTCAAGGTACACACACAAGCACAAATTATCAACACATACACACACACCCACACCCATACACACTACATACATTATCCTATAGGCCGCTTTATAGTCTTTTAAAAGGTCTTTTTTAAATAATTTCTGAATAACAACAATTTCTCTTTAATTAATTTTTGATCCTATTTTTCTGTTGCAAGAAAAGTATGAAAAGTAAATTGTAAATCCGTGATTGGCTCAATTGGCTGTAAGAATTACTTTGCTTATTTGTTATCTTTTAAGAGCTTTTAAGAGCTGTGGATTTTCTGATGAATAAATGTCTACTATTATATAATTGTAAAGAAGCTGTGTCTGTACATTGAAGATATTAAAAAAAAACTTGTCCGTTTGTCTGTTTGTTACGGGATGGCGCAACTGAACTGAATAGATTTAAATTTTCTTAGCACTGTTAAGAAGCATATGCTCCAACTTAAAAACTGGTAAACTTCTAATCTCAATTAATTGAACGGATCCTCAGATACAGCTTGACCTCTCAGATGTTTACAGATCGATACAAGGAAGAGATCATCAATGTTGGATATTCCATTTTTACTACGCTTCAGGTGAGTGAAGCCGCGGGCAAAAACTAGTAAATAAATAAAATGTATTTACATGCTAAGAGAGATGAGAAGAGATAGAATCCACCATCACAGTTGTTGGCAAACATTATGTTCAGGATCTGAATGGAGGCGAACGTGCCTGTTCGCCCACCAGTGATGACAATTGAGATTGCCAAAGCCCTAGAAAAACAAAAGATATGAGTCCATAGTATTTTTTTTTAAATGGTTGAAAGATATCCCAAACGTTACTTTCCGAAATGCTTGAAACTGCTCAGGCTGGAATTGCCACTTTGAGCAATTAATCTGGAATTAATATTAGCAACCTATTCTAGATCTTTAACAATTTTCTACTGTGAATCATCTTATGACACGAGCAGATGGATCGGCTGATGGTAAGCGATTACTGCCGCCCATGGACACTCGCAACACCAGAGGATGAGAGGAGGCATGAGTGCGTTGCCGGCCTTTTAAGATGGTTTGGGCCTCCGGTACCTATCCTCACTCACTCGGTGAAACACAACGTAAGTGTTATTTCACGTCGGTTTTCTGTTATTGTAGAAAGAAAAAGCTTTTATTTTCGTCCGTATAAAGCACAGAGTTATTGCAAGTTATTATCATCAAAAGTACCTACCCACAACACAAACATCTTCTAGAACTTTGGCCTACCTCAAGTGTGCAGGGAACAGCGACACGATTATAGCGGTGTGGAGACCGAAGACGACCATGCCCATTATCAGCACGGCAAACAGCACGGCGCTGCCGATGGCATTGGGCACCAGGTTCACCAGGATACCGCTCACCCCACACACGGCTGTCACCACCATCACTATATTACGCTGACCAGCCACGTTTATTATCTAAAAATAATAAACATAATTCATCGGAGATTCAAATTTAAGGGCCACTTGCACCAACTTCTTGATTATGTTTAACTTATATTTAAACACAATTTTTCATTGTAATTTTGTGTTTAAATAAAATTTAAACATACTGGTGCAAGTGGCCCTAAATGTTATAATTAAACTTTTTATAGTAGCACGATACAGAAAATCCTCAAGGATTTTCTATGAAATTCCCAGTAGCAGCTCGGAGTTAGGAATTTGTGCCCGGTTAATGGCAATAGGCTCGCCCCCTATTACATGGGACCTAAACATACCGGCGAACTGTGGGTGTACATTAGTACGCCTCTGCCTAACCCTTCGGAGAATACAGGCGTGATGGTATGTTATGTGGGTCCTACCCACCAGCTCGAAATTTGCCTTCACATTTTGAGTTTACGTCTTTTAAAGGTGACGTCAGTGGTTTCTTTTGCAAAAGCAAGATACTTCATAACCGACATGACTTACTTTACAGTTAGTAGCGTTTTATTAGGCCATATACGAGTATGTGTTGAAACCTTGATGATAAAATGTTCGAAGGGTAACTATTCAAAGTCAAAGTCAAAATCATTTATTGAATATAGACTAATAGGTAGTACTTTTTAACGTCATTTTTACATTATAGACAACCACCAAAACGCCCGCCCTTCACCGCTTCCTAGTGTTTTATGTACATATGTATACAAAAAATACAAGACTTACCGTAGTAATGATAATGTTCAATAAACACTGCATCGCTGCCGCTCCAAACACCAGGAGGAGCGACGACTCATTCAAGGCGCAGGGTACTGTATCAACCTGATTGAACATAGAACGACTTAGCTGAAGAACAGACTTACAAAGCTGACATAGGTCTGAGAAGCAATGGGTTTGGTGATTCTATAGCTTTTGTATATGGGTTCAGTGATTCTATAGCTTTTGTATATGGGTTTGGTGATTCTATTGCTTTTGTATATGGGTTTGGTGATTCTATAGCTTTTGTATATGGGTTTGGTGATTCTATAGCTTTTGTATATGGGTTTAGTGATTCTATAGATTTATTTTGGTATTACGTTTGTATGGGAAATTACGTAGTGCGAAAATTCTCAATAACCAATAATTAAAAAAGCTGTTATAGTCAGCTGTTATAGTAGCAGTAGAGAATGAGTAGGCTTTCACTACAATAGTGATAGATTTTACTAACATCAACTGGGGCTTCCATGTTGATGATGCCACACATGGTGAGATCCGAGTTCTCCCCAGTCTGCATGATGCGCACAAACTGGTCAGCGATGGTCGGCAACCACACCAGGAATGCTCCCACCCTGGAAAATATAGGTAGAGGTAGTTGAGACTTAACCATATTTGTTCCTATTTGGAAAATAAATGGAAACATCTCTTGTAAGTTAGTCGGCAAAATATTTATATTTCGATTTTGCCCACTAATTTGGGATCTTCCACTGGTTGTTTGAACTTTGGGTTTCTTTCTTCCATTATACTAACCCGAATTACCTGTAAAAAATAACAGAAAGACCAATTCTGTTTCTATTTAGCCACGAGCCCCTTTATCAAATCTAGCTGTTAATAAAACGAAGATTCTACTAACTGTTGGAATACCGAGAGTGTAAACATGATGATGGTGTATTTGAGGAGTGGTTTTTTGAACAGCGGCACGAAATGGTCCTTTTTAGATGTGTCCACTTCACCTTTTGAGTTTCTTTCCTCCAACAATCCTGTTACCTACAAAGAATGAAGCAGAATTTTAATCAAGTAGTATGAAGGCATATCTTTATGGAGCCGGGCTGTTGAGCTACAGTAAATATTGTCCATAGGATAGTCGGGTTCAGCAGCAAATGACTTCAAGATATAAATTGTAGTTTCATCAAAATTCATACAGTAGGTTTGCGTGAAAGAGCACCTGGTTGAACTAAAGGATTGGGGCTTTTAGTCTAATCGAGTAGTTGTCCTGTGAGGAATTGAGGATATTGTGTTTGATTCCAAGGTCAGATAATTCATTATTTTTTGTTGGGCAAATTCTTCATAGCCGCTAGGAAGTTTGAATTTGAGTCTGATCAGTTTAAAAAATTAGCTGAGTGATCGTGGGCGAAATTGTTACGTTACAGGTAGGGTCTTTTGGAGCAATGTGTATGTTAGAGCCAGTTGTAGCAAGAAGTAAACATGCATCGTGTTATAATCAAGTTTCAAGTTCTATATTTGCATACATAATCGCGGAGCTGAAGGCCCAAATTGCTTATCGAGTAATACCTGCAACTCTGCCTTTGATCTAAGATTATTCATCCTGTGAATGGACTTCAGTATATCCAAAACCCTTTCATGATCTCCATGAATAAAGACGAACTTAGGACTCTCTTTCATGAAGCACAGACACAATGCGGAGATCATGCAGGGTACAGCGTACACCGCTAATAGGGTGCGCCATGAGTTCCAGTAGATGCCCAGCGCCGGGAGATAGAAGGAGAAGCTGAGAGGAATCACTGGTATCGCCAATACTGGAATCAAGAAATATATTGGCTAATTTTTTTTATGGGTTAGTGGCAAAAGTTGCAGACGTTCGTAAGCGTTTTCGAGCTGGTTTTCTGTGGGAAGTGGTGGTATCACTCCGGTCCAGCCGGCTCATTCTTCATGGCTCTCCCATAGTTGTAAATCAATTAAAATCATAGTAATTACATCCAATACTTGGTAATATAAGCTGATGATGAACGGATCAAAATAAATGTTAAAATAGCTAAATGCTTGTGGTACGAGCGGGGTCACGTCGGTAGTGAGTTTCGAACCAGCAATCACATGATCGCATCTAAGAAAATTCGAATCTAAGATTGGTTACAGCTTCACTTGAATTTTTTCACAGCTTGTTGTGTGCTTTCGGTAAAGAATGTTTATTCAGCTGGTAGTGACAGCGTAAGCCGGGTTTTAGATGTGACACTGAACATACAGCTGTCTTATTCACTCACATGCTATAACACCTTGAGAGAGTAGGATGACGCTGGACACCAGAAGCACGACGAAGTTCCGTTTGGCTAACGGTACGCTCTCACTCAATAGGGACATGGAGATGGAGTATATCCCCGAGGCCCTGCAAATTTAAAGTTGTAAATAAAATGCAGGAGAATATAATAATGTTTTAACGAAATCGGTTTTTGTTCTGTAAATATTTTTGATTATATTTTACTTTCTTCAAGTCCGATTTTCAGAAATGTTTATAAAAATACAATGTCTGTCCATAATCTCCGAAAGATTAGTTTGAGCCATTGAGGTGTACGAATGTACAATTACAGTTCGTTGGTTTATTTAGGTCCCATGTAATAGGGGGTGAGGTGAGCCTATTAACCTACAGCCACAAATTTAAAATCCTTGCTTCAGAGAAATTCTTGGACAAACCAAATAACACTTTGCACAAAACTACGCAGTTCAGTGATAACAAAATTAAAATCTATTCAGTTAATTTTTGCGCCAACCGGTAACAAACAGACAAGAATTTTAAAAATCACGGTTATATAGCCTATAGCCTAACCCACTTGTTATTTTTTTTATATCTTCAATGTACAGACACAGCTTTTTTACAATTTTATAATAGTAGAGATATGGATTAAGATTATGAGTATAATAATTAAATTAATTTAAGGACATTAAGGCCACTCCCTCTTCAGATTGCTAATTCGGTGAGCTATATCTGTAACTTAGGTGTTCTATTGGATAATTTCGTTGCGGTTTTCATCCTCCAGACAGACTCCGAGAATAGAGCGCCAAATAAAGTAAGTAGAAGGTAATTACAAAAGAGAAGCAATAAACTGGAAGATGAGCAGCATGATCCAGTTGACGGAGATGCTGGCGACGAGGTTGAAGGTGGCGGCGCTGAGCAAGGATACCATGAGCATACTGCGCCGGCCGCGCGTGTCTGCCAGGTAACCCCATAAGGTACCACCGAGCAATGTTCCTGGAGGAAGATTATCACATTCGATTAGAGGCACTCCGTACTTTCATTGTTATCACTCATAGCTCTTAGTTAGTTTTAGTCCAGTATTGATTGAAACTCTAAATAAAGTAAAATGTTAGCCTACTTTTAAAAGGACAAGTCCGTTTCTGCGTGGAAAGGCAAGTTTACATCTTTATTTTGAATGTGAAAGAGCCGGAATTGATTGAAAATGTTTTGGTACTTAATGCATAGATGTTTACTTTCAGAGGTATATAAAAAAAAAAAAAAAATGTGATACGTGGACAAGTCCGGTTTTGTTCGCCTGCTCCTCAAATATTACAATGACGCACGCCAGATTATGCGCGTATATATTTAACTGTTTATCAATAAGATCTTAATTACTTACTTATTTATAATTAAATCGACTATTGTTATTTATGGTAAAACTAGCGGCCTGCCCCGGCTTTCCATGGGTATTTAACAAAATTTTCAAAAATTATAAATTTTAACTCATTTTATCGCCTATGTTCATCAGGGATAATGTAGGATTCTAATGGTGAAATATTTTTTCAAATCAGTCCAGTAGTTTCAGAGCCTATTCAATGCAAACAAACAATCTATTTTTTCCCTCTTTATTTATTTTTTTATTTAATAAGGTACACCAATAGCTTCTGTATACAAAATATCAGATAAAAGTATCTAAGCTAAAAACGCAAGCTAAGCTAAAAACGAAATGTCCTAAAAATTATTATTATTACCACAAAATTAGGTAATAAACTAGTTATTTATATAAACACAAATAGAAAGTTACAACAAGAGGAACAAAAAACATAACAAAATTGCAATTTGCTCAATTAGTTATAACAAAAGATAAAATAAAATAAAAATGACACATAGGTATGGATTGGTACAGATTGCAAGATTACTTAATGACTAACACAATTAATATTTTGGTTGTGTGCTTTGGGACTTTAAAATATATAAGTTGCTAGCTTCTGCCCGCGACTTCGTCCGCGTATCGTGATGATATATAGCCTATAGCCTTCCTCATTAAATGGGCTATCTAACACTGAAAGATTTTTTCAAATCGGACCAGTAGTTCCTGAGATTAGCGCGTTCAAGCAAACAAACAAACAAACAAACTCTTCAGCTTTATATATTAGTGTAGATGTAGATAATATAAGTTTAGAAAACAGGTTCAAAAACCAATATTCTAGGTAGGTAGGTACCTAGTAGCGTGATGTCTTTATTGCCAATTTTGTATAAAACAGTTAGTTTCAGTTAACAGTTTATGTTACACTAGCTTCTGCCCGCGACTTCGTCCGCGTAGCGTGATGATATATAGCCTATAGCCTTTCTCAATAAATGGGCTATCTAACACTGAAGGAATTTTTCAAATCCGACCAGTAGTTCCTGAGATTAGCGCGTTCAAGCAAACAAACAAGCAAACAAACTCTTCAGCTTTATATATTTGTATCTATAGATTCAGGTGGTGACGTTCAGGTTTGTTTTTTATGTTGATATCTATTACCATTGGATGACGGATATACGCTTTTCACCATATTTGTGACGAGGACTTAGACCGGCTTCTGATGTAGTTACAGACCTCCTATAGAGGAGAGATTAGTGTTAAATTTGTCTTTGAGATCGGTAGTAAATAAGTACATCATATTCATTCCTGGCATGGCATAATTTGAGTGAAGTACCAAAAAACACAGGTATACACATAGGTCCTCTGTGCATTAGTGTTATAAATCAAAATTACAGAGCTAACTACAAAAAAGTTTTTGTGCATTTCTGTCTTACCTACAACAGGTCCAGCGGCTAGCAGGCCCTGTTGACTGCTCGTGGTGGACAGTTCACAGGCACTGGTAGGCACTATGACGATACTAGCAGACACGATGCAGGCGAAGGAGATGATCGCTAGACACGCCAATGACGTCATAATATGGCTGTATAATCCATATCCTAAAATAGAATTAACACGTGAATGAATGAAAAGGAGTAAATGAAAGACGGTCGATAAAAGGAATTTATATGAAGAATGTCAGCCGTAGAGTCGGAGGAGGTTACCATCGAAGGACATACGCCGATTTCATCTCTACTATTATGAAATTGTAAAAAAGATATGTCTGTACATTGAAAACATTAAAAAAAACAAATGGGTTAGGGTACATAAAGGTGTGCGAACACAATTTTTTTTTTCTGTTTGATACGGGTTGGCGCAAAAACTACTGAATAGATTTTAATTTGTTATCACTGTTAGAAAGTATATACTCCAACTTAAAAACTGGTGAACTTCTTATCTCAATTAATTAAACGGATCTTGAGATACAGCTTGACCTCTCTGATGTATAGAGACTCATACAAAAAGAGACCATTACTGCTGGTCTATGATTAAATTATTTTTGGGATCCATTTCTAATCCTAATATAGCTTCAGGTGAGCGAAGCCGCGGACAAAAGCTAGTTTATAATATTATTGACAAGTGTCTTCAAAATGGTCATGTTTAAAGTACCTACTCGCTACCCCGGCAGAAGCAGCCCGCCACTTGCCTAAATTGTTGCATTAAGCTTCTTCCACTTTCATACATTTTGAAAAAAAATACTAGCAATAAATAAAATACAAACAGGGAACAAACTACAACAGTTTACACCTTACCTAGATAGATGGCGTTGGCGTCGAATTAGATCGCGCTTCGTTACACGCGGTAGTATATAGTCTCCGATCAATTTGTTGTAAAGAAATAATACAGTGTACACGATACCGGGCCTCTGCATTGTGAGTTAGTTAATTAACGTCTGTAAGCGTAGTACTGAGTGCATGATACCGGGCCTCTGCATTGTTTTAACGTCTATAAGCGGAATACAGAGTGCACAATGCCGGGCCTCTGCATTGTGAGCTAGTTAATTAACATCTATAAGCGTAGTACAGAGTGCACGATGCCTCTGTAGTCTGTAGATTAGTTTTCTTGACAGTCGATATGTGTTTTAGCCCACCCTAATCACACAGTGCAGTTTCTTGCCCTTACCACTACAATACAAATTACAGAAACTTGACATATTAATTACTTTAATATTAAGTTTATTTGACGAATCGCCAACTGTTAGTGCGGCGACTTGGCTTACTTGATAATTATTATGTACTAAAAGGTTGAAGAGGGGGCTCAAAATGAATAGTTTATACCCCTGTTGGGGTGTAAACTATTCATGGTACATGTATCTCCAAAGCTGTAGTTTTTGACGACACGCTTGGCGTAGCGGCTCAGCGGCTTCTGCGACACGTGTTACGGGTTCGATCCCGTCGCGGAGCAAACATTTCGATGATCTACAGGAAGTTGTTCCGGGTCTGGGCGTTTGTGTAGGATGTGAGAATTTGTGTTTGTAAATGGACCTACGATAAAGGAGAAAATCCTATTGTAGAGCAGCGTTTAAAATGTCATCAAACTAGAATGTAAGCTTTCACCGGACAGGAGGACCAGTTTCAAACCTTTTTACTTTAACTTCAGTGGCGTATCTTGCTCTAGACAGGCTCTGTATTAATAATCGATTTTTTTATCCGACATGAACGCCCGGAATTCATTTAGGGGCGGGGGGGGGGGACACCTCTTGATTTATGTCTGGGTCCCGTATCATTGATAGGGCTAAATATAAGATAAAGATAAATCCCAGCCAATTGATATACATTTTCATTCATTCAAATAAATGGAAAATATAAGCTAGAAGCCTAACTTCTAGTAGGTAAAAAAAGAATCTGTATTATTATAGGTATAGTAGGTGGTAAGATATCTGTAATTATTATAGGCTTATACCTGCTTTGTCAAGTGCTGCCTCGAAGGACACCTTTTCTGAGGGCATATTGCTTTTGTCCGTCATCTCAACTAAGTATTCCAAATATTATTTTTAACACAAAATTAAATGAATTGATACTTAAAACATAATCTATATACGTATTGATATTATATCGATACTTGATTATTCAATAAGTACGTATAAGCCGCAAGGGGGTGTCACATATACTAAACTTAGCGTAATTAATATTAACATAACATCACACACACACACACACACACTGCGTTATTATCAAAATTAATTGCTTTTATCAGAGCGATTTAGTAATTATTACATCATAAAATACCATCTATAACAATGATTTACGTGGCAGACACCTGGAATCTTGATACAAAAAGCACCCAATTTTGAATAGAGAAATGTAACGGTCTTACCAGCTGCTTGGAGCCCCATTATAGAATCTATCCAAGCCCAAAACTGCAAAACCAAAGGATACAGTCAGCTCATTCTGCGTAAATCGGATCGCTAATAATTAACAAAAATGTAAGATAGCTGTTATTAGTAATATTAACATTAAGACGTCTAACACCTCCCTCTACCCGTGACCATGGATGCTGTAAAGGATCCGAAATTTCGGGAATTAATTATTATCAATATGACGTGATAAAATCCGTATAAAGTTTTTTTAATTTGAATGGCTAATATTCGCGTAAGTGATAGAAAACAGTAACAAAGTTTGAATTCAGCTTCTTTTGGAATTTGATCCGGCTTGAAGGGACAAATTATATAGAACATTTAGACGCAAGATGTGTTTTTATATTTCTCTAGACAAATATCAAAGACGCAATGAAACTAATGAGTAAATCACAGTCAGCTTTATTTACATTCACTTATTCATAAATCAGAATTTAAAGAACGCTTTTTCACTCAAAAGCGTTCATTAGCTAAGTCAACATCGGTTTTTATCTCTATTTTACCTGATTCTATTCAACTCAGGCACACATAAAAGTATCATTATTAATTATAGGATTCAGCACTCTATTACTACGAGTTTAGACCATAGTTTTCACAAAAATAAGGTAAAATGGGGCATGCAATACAAGTAAATACCATTGAGAGCTCAGAAATTAACTAAAAAAAGATTTAGAAATTAATTAAAAAAAGATAGTACACAGTAAAACTGTTTCGCGCCAGTCTTACATACATGTGACGGGGGTTGTTAGTTTTAATCGGTTGTCAGAAATATTAAAGTTTTATCAGTTTGCACCAATTAACACAGGATAATAAATAGTCTTAACTACAACTATTTAACATTATTTACAAATTAGGAGCTTTATTATCTATTCTTCAGTTCTTTTAAAGTTCTGTCAGGTCTTTTTCATCTTCATTACTTTGAACTTCTTCCTTGATCTGGGGTGGATTTGGTCTTTGTAGGCGCCGGTCATCAGGCAGAAAGGATGCAACAATCGACGAAGCTAAAAAATTGAAAATTAGTCCTTATGTCATGGAAATAAGCAGGAAATTATATAATTCGCATCGATAGTACAATTTGTATAACTTAGTTATATTTCGATCAAATAGAATAACATTATTATCTGTAGTTTCGCTTTTTTCGTTCATTACATTATATAGCGATAAATGCACATATGCCTTATTCGATTTTAATCAAAATTGTGTTGTGTGTTACTTCGATCATTAATTATGTACTAAAGTATAAGGTAACTCTGTAAGTAGTTGCTGGGTTAATAATATTTTCTAAATGACTGCATGCATATTTCGCAAATGAGTTATCTATTCGCAGCGTCTGTCGTACAGGATTATTAACAGTCACAGTGGCGCCCCACGTTGGGCGCCACTATGGCGCCCTAAATGCCACAAGTTGAAAGAACGAAAAGATTATTACATGCGAAAATTGATGCGAAGAGGTAGAAACCAGCATCACAGTTGTTTGCTAGAAGTAGGTTCAGGATCTGGACGGAGGCGAACGTGCCTAACCGTCCACCTGTGATGGTAAGTGCGATTGCCAAAGCCCTGAAAAAAAAAATACATCATTATAAAAAAAAAATGTCTGTGAAACGCAAAAACCATTCCGTCTCTACGCATTATCGATGTACCTAATTGTAGTTTCTAAGGTTCTACTAAACGTTTTTACCAGATTTATGGAAAGGATATTTATATAAAGGATAACTATCTCATTAGGCTAGTGGTCTCAAGCGTGACTGCTACGCTAGAGGTCGAGCAAAGTGTTATTGGGTTTTTCTACGAAATTCCCAGTAGCAGCTCGGAGTTTGGAATCTGTACTCGGTCTATGCATGTAATGAAATGAAATGAAATGAAATGATGAAATGATGAAAATAATGATATTTATTTCTGTAAGTAGATCATTAGAGACACTTTTACAAGTCAATGTTTTGGTTTTTTTTATAGCTAGATAGCTTCGGCATTTCATAACTGACGACCTCTGAGAAGAAACGCCGAAACAAACTCAGAGAATCATGGTCTCTTTTAAAGTCCAGACATAAAATAATGCAAATAATGTGAGTAGGACAATGCAGGGCAATGTCTGAAATGGCCTTTTGAGGAAAGAACCATAGCAGCTTTGAGTAGACAAGTCCTAACTGACGGCAAGCATGCATCAGTCATCGTGTAGCTCAACCATATTTAAGGGAGCTCAACGACCCGTCACACGACAATACCAGATCAGTAGGACATTCGTGTAGGTCGTATGAAATTCTCAAAGCCTCCAGACTATAAAAACTGGTATAATAAAATCAAGCCTACATGGTACTCACATTTACAAAAGAAAAATGACTAGAATAGACTTAGATGTCAAAATAAATGTCAGTATAAATTGTAATGTCACAACAAAATATTAATAAAATTCATAAATGTCAAAATTCAATTCACTAATAACAAGAAAATCTTTATAATCAAAATAATGTCAATGATCAAAATAATGTGAATAATCAAATGGCTGGCAAATAGCAATAGGCTCGCCCCCTATAACATGGGACCTAAACATACCGGCGAAATGTGGGTGTACATTAGTACGCCTCTGCCTAACTCTTCGGGGAATACAGGCGTGATGGTATGTTATGGAAAAGGAAGGGTACACCGTGAGTGGCAAATTGATACTCTAAGTATATATCCATAAGGCTTTTAGGTATTGTTTCTTGGATGAAAGCTATGAGTTAGTCAAAAATACGTAACCTTAAGTGAGCAGGGAACAGCGACACGACGATAGCAGTGTAGAGACCGAAGACGACGACGCCCATTACCAGCACGCCAAACAGCACGGCGCTGCCGATGGCATTGGGCACCAGGTTCACCAGGATACCGCTCACCCCACACACGGCTGTCACCACCATCACTAAATTACGTCTACCAGCCACGTTTATTATCTGAAGATAGGAATAGTTTTCTCATAATTCCCATCCAGTCGAGTCGGACTGTTGTGAACTAAAAACCATCTAGCCGAACTATTCTAGCTGTGGCATTTACTATGGCATAGGGGGGCAAACGAGCAAACAGGGTCGGCTGATAGTAAGAAATACCATCACCCATGGACACCGGCAACACCAGAGAAGTTGCGTTGCCAGCCTATTAAAAGGGTTTGGGCCTCCGGTATCCTCACTCACTCGGCGTAACAGATTAAAGCATTGTTTCACGCCAGTTTTCTGTGAGGCCTTGATATCACTCCCGTCGAGTCCGGCCATTCGTGCCGAAGCTGGCTCTCCCACGGAAATATCTATACCTACAACTAGTTGTATAGATATTTCCGTGGGAGAGCCAGCCGGTATCTCGGATTTGCAGCCAGATTTCTGAATACTGAACCTTACCGTACTGATGATAATGTTGCAAAAAGATTGCATCGCTGCCACTCCCAGCACCATGAGCAACGAGAACTCATTCAATGCGCAAGGTACTGCATCTACCTGAAAATGACGCGAAAACAGTGACGTCATAATATCTGGGAATATATATTTAAAATGGGCTTACATAATTATCCGCCAAAAGGGTTTAATATGAAGGTTGACAACACTTTGACACATATTTTGCATATACATCTAAATTATGTATGTATTATTAGTTATTACATACTTTTTTGCAAACTATAAATGTCATCAGATACCTGCAGATAGATAGTCAAAGCTGCATACATACCTAACTCTCTTGTTGACTGTACAAGGAGTAAATATGTACTTAACCAGCGCCAACTACAGATTACTAACATCAATTGGAGCTTCCATGGTGATGATCCTACACATGGTGATGTCTAAGTTGTCTTCAGTCTGCATGATGCGCACGAACTGGTCAGCTATAGTCGGCAACCACACCAGGAATGCTCCCACTCTGAAACACAGTGCTTTTAGGCTATAGGCCTTCAGCTCATGTGAGCCTCATCTCCCTTAAAATGAGAATAGGGGCGTAGAATACAGTGAGATACCTAGGTATCTCAGCCGTAGCCTTTTCTAGAAAAGGCTCAATATGCAATGACCGGATGTAATATCACTTGAGCTTGTTCTTAGCAAAAGTTTATAAAAAAGTATTAACCTTTTTGCTTACTTTACTGGACATTGAAGAGCCATCTAATCTTTAAAATAGGTTTTTTTATGGGATAGGGGAGCAAACGAGCAGACGGATCACCTGATGGTAAGCGATAACCGCCGCCCATGGACACCCGCAACTAGATGAGGCACAAGTGCGTTGCCCGCCTTTTAGAGGGGTTTGGGCCTCTGGTAACCTCAATCACTCGGCGAAACACGTTCACGTTGTTTCTGTGAGGTCGTGGTAAAAAACAAAGGCTCAGGCCACGCTATACGTGCTAAGTTGAGAGCTAGGCTAGGAGCAATGCTTATTTACAAGATAGATACAGTTGCATATACGTCAGTTCACTAGGATCACTCACTAAGCATCCAAATTGGCTCTTATAGCATTAAAGCGAGACTCCAAGTGGTGTTGTAGTGTTTATCGTGGGAGAGCCATGCTTCGGCACGAATGAGCCGGCTCTAACGGAGTGATACCATTGCCTGTCCATGTCCTGCCGTAATCGCTGACCAGCAGCGTTAATCGATCACCTGATGGTGATCTGTCTGCTCGTTTGCCCTCCCTATACCATAAAAAGTGTCCTTAGTTTAAGAAAAAATTCTAAAGTGATCAAAGTATACAGACTGTTGGAAGACGAAGAGTATAAACATGATGATAGTGTATTTGACGAGTGGCTTCTTGAACAGCGGCACGATCTGGTTCTTGCCTGGCGAGCCCCCACCTGCTTGTGAGTCCACTTCCTCTAATAGACCTTTCACCTGAAATCGTAGAATGGTCAGAAAATTGTAAAAATCCGGTAAATTGTAAAAGAAAAATTACCATTACTGATCTATATTTTTCCAATGTCTAAGGTCAATGGTCCAAGTATCACAAAACTAGTGTTCCAAAACAAAAGATATGGACTCCAGAATGTCAATATTGCGGAAAAGTGTCGTCAGTTGCATACTTCGTATTAAAAGTGGATTAGAAAAAATCGTTAAATTTATTTTTTATTTTTATTTTATTTTATTTACTTAAGGATCTCTGAAAAAGGATATACACAAAAAATATTGGTAGTAAATAAGTCGCATACATTATATAGCCAGTGTACTCCTTCAATTATGAGAGACCACAGCATGCAAGAAATTATACAAAGCAATAACAAACTAATATTGTGTTACTGGCAATTATTAAAAGTAAGGCAAAAATTAGAGATAAACATGTAGGTACTGGTTTTACTGGTTTATAGGACAAAAATAAAATTAAGAAAAAAATCAATTATATAATGTTAATATTTTTTAAATTAGTAACATATGGCCTGATATACTATTTTTTTGAACTTGCTTAAAGAAAATGTGATATCAATATCTCTCGATTTAGCTAAGACATTATAGCACCGACACATTCTAGGCACAGCAGCGTTATATCGAAGATTGGTTTTAGAATAAGGAATATGAAATAAGTGGTATGCATTTTTACGAGGCAAGTGAGATGGGATATTTATTTGCAAAGTTTTCAAGAGGTCACCGCAATCATGAGTTCCATCAAAGAGTTTGTGAAGGAAGACTAAATCAGAAATTTTTCTGCGATTAGCTAGTGTGCACATGTGGTCATGTTTTAATCTTTCATTATAACTCGTAAGTTTTTTGGCTAGATGGTCATTATAGCTAAGATGGTAAAGGAATCTTCGTTGAACACTCTCTATTCGTTTGATATAGATGTCGTAATGAGGATTCCATATCACAGAATTATATTCCAGAGCGGGACGAACTAGTGTGTTAAAAATTCTTATTTTCGTAGAAGAGTATTTAAACTCCTTGCAGTTACGCAAAACGAATCCTAACATTTTAAAACCTTTTGAAGCAGTATTGAGTATGTGCGTATCAAATTTTAGTTTACTGTCTATTAAGATGCCGAGATCGCGAATTGTACTGACATTATTTAGTTTAACTCCGTCTATATGGTAGTTGTTTAATACAGGTGTTTTGTTTCTAGTGAATTGTATATAATAGCATTTAGTCGTATTTAAATACATATTATTGCTTTTGCACCAATTATTAAATCTGTTAATGTCGTCTTGAAACAACACAGCGTCTTCGCTACTTGTGATTGTTTTCATTATCTTTAGATCGTCCGCGAAAAGATAAAAAAATGAATGGTGGAAACATTGTATAACATCATTGATAAAAACGTTAAACAATATAGGACCCAAATGAGATCCCTGCGGTATTCCTGATGAAGCCAAATATAGGTTGGACATGTATCCATTAACTACAACCTTAGAGTACCTATCTGCCAAATAAGACTTAAACCATTTCAATAGTCCACCGCTGATACCCAAGATAGACAGTTTATAAACAAGAAGTGCGTGGTCTACTTTATCAAAGGCCTTACTAAAATCTGTATAAACGGTATCAACTACCGTACGATTATCTACATTTTCAGTAAGGACCGATGAAAAAGATATCAAATTTGTTGTGGTAGACCTATGTTTCATAAACCCATGCTGTTGCGCGATTATAAGGTGCTTAAGATGCCACATTAGACGTTTTGTTACCATTTTTTCGAAGATTTTACCAAAGGTGGCCAATATAGATATAGGTCTATAATTATCTACGAGTTGTTTTTGACCAGATTTAAAAATTGGTACAACCAAAGAAGTTTTCCAACGTTCAGGAAAACACCCCTCGCTGATAGATTTGTTAAAAATTAGTTGTAATGGAGGTGTTAAAACCCTCGAGCAGCGCTTTATAAAAACTGGAGGGATACCGTCCCAACCAGCTCCTTTTGTTTCGTCGAGAACCTTCAGAGCTTGGTTGATTTCTTCACGGTCAAATGTTAATGAACACATAACTGATGAAGTAGTAGCAGAGTTAACTTGGGGTAAATCTACGAGGTTAGCTGGGTTATTGAAAGATTGTGCAAAACTTTTAGCAAACAAATTACAAATGTCTTCGCCGGAGGAAGCTGACATGTTGCTGAGGTGCATCTGAGCTGGGTAAACACTACTACCTTTTCTTTTTTGTTTCAAAAATGACCAAAATAGCTTATGTTCCACTTTAGATAGGTAATTATTGTAGCATTTTCTTCTTAATTTAAACAGGTTTCGCCTAGATGTGACGAAAACTAGGCACCCAAGACACTACGACAACCCACAACGTGTTATTGCTATCGTTTTGATGAATATAAAGAGAGAGAGATGCCACTATACACATTAAATAACGCCATCTCTTTCACACAAAAAATGATCCCGTTAAAATGTTGTGGTAGGCTACAGGTCATAACTATAATGATGATTAAAAACTTTGGAAATTGATCCCAGATTTCTAGCTTTAATGATTAATAAGGCAGTGTTTAACTCCTTATCGGCTCAATGCAGCTATGGATTTTTCTTGAAAAGACCATTTCAGAAATAGCCCTGCAATGTATCACTCACATATTTTTTACACTATTTTGTATGGACTTTAAGAAAGATCACGGTTCTCTGAGTATTTCTTTCTTAAGAGGTCGTCAGTTAGGAAATGGCGACACCATCTAGTACTTACAAAATTAAAACATTGACATGTAATTTAAGAATCTTTAAAAGATTTATTTACAGAAATAAATTTCGTTTCATTTCCTTTACCTTTGGATAGCCAATATTACCTGAAATTCTTCTTTTGACCCCAAGTGATTGATTCTGTGGATGGTTCGCAATATTTCTAACGCGCTATCTTGATCTCCTTGAATATAGGCAAACTTGGGGCTCTCCTTCATGAAGAACAGCCACACTGCAGAGATGATGCAGGGTGAGGAATACACCGCTAGCAGGGTGCGCCATGAGTTCCAGTAGATGCCCAGCGCCGGGAGATAGAAGGAGAAGCTGAGAGGAATCACTGGTATCGCCAATACTGAGAAAAATATAAAGACTGTTGTTATAACCATCAGTTAGTGGGACTAGAACGGTCACTTTTGATTAATCATTTTTTACCGTGGGAGAGCCATGCTTCGGTCAGATTATAGTGGCTATCTATTGTTTGCACGTGTTTTTGAAGTTTAGAAGAATAATGTCTTAGGTCCTTATTCTTCTATAAAACATACATCAGTGGCGTGCACTGGGTCTGATCTTAGGTAAGGCAGTTTTTTTTTATTGATTTTTCGAATATCCACACTACGTGACGTCATAGCGAAAGATCGAAATTCCGGTCAGAATGCTAGTCAACTGAATGACACTACGCTCCCCGGGGGGAATGCTAACGATACCTTATAAAAAGAAACAAATTATATGAGAACAACATCGATCAGTCTTTGCAAAATGTTTCTATTGCGATCTACTATATCATTATGCCTTTCAATATCTAATCGAAACTGGCTGTTAATACTTGTCTCAATACGAGATCTACCAAAAGTATTTAATAAAATTTTAAGCAAGCCTTCAGATGGAGTTTAGGCGGGAAAATGTAAAGTGCACGTTGTCGATTTTATTTTATTTTTCAAAACTTGAATTTCTCCGAAGTTTGATGTGTAATTATGGTGGATAATTAACCATTAAGTGTTCGTGAACGTGTGAGAGTGTAGGCAAATGATATAAAATTGAAAATCGTGACTTTTTGGGTTCACACCTAAACTCCATCGGAGCCTCAATAGAGTTTCTACCGTTTTATTGGGGCAACTGAACATTATACTTGACACTGGCGAACACAAAAAGTGTGGTGCCATAATACAATCCCATGATGGGAAATATTAACTACTTGATTATTCTAATACTTGACACTGGCAAATACACAAAAAGTGTGGCGCCATAATTAAAAAAAAAAAAAGCCTTCAGATGTTTTTCTGAGTTGTCATGCTTCTTTGCCGCGGAATAGAAATTATTTAAATCTGAATATCCCGAATCCGTCCACACTGTATGGTAATTACTAAACAAAATGCAAGGGAAACAAAATAATTTACGTGCGTGTACACAACCACACAGCCAGGCATAGGTTTCATAACTTTTAAATATGAAACTTACGAGTTAGGTAAGTACCTACATTTCCTTTTTGTTGGTTTAATTGTTGTAACTCGGGTACACACCTACCTTTAGACACAATTTGGGTCTTTTCACTAAATGTTAGTTGAGAAAACTTGCTATTTTAATTTTTAATAAACACACATTGTCAACACAAACATCACAATCAAATAACATTTTAAAAACCAACGAATAGACTCGTAAATGCAAGAACTACAGTTATTATAGAAACAAACAAATAAACAACGATATTTACACTACAATTACGTTTCAAAATGAAAAAACTTGCAAGAAAACCATAACAATTACTCGCATACACAAAATAGTAAACACCGCTCGTCACATGAAAAGAACAATATGGAGTCATAAGAAGAAAAAATAATTTCTAATATTTGAACAAATAAAACCTTTTTAAACAAAAATGCATCATTTTCTCTACGTGATTAGGTAGGAAATCCATCAATAATACTTGGCCGCATCAAGAAGACGAAGACTTCCGATTTATTTACGAGTGTCTCCCGACGACTCCCGAGCCCAGTCGGAACAAATACCGCGGGCCATGCGGCTGGAGTTGGTCACGTTCCGCCCGTGCAATTCATGTATGTGTGCAGTTCACAGACACAAAAATCTAATCGAACTATCACTACATGCGAACGTTTTTTATTCGCCGTTTCCTGCCGCTGCCAGCCGCAGTAGTTGACATTAGGTACATTAATTTGTGTAAAGCGCCTATCAGTAAAGCGCGTTGTGACTTGTGAGATTATTAGGTGTACTTGCGATTCGTTGCTATTTTGGAGCGTTTAGGAGTTTTCTAGTAATTCCACGATTTACGGATTTATTAATAATACTTTAGGTACTTATTGTGTACTCTTTGATCAGCGAAATTATCCGTGACTGCTAGGCAGTGGCGTGCACTGGGTCTGATCTTAGGTAAGGCATTTTTTTTTAATTGATTTTTCGAATATCCACACTACGTGACGTCATAGCGAAAGATCGAAATTCCGGTCAGAATGCTAGTCAACTGAATGACACTACGCTCCCCGGGGGGAATGCTAACGATACCTTATAAAAAGAAACAAATTATATGAGAACAACATCGATCAGTCTTTGCAAAATGTTTCTATTGCGATCTACTATATCATTATGCCTTTCAATATCTAATCGAAACTGGCTGTTAATACTTGTCTCAATACGAGATCTACCAAAAGTATTTAATAAAATTTTAAGCAAGCCTTCAGATGGAGTTTAGGCGGGAAAATGTAAAGTGCACGTTGTCGATTTTATTTTATTTTTCAAAACTTGAATTTCTCCGAAGTTTGATGTGTAATTATGGTGGATAATTAACCATTAAGTGTTCGTGAACGTGTGAGAGTGTAGGCAAATGATATAAAATTGAAAATCGTGACTTTTTGGGTTCACACCTAAACTCCATCGGAGCCTCAATAGAGTTTCTACCGTTTTATTGGGGCAACTGAACATTATACTTGACACTGGCGAACACAAAAAGTGTGGTGCCATAATACAATCCCATGATGGGAAATATTAACTACTTGATTATTCTAATACTTGACACTGGCAAATACACAAAAAGTGTGGCGCCATAATTAAAAAAAAAAAAAGCCTTCAGATGTTTTTCTGAGTTGTCATGCTTCTTTGCCGCGGAATAGAAATTATTTAAATCTGAATATCCCGAATCCGTCCACACTGTATGGTAATTACTAAACAAAATGCAAGGGAAACAAAATAATTTACGTGCGTGTACACAACCACACAGCCAGGCATAGGTTTCATAACTTTTAAATATGAAACTTACGAGTTAGGTAAGTACCTACATTTCCTTTTTGTTGGTTTAATTGTTGTAACTCGGGTACACACCTACCTTTAGACACAATTTGGGTCTTTTCACTAAATGTTAGTTGAGAAAACTTGCTATTTTTAATTTTTAATAAACACACACTGTCAACACAAACATCACAATCAAATAACATTTTAAAAACCAACGAATAGACTCGTAAATGCAAGAACTACAGTTATTATAGAAACAAACAAATAAACAACGATATTTACACTACAATTACGTTTCAAAATGAAAAAACTTGCAAGAAAACCATAACAATTACTCGCATACACAAAATAGTAAACACCGCTCGTCACATGAAAAGAACAATATGGAGTCATAAGAAGAAAAAATAATTTCTAATATTTGAACAAATAAAACCTTTTTAAACAAAAATGCATCATTTTCTCTACGTGATTAGGTAGGAAATCCATCAATAATACTTGGCCGCATCAAGAAGACGAAGACTTCCGATTTATTTACGAGTGTCTCCCGACGACTCCCGAGCCCAGTCGGAACAAATACCGCGGGCCATGCGGCTGGAGTTGGTCACGTTCCGCCCGTGCAATTCATGTATGTGTGCAGTTCACAGACACAAAAATCTAATCGAACTATCACTACATGCGAACGTTTTTTATTCGCCGTTTCCTGCCGCTGCCAGCCGCAGTAGTTGACATTAGGCACATTAATTTGTGTAAAGCGCCTATCAGTAAAGCGCGTTGTGACTTGTGAGATTATTAGGTGTACTTGCGATTCGTTGCTATTTTGGAGCGTTTAGGAGTTTTCTAGTAATTCCACGATTTACGGATTTATTAATAATACTTTAGGTACTTATTGTGTACTGTTTGATCAGCGAAATTATCCGTGACTGCTAGGGTATGCAGTGCTTTTTGCATCATATGCAGCGCACGCGCCTGCTGCTAGGGTATGCAGTGCTTTTTGCATCATATGCAGCGCACGCGCCTGACATACATACAATCACGCCTAAATTCCCCGAAGAGTTAGGCAAAGGCGTCGTAATTTACACCTACAGTTCTCCATGCTAAGGTCCCTTGAAATGGAGGGCGAGCCTATTGCCATTAACCGGGCACTAATAGTAAACTCCGAGCTGCTCCTGAGAATTCATAGGAAAACCCAATAACAAATTGCTTTACCTGTGAATCGAACCCAGAATCTAGTGTAGCAGTTTGCCTTCACATTTGAATTTACGTCGGTGACAATGATTGAAAAGCAAGTTACTTTGCTTCTCAACCGACTTGACTTACTTTGCAGTTAGTTCGATGTCGTACGATGCCACCTTACCTATTAACTATATTTTTGAGACATACCTAAATCTATTTTTTAACATAACATAACATACCATCACGCCTGTATTCCCCGAAGGGTTAGGCAGAGGCGTACTAATGTACACCCACAGTTCGCCGGTATGTTTAGGTCCCATGTAATAGGGGGCGAGCTTATTGCCATTAACCGGGCACAAATTCCTAACTCCGAGCTGCTACTGGGAATTTCATAGAAAAACCTAATAACACTTTGCTCGACCTGGGAATCGAACCCAGGACCTCTAGCGTAGCAGTCACGGTCAGGACCACTTGGCTATTGAGGCAGTTTATAGCATTTATAGCATCTATTTTTTTCAAGACGTAAATTAAGAATGTGAAGGCAAATATTGACATGGCGGATGGCACTCGCAGTGAACTAGTGGTCATAGCGTCTGGTGTATCTAACCAGAAGACGAAGGTTCTCTAGCAATAAGAATCTTAGGCTGGTGGATCCGACGTAGGTATATCACTGTTTTGTTTACCCACCTGCCATAATTCCCTGAGACAGGAGGAAGATACTGGTGACCAATAGCACAACTATGTTCCGCTTGTGTAACGGCACGCTTTCACTCAGCAGCGAGATGGACATGGAGTATACGCCTGAGGCACTGAAAAAAATATTAGGTTATGATGTTAAGGCTTTTGAAGAACATTGATTGATTGATTGATTTGAAGAACATGGTCGTACCTACATACAATTTCTGTAGTTATACAATAATGCGAAGGAAAGTCGTATATATGTCGTATATAGTCGTATGCGAGTCGTAAGGAGGTAAAACGGAATGCAGAAGATAGAGAACAGTGGCGTTTGCTCCACCGACAACAGCTGAGCTCTTAGATTAAAGAAGAGAATAATGTAGTAACACTAGCTAACCCTTGCTAAGTTGACAAGACAAGGTGCTGGGCCCGACCCTAAAGTATTCTTCTTGGCTGTCTGTACTGTCACAGTTTGAGCTCTTAATTTTTTCTTTGGCAATTTAAAACGGTTTAATATCTCGATAAAGGGACGTAGGAAATACGATGTACGTTGTGCGTCCGTCAGTGTCTGGCTGGAAAACACTCCAATGCCAATCTTGATGAAAAGATAAAGGTTTTTTTGTAAATTCTCAAAAGTAAAATAAATAACGGTTATGTGAGGTCAAGTTATGGTACCTAGCTAGTAGAATAGTTAAATATTGAATAAAATATCGTGGGAGAGCCATGCTTCGGCACGAATGGGCCGGCTTCGACCGGAGTGATACCACGGCCTCACAGAAAACCGACGTGAAACAACACTTACGCCTTGTGTTTCGCCGAGTGAGTGGGATAACGGAGGCCCAAACCCTTTTAAAAGGCGGGCAACGAACTTGAGACTCCTCTGGTGTTGCGGGTGTCCATGGGCGGCGGTAATCGCTTACCATCAGGTGATTCGTCTGCTCGTTTGCGCACCTATCCCATAAAAAAATATAATTACAAAATAGCTGCAATGAACTGGAAGACGAGCAGCATGATCCAGTTGACGGAGATGCTGGCGACGAGGTTGAAGATGGCGGCGCCAGTCAAGGATACCATTAGCATCTTTCGCCGGCCGCGCGTGTCCGCCAGGTAACCCCATACGACACCTCCGAGCGACCCTGGAGACATCCATGGGAAGGTATCAAATATTATTATTATTTCATTTCATACCCTCACGCCGGAATTCCCCGAAGGGTAAGGCAGAGGCCTATTTATGTACACCAACAGTTCATGTAATAGGGGGCCAGCCTATCGCCATTGAAAGGGCATTAATTCCAATCTCCGAGTTCCTACTAGAAATTTCATAGAAAACCCTAATAACACTGCTCGACCTAGGAATCGAATACAGGACCTCTAGCTTAGCAGTTTGCCTTCACATTCTGAATTTATGTCGGTGACAACTTTTGAAAATCAATTTGCTTTGCTTCTCAACCGACGTGACTCACTTTGCAGTTAGTTTGATGTCGTAAGATGGCACCTTACCTATTTCCTAACTATCTTTTATAATTATCATATATTATCCTATTATATTATACTATATCTTAAATTATCCTATTACCTAACTATTTATTATTTTATTAACCCCAGAACACTCTGTTGTTTTATTTCACTATCACTACATAGTATAAAACAAAGTCGCTTGCGCTGTCTGTCCCTATGTATGCTTAAATCTTTAAAACTACGCAACGGATTTTGATGCGGTTTTTTTAATAGATAGAGTGATTCTTAAGGAAGGTTTTAGGCTATTTAATATACCCCTACGACTCTTAGGAACGAGGCAGCGCGGGTGAAACCGCGGGCGGGTCGCTAGTTGATTAATAAAATAATAGAGAGTGTACACAACAGAACATTTTTTTTTATATTTCTTCAAGATAATTTCGTACATCGACGATAACAAAAGTCTTAATGATATCCATATATTTCTTAAAATGCTTACCGACGACTGGTCCAGCTGCTAGCAAGCCCTGCTGACTCCCCGTGGTGCCCAGTTCACAGGCACTTGTGGGCACTATGATGGTACTAGAGTAGACGATGCACACAAAAGAGATGATCGCCACACCCGCCAAGGTTGTCATTATGTAGCTGTATAACCCATACCCTGAAATAGAAGCGCTTTGACTAAAACCATAAATAGAAAAGTAGCAGTAATACACGCAAGTTCATCTGCGTGGTAAAAAAATGTCGCCTAAGTTACTCCTGCTTACAACAGCTGCCAGTGAAAGTCCCTTCATAATCGGCCATTTCAGACATTAGCTGGAACAAACAAACAGACAGACAGACCAAAATTGTAAAAAGAATTGTTTTGGTATTTGTACCGTGGCAGAATTGACACGACATCGAGAAAATTTCTGAGGCAGGTTTCCTCACCATGTTTTCCTTCACCGTTTAAGCGCGTATTAATACGCACATAACTTCGAAAAGTCGGTACGTGCCTTGGATTTGAACTCGAGACCTTTGACTTGGCAGTCCAGTGGTCATATCACTATATACAGATAGGCTATCACTGCTGAGCGCTGAGTTGAATATCAGTAAAGAAATGCATTCTAACTCATCCCTACACGGGGTGAAAGATGAGATTCCAAAAGAATTTGAATTCTGAGGAATGGCTGAAACCATAACTTAAGGAATGAAATGGGACTAAAATTTGTTCAGTAAAGCTTGCCCAGTAGTATAAAGTTGCCTACAAAATTTACCATCCAACGTCAATATTTTATATATTGGTAAGTGATAAATACTTATATACATAAAACCAATCAATAATTATGTTTACAAATTATTTATTTACCTACCTATGAGATATTAACAAAATAAAAATATATATAACAGAAAGAAACCTACTTATGTTAACTAACAGACAAGCGACTAGGTTCTGCCCGCGGCTTCGCTCGCATGAAATGTAAACACGTAAAAATGGATAAACCAACATTGATGATCTCTTTTTTGTATGGGCCTCTATACATCAGGGAGGTCAAGCTGTATCTCAGGATTCGTTTAATTAATTGAAATAAGAAGTTCACCAGTTTTTAAGTTGGAGCATATACTTTCTAACAGTGATAACAAAATTAAAATCTATCCAGTAGTTTTTGCTCCCCACCCGTAACAAACAGAAAAACAGACAAGAATTTAAATATCACATTTTTGGATTCGGAGACGTTTATACCTATATCATAACCCACCTGTTTTTTTTTAAATATCTTCAATGTACAGACACAGCTTTTTTACAATTTTATAATATTAGAGATAACATCTACTAACAAAGCATAAAAGTACAGACTTCATAAAGACCTGAATACACTAAGGTTCCCAAAAAGTATGGTGATATTAAATTAGGAAATTTTCGCTTACCTGCTTTGTCAAGCGCTGCCTCGAAGGGTAGCTTGTCAGTGGACACATTATTGGTTTTATCCGCCATATTTAAAATATCACTTCTAACCGATTTTTTTAAAATACACGTATTATCTTATTATATTTTTATTACAAATATTTAGAAATTTACGACACCCTCGCGTGCTACCGCAAGGGATGTCTATCTAGTAAGATTAATCGCAATCTAATTCTACATAATAATATAAAGATAATGACATCGTACGTATGTGACGCAGTTTATTATCAAACATTATATAATTATATCAGAGATTTCATAAATAGTATCCGCGATATTTTCATGAACGCATGTGCGAATTAATTTCGGAGTCCTGAAGATAGGTTACTGAAGGTACACTGTGTAGTTGAAACACACACACACAGGCACCTACATAAGCTTCTTCTTAAGGCAGTTCGCGTAGAAAAATAACTTGAAAATCTTATATCATTTAAAGAAAACACTTGATATTTATTGCTTATCTCTGCTCATTTAAATTATGCAAATAATGTTAATAGATTACATGCATCATAATTATACAATTTTATAATAATTATTTCATTATTTTTTCCAAAAATATAATAACGGATTTTTATTTTATAACACTCATTATTCCAGTCACTAGATGAGTAGACAAGGAGTTGAAACGGTAACTTAAACACGGATAACAAAAGATAGACACACTGAGAAGACACACAAACGGAATCACATTAATTTATATTATGAACTCAAGAAATGCAGTCATTTTTTTATACAATACAGTCAGTATTTGGCATTAGAGAGGATATGACTCACATGGCCGGCCCCTATTTAAACACTGTATACAGAAAGCCTGAATTAAATTCAAGGTTTGAATTGGCACGCAAGTCGATGCTTCAAGTAATCATCGATTTCTTGTTCAAATTAATGTTCCTGTGTAATACTATGTTATATCAAGTATGTCATACATTGTAGATACGGGATGTACCCGTATCTACAATGTATGCTCACCGTCAAACGTCGCATGCCATGCATGTAGCGTAACCGCACCGGAAAATTATCGGTGACGGAACGGTCTAGTGGGCATAGTGGTTTTTTTTGTCATACTTTTCAATACAAAGAACTTGTTTTTGTGTGATACGTTCCTAGTACGATCATGTCATGAGCCGGTGTAATGGGCAGACTCCTTTACTATGTATGACTACAACTAGCATAATACACGTATTATGCTAGTTGTAGCCAGTTTCAGTCGCATTCATAAAGGACCATTTATTTTTTATTTTTTGAGACAAAAGTTATAGTTTATTTGTCTGTCCTCAGGGCGCAATATACATATATCTCTTTGTCAAACAATGTAAACTGTTCAGTGGTCTAGGTGAGTGTAACTCCGCTTGCGGATTTTTTTCCAACATATCAGATGTATTTTCAAAAAACTGGTAGAAAAGTTTTTCGGTTGCCTCCTTTTTAGTTGTCTTCGTTTGAGCAAATTACAGTTTAACCAATTTATTGTAGTCGTTCGGAAGCTATGCGCATAGGTACACACATTTTGACGATTCGTTTCTATTTATATTGATAATATTTTCCAGCAGTATTGAGTACGATTTTCCCACTTCCCCTTTATTACTGAAAAACCTATAGTTATCTATTATTTGCACGTTTTCGTCCTAATCTTATCCATGAATACAATATCATATCGGATAAATTATATAACTTTATTATCTAATCTCTTAATGGTCAATGTCCAGTGCGGAAGCTTTTTATCCCAGGACAATAGAAAATATACTAAGGGCCACTTGCACCAACTTCTTAAATATATTTAAACTGTATTTAAACACAAATTTACTATGAAAAATTGTGTTTAAATGGAATTTAAACATATTTAAAAAGTTGGTGCAGGTGGGCCTAAGTAATATTTTGTCAGGATGTTAAAACTGACTGTTTTTTTTTTTTTTTAAAAAAGCTTACTAGCAATGTGGGTCACACATTACTAGTATTCTTGTTAACCCCTCGTGCTAAGCTAAATGCTTGTGTTACGAGTGGGTTCACGTCGGTAGTGCAATGGGTGGGGTTCGAACCGGCAACCACATGATCGCAAGTCCGACGCCCAAGCCATTAGGCTACCGCCGCTCCAGTTGTTTCAAGTTGTTTCAAGTTGTTTCAAAAATCGATCCCTAATCGAACAGTTCCACAGAAATTCAAATGATTTAGATCATGTAACAAGTGTTGCCATCCGTCCGGGTTTCCTCGGATTTGGTAATCCTCAATGGTTTTCAAAAAGTGTCTACCAGCCACTTATTTAGAAGATTTTCTTCAATTTTATAACTATGTGTGCAACTAGTTTCGGCTTCTCAAAAGTACCTTATTTAATGGTCTAATTGAAATAAAACACTTTAAATTTTGACTTTGACTTTGAATAGTGTTTGGAGTGTTCTGTACGGACCAATCTAGAAAACGAATATGTGTACCTACTACTATTTACCCACCATACTTTTTGTACTTTATTTTTTTATCTTACCATAAAAAACTGCCTCATTAGCCAAGTGGTCCTGAGCGCGACTGCTACGCTAGAGGTCCTGGGTTCGATTCCCAGGTCGAGCAAAGTGTTATTGGGTTTTTCTATGAAATTCCCAGTAGCAGATCGAAGTTTGGAATTTGTGCCCGGTTAATGGCAATAGGCTCGCCCCCTATTACATGGGACCTAAACATACCGGCGAACTGCGGGTGTACATTAGTACGCCTGTGCCTAACCCTTCGGGGAATACAGGCGTGATGGTATGTTATGTTATCTTACCATACTTTTTTTTTTTTTGTAAACTAAGTCCTCGGTGGTCGCCTCTTAGGGTGGCTGGCGACCTTACGCCTGAGTCTGTTATAGACTTGTAGAGGACTTCTGTGCGCGAGCGCCAGTTCCCTCTCCGTTGATGCAGTTTCAGTAGTCTGCAGTCTGCAGGAGTTCTTTAGGCACTGCTACGCTTCTTTCGGTGTTTTGTTATCTTATAAATATCGTAATGCTATTTTTTATATTTAATTCTTATCATAATTTTGATTGTAGATTAAACAGTGCGTAATAAAATAGTTTAGATCACGACTGATTTAGGCACTATTTTAATCTTTAAAATATAACAATCAATGATTAGACTGAGTGCCATATGTACAATCAATAAAAATACCTACTAAAAAGTAAGACCTTTTAATTAGACTCTATGTAAGTCTCTGTGCAAGTGCTATGCAAATGAAAAAAGAAAAAAGGGATAATAATAATAACATAACATACCATCACGCCTGTATTCCCCGAAGGGTTAGGCAGAGGCAGGTCCCATGTAATAGGGGGTGAGCCTATTGCCATTAACCGGGCACAAATTCCTAACTCCGAGCTGCTACTGGGAATTTCATAGAAAAACCCAATAACACTTTGCTCGACCCGGGAATCGAATCCAGGACCTCTAGCATTGCAGTCCCGCTCAGGACCACTTGGCTAATGAGGTAGTCAGATTATGTTATGTAATAATAATTACATAACATAATCACCCCATTATAATGTTCCACTGCTAGGCACGGGTCTCCTCTCAGAATGAGACAGATTCGAGTATAGTCCCCCACGCTAGCCTACTGGGTTGGCTACTTCACACGTCGTCGAGAAATTTTCACAGGCATGCAGGCTTCCTCACGATGTTTTCCTGTACTTACGTGATAATTAACTATTAGGTAATACGCTCATGCCGTCGAAAAGACAGAGGTGCATGCCTTGCACTTGAACTCGAGACCTTTGACTTGGCAATGCAATGGTCATATCACTAGGCTTTCTCTAGATAAATTAAAGAAATTTATATTAATTAGTTTATTTTTGTACTCAATTGTAACATTTATATACATTATTATCATAATATAACGTTTATTACCCAGCTTACATTTGCTAACTAGGTTTATTATCGGTATTGTCTACATTACCTATTGTTAAATTACATTAACGTTTTATCAGGTGAGTAAGTAGTAATTATATTATTCAACCCACTTTTCAGAGACTCATTTTGCTATAGTGTCTATAATAGGAACACGAAACTCGATTGAAGGTCAGTGAGAGTTCATTAAAACATAATGACGTATGAAATAGTCAACTTTAAAAAAAACATAATTTCCTGCGCAGGCCACTCGCGTGAAAATATCGATAAGGTTTTAGTTACTATTTGATATATCGTATAACGTTATTCAACTATAAAAACAGAAGTGCTCAAACACTTATAATACCCACAAGTGTTTACAAAAAAAGTAATCATAACATCCGGCCCGAACAATGGACAAAAAAAGGTCAGGTACTTGAAATGCTGAAAAGGTAAAACGGGACTGGAGCTGTTATATTACGGACCTTTTCTTGTCCATACACTTTAGATAAGTAACAACAGGATAGAAAAAATATTACATATTTAAAATGGACGTGAAATATGATCCGAACCGCGCAGACTTAATAAGTCTGCCAACACACGCGTGTTTTTTTGACGCAGACTTATTAAGTCTGCCTAACGCACGAGGGAAGTCCTATACCTATTAGCACTGTTTAAGCTGATATATTATTATAACAGTTTAGTTTCTCGCCTATATAATAAAGGATCTTAGTAATAATTTAAATATTATCTTTACATTTTATGGCACCATCAAGCAATCAGTCGCTCTCAGTACAAAACCATTCATTCTACATGAGGTATTTACATCTAAATAGAATTATTATTCAGTCTTCAATAGATCCATAAAAATGATGCATCTTCAGTTCTTTGGGGCCTTGTCCCGCGGCAGGAACCATGCCACGGCTATTGCACCTGAATGAAGGACCAAAAAGTATTTTAGTAAAAAAAAAATATTTAAAAATTTATTCTAATCGAAGAATCCCCACACCAATTAATTTTAGTAATAACTATCATTATCCGAAATTATCGAATCATATAACATGAGATAAGAACTTAGGTACGGGGTGATAAATATTTATAATTATAAATAGTACGGATGTAATTATATTTATTTTATCAGTAAGCATTAGTGAATTTAATTAAATTTAAATAATAATATTTTGCGATGTGTTTGGGAGATAATGATTTAGCATTTGCCGGAAGTTGTCAAATTTTTGTTTTTTTTTTCCTGTGAAGTCAACTCACCAAATATTTTTTTATAATAAGTAGATACCTAATACAACGGCCGTTTCAAAGTAAAGTAAAAGTAGTAGTACAAAGTATCCAATTTTGGAGGCGAATGAAAAAACCTTGAAAGTTTTTAGTGCCAATGGTTATAGTATGTATAATATTATATCATTAGTAGTCACCTTGGAAATATTATCTTGTGACCTAAATTACGGACGTACCTAATTTATATTTTTTTTAGGAATTCAGCCTATGTATGTATTCTGTCTTAGAACTTTATGATTAACTTTTTTGGTCCTTTGTTGGAACGATTTATTTATTTCCTCGGTAGTGCATCCATTAGTGTGTCAAAGTGTGATAAGCCTAAAACTTCGAAAAACAAACGGAATATATTTATTGTATTATATAATTATCTAAATATTGATATTTGGTATAATAAATTGATAAAGTGCATTACCATTTTTATTACTTTATGATTTGTATGTAAAACAAACACACCGCTTGACATTGCGGGTGGTGATAAGGGGATAGGTAGTAAAACTCAATGACACTATTTCATTTAATGCGTTTAATTACATTATTCTCCGAGCCTTTTTCCCAAGAATGTTGGGGTCGATTTCCAGTCTAATCAATTGAGGCTGAATATTAGTATTTTATGAAACAACTGCCATCAGACATCCGCAACCCAATTTCTGGGCAATATCGATATCAGAAGGATAGACTGGTTGTCAGGCTTTTTGGGCTCCTGACTACATAATTATCTCTTCGGCATCGTTTCTTGACTAAAGGTCGAAAATTACTTTTAAGAAAAAAACTGTATCTGTACATTGAAGATATTAAAAAAAAACACATGTGCATTAGGGTATATACACGTATCCAAATCTAAAACTGTGATTTTTAAATTCTTGTTTGTTTGTCTGTTTGTTACAGATTGACGCCAAAACTACTGAATAGATTTTAATTTTGTTATCACTCTTAGAAAGTACCTATATATTCCAACTTAAAAACTGGTGAACTTTTTATTTTAATTAGTTGAACAGATCCTGAGATACAGCTTGACGTTTCTGATATATAGGTACAGACCCATGCAAAGAAGGGATCATCACTGTTGGTATTTGATTCAATTATTTTTGGGATCCATTTCTTATCCTAATATAGCTTCACGTGAGCGAAGCCGCGGGCATAAGCTAGTTATTTTATAAGTGTGATTTAATCTTCTATCTATCTATATATATAAAAGAAAGTCGTGTTAGTTACACCATTTATAACTCAAGAACGGCTGAACCGATTCGGCTGAAAATTGGTGGAGAGGTAGCTTAGAAACAGGAGACGGACATTGGGTTCTTTTTATCCCGTTCCCGTGGGATGTGATGACAGACCGAATTCCACGGGAGCGAAGCCGCGGGCAGAACCTAGTTATTTATAATTTTAAGTAAATAATTAAATACTCGTATGTATATAAATGCTCCTAAAGGTCAATACGACGAACTACAGTCAAGTTCGACCAAGGTTAGCTATAAAAAAAGATATTTAGTGCGTCAACTTTCTGAAATGTAGAAACCCAGATAAGACGGTGCGTCGTTAACATAAGCCTTTGGCAACGTTTTTGTTTGTCTATTGTTTTGATGACACAATTGTATTCTTTTTGTAATTTTTTTGCATTTTTCATGCTAAGATTATAAAGTTATTTTAGTGAAGGAAAAATTCGACTCGCAGGCAGGGTTCGAACCTGCATCTGCGACCAACCAACCTGTTAAGACGAATATGATCCATTTATTATACTATTAACTTAATAATTTAACGAGAATAATAATAATTTTTGTCAACTCTTCGCGGGATCAGAGGGCTGGTTTATTCTTTGGTCAAAGGATTAGCATTGCCATTCAACGTGGCAATGCAGCCAGTCTTCTGGGTACGTTACCCGATGACAGTGATGTGGAGGAGTACTTTGACGCCTAGGCGTGTCAATTTTTCTTGGTCTTTTTTAGGTTATATTTTTATAGTTCTTAATTATAGTTGAATGTACCTCGTTAAGACGTAAACGTATCTATTTTATATATAATTGTTATTAAAATAGATCCTGGGAGTATAACGAATAAGGGGTTAGGGGCTGCGATTGCTGGCGAAGAATCGTCCGGTACTATGTCACTGCGAGCGTAAGATTGTTCGAGAAATTGCCTCGTTGTTGCTGTTATCGAGTGGTTGAGAGTGAAACTTATTATGTCGACACAGCCGACGAGCCACCTAATGATAAGTGGTCATCTTCGCTAATAGACAGTTGCAACACCAGAGTAGTTGCTTTTTTTTATAGGAGAGATAGGGGGGCAAACGAGCAGACGGATCACCTGATGGTAAGCGATAACCGCCGCCCATTCTATTTTCTATTTATAATTTGGGGACGCCGGCAGGCACCAGGCGGGCGATCAGTCCGCATATTGGGATTATTTCGCCCAGTTCCCCATTTTTGGTGGATCCCGTCATGGGTTACTGGCGCTCGGCGTCGCAAATCTTCCCGTAGCCTTGCAGAAGCCCACCAGTTGTCTGATGGAGAGTTCTGCTAGCTGTTCTTCGTTTATCTCATCGGTTCCTAGTGCCGCCGCCCATGGACATCCGCAACACCAGAGGTATCACAAGTGCGTTGCCCACCTTTTAAAAGGGTTTGGGCCTCCGGTAACCTCACTCACTCGGCGAAACACAACGCAAGCGTTGTTTCACGCCGGTTTTCTCTGAGGCCGTGATATCACTCCGGTTGAGCCAGCCCATTCGAAGCATGGCTCTTCGTCGTGAAAAACGTGCTGTTGCATTACCGTGCTCCTACAGACTGCCAGAGTCACAGCAATCGAGATGGGGAACTGGCTCTCACGCGCAAATGTCGAAGCACACACCAAGGTGCTTTATGACAAATTCCGACCTAAGGGTGGTCGCCAGGCAAACCCAAAGAAGTCATATCACCGAAAAAGTCAGATGTTTTCTCGCCTCTTACGAGTTGCCTATCTGAAAGGCAGTGAGGAACTGTAGTCTAACCCGTCCTCACATGGTGTGTTCTAAGTAATACTATTGGCTATAGGCTGATAAAATAATATATACTTACTTAACAGCAAGAAGGACCAGCCATAGAAGGTGGCTTCGCAGCTGGTGGGTATGAGGGCTCCTATCGCGTTCACGCCCAGGAATGCGCTGAGCCTGCCCAGCATCACCGACAGACAGGACACCATGCCTCTGGAATATTATGATGGCGAGCATGAGCAACCTTCAAACTGAAGGCTGTCTATAAAAGTCTCAGTTTCGTATGTCAAATGCTATTCTATTAAACCATAAAACTGCCTCAGCTGCCTATGCCTCATTAGCCAAGTGGTCCTGAGCGCGATTGCTACGCTAGAGATCCTGGGTTCAATTCCCAGGTCGAGCAAAGTGTTATTGGGTTTTTCTATGAAATTCCCAGTAGCAGATCGAAGTTTGGAATTTGTGACCGCGGCTCGCCCCCTATTACATGGAACCTAAACATACTGGCGTACTTTCGAAAATCCTTGGCATCGGAAACAATAATTTAATCAAAGTCCTATACGAGCCTGCGGAGATACGATAGCAACAAAATCTTAGTCATTGGTTTGCTCATCCAATTTCTTTTCGATAGGTAATGTCATTAGTTAATCGGAGGCTGCCTAAAGTAAGAAGTGCCTATTTATGTGCGTCTGTAAAAACATTTAGACTTCACATATTGTTATTGATAACACCCTCATTACGAACTTTGTTTCGAAATTGGTACTTTATGTATTTGTAAATAGATAGGTACGAAGAAATTGTGGTACCTATATTAATATTTCTTATATCTTTTTTTAGGGAAGGAAAAATTCGACTACGAGCAGGATTCGTACCTGCATCTTCTAGTTATACCAGACGCTATCACGTTATAAGCCACCGTGAGTCCCTCCCGCCAAGTTGAAATATCACGAGTTTGAACTTTTCCTTCACTACATAACCTTTAGGTATAATGTTATCAGGGAAAATGCAAAAAGAAATTTATAATCTCTCTTATATCACCATTGATGTCGATCATACTTTAAAAGCGTCAACGTTACCAACTTACCTCAAGGAAGTAGGGTAGAGCTCCACAAAGTACACGCTCAATATCCCCATGGAGAGGGCGCACATGAGGAAGAAAAAGAAGAATATCCCTCCCGCAAGTGGAACCGCTACCACGTTCAATAGTACGGCGGCCGTGACCGACATGGCGATGATGCAGATGAGGGCTTGGCGCTTTCGGCTTCCGCAGGTGAGAGACAGTACCAAGTTGGAACAGCTGGCCATCGCTCCATACGTCATTGCGGAGAACAGCGTGGTTTCCTGAATAGTGTCGTCGCAAATTTCTATATCCTGTGAAAGAGATATTATTTTATTTTATTTTTAACCCTTCGGGTCAACAAATAACTGCGTAATAGTGCTTAAAACCTGATTATGAATACACTTAAGTCATTACACAACCAGCACCGTTATCCACAGAGTAATATTGTGTACATTAATTGAATACACGCAGTGTAAGTAAATAATGTTAAGATTAAGATTCCTGAAGAATATTAGAATTTTTGAAGTGAAAACTTCTTGCAATTATTCCTTAACCATTCCAAAATATCAAAAGTGAACATCGTTAATGTTCAAGTTTTCACTTCTGCCCGCACTCCCGAAGTGCAACCAATTTTTTTTTTAATTGTGTGTGAGTGAGAGTGAATATATCTAAATTAGCGAAAATTTAAACGGGCGATTGGACGATAATGGACGATAAACGATGTCCTTTGAGGCGTCAAAGGACATTGTTTATCGTACACGTTTGGTTTAGCTATGGATCTTAGGACCTAATCTTACATAACTAAGACTTCCGTAGTCTGATGTCCCCACATTTTTTTTTATTGATTAAGCCGGCAAATGATCGGACTAGCCATCTGGTGTTAAAGTAGTCATCGTCACCCATGGACATCTGCAATACCAGAGGAGTGGCTGATGCGTTACTCATTCTGTGTGTGCTTTAAAAGTCTCGTATGCCTATAATGTCATTGATATCCCTTCCAACTGGAGTTTAGTGATGTAACCGCGAGACAGCACTTATCGGGAGATACTTCCCCAAGAGAATTATTGCGCACTGAAACATTAATCGTTTCACTTACAGTAATATTTCCCACAGTGAAACCAGCGTCAGAAGGGTACTTGATGACTCCGCACAGGTTCATACCATCGCCGCCTCCAGCCTCCAGCACGAAGAACAGGTTGTTCATGATATATGGCAGCCACAGAATGAAGCCGCTGCCGCTGGAAGTAAAAAAATGAGTGAAACACAAATATGATCATCATCATAAGCCCATTTTCTGTCCCACTACTGGTCACAGCCCCGTGACCAGTAGTGGGACAGAAAATGGGGACAGAAAGTGGGACAAAAAATCCTTTCAGAGTTAGAGGAAAATTGTCTTAGGCATACAGTTTCCTACACAATGTTTAACTTCATCGTTTATTCGATACGCATACACAATCTATGCTAATATATAAAGCTAAAGAGTTTGTTTGTTTGTTTGTTTACTTGAACGCGCTAATCTTAGGAAGTACTGGTCCGATTTGAAAAATTCTTTCAGTGTTAGATAGCCCATATATTGAGGAAGGCTATAGGTTATATATCATTACGCTACGCGGACGAAGTCACGGGCAGAAGCTAGTAATATTTATTATTACACATATCGAGGGCTAAATCTCAATGCGTTCAATAAAAATATAATTTACGTTCCTTTGTTAGGTTACATTAAGATTTTGTATGTAGGTACCCATGGGTATAGAAAGCTTGAATTTAAAGTAGGCACCAAGAATGCTCGGGGATTGAACTTACATACCATCTCGCCTGTATTCCCCGAAGGGTTAGGCAGAGGCGTACTAATGTACACCCACAGTTCGCCTGCATGTTTTTAGGTCCCATGTAATAGGGGGCGAGCCTATTGCCATTAACCGGGTACAAATTCCTAACTCCGAGCTGCTACTGTTAATTTCATAGAAAAACCCAATAACATTTTGCTCGACCTGGTAATCGAACCCAGGACCTCTAGCGTAGCAGTCGCGCTCAGGACGACTTGGCTAATGAGGCAGTTTGACAGGGATTGAACTTAACAGGTTCCATATATTATTTATTGACGTTCTGCAAGCTTTTGTAACACATAATAAGTTAAGTGAGTAAGTAATAGGCTTGTTCTTGCTCGGACTATGAACGGAGCGCTCCGTACTAGTACAATCGTTCAAATGTACTAGTTCAGTCTTCTAGTACTATTAGTACATTACAGTCCTATTAGTACAGTAGCTCACTGAAGGAAAAGTGAACAAAATTAATCTCTGGGAGCATAGACATAAAGTTCAAAATAGCTTTGTTCTTGCTAGTGAGCGACGGTTGATAGTACAGTCGTTCAAATGTACTAGTCGAGATCAAATGAGCGGTGAGCGACGGAGCGCTCCGTCGCTCACCGCTCAGTTCGTAGTTCGTTCAGAACTAGAGAGCCAGAGACTACGACGAACGACGAAGTACTAAAGGAATGATGTACTAGAAAGGAAAAGGAATAGTTCGTACTAGTCTGTGTTGGGAATCAATTCCTAATAGTACATAGTACATGTACTACACAAACCTAGTAAGTAAAAATCAGCAAGTAAAGTACTCACGTCATATAAATAACTGCAACGAGATAGAAGAGTCTAAGAGTCTCCTTCAGTAATGGTGCTCTAAATAGAGGCACCGTTTGATGCCAAACCGACCTGAAGAACGAATCCTGGCCCTTTGTAGACAGGTTCTCAGGGTCTTGCAGTAGTTTTTGAACCTTTAAAAGGAATCGGGTGTATTCACAGTCACCGTTAATTAATTAACATCAATCAATCATTAAACTTATGGTCGAATAAGGTTTCTATCGATATATTTGACGACCTCTGTGGTTTAGTGGTTCCAGTACCAGACTGCTGACCTTGAGGTCGTGGTTTCGATTCCCACAGGACACAAAAATGTATGTGATGATTATAAGTGTTTGTGTTCGGCTGGGTGTTTCTTATGTATTATAAGTATGTATTTCCAAAAAAAAGTATATAAGTATTATATCCATTGTCTAGTACCCATAGTACAAGCTCTGCTTAGTTTGGGACTAGATGGTGCTGTGTAAAATGTCGTAGATTATTTATTTATTATTAAGGGAAATTATACACTTTAACAATTACGCTGCATTAAGTCTTCTAATTTTTTCGATCCGTAGTCTTTACCCAAAGGAATGCTACACATCTTTTTATTCCTGGATTTTTAAAGGATTTATTAACTACTTTTAAAGTGTGGTTTCCATTAATCGGTTTACTTTTAAATAATCAAGTTAAACTTACAGGAAAGCTATCAGCATCTTTTCCAGTATTGGTAGCATAGATATTTTTCAGAACACCTAGAGCTTCTTCATACCGACCATGCGTGGCGAGGAACTTGGGGCTCTCGTGGAAGAGCTGCAGTAGGCATGCTGTGACTGCACAGGGCAAAGACATGACCAAAGCCAGGAGTCGCCACGAACGGTACGTGATGCCCAGGAAGTCGATGTGGTAAGAGAACTCCAGGGGAAGGATGGGGTAAGCGAATACTGCAACAGAAATATTAGTAAAATTTTCACAAAAACGATCGTGCTTATGTGTGGTTGTGTTCACACACTATATTGGTAAGTGTTACTGTTATGTTGTTGGATACTACAAAATTATGAGGAATGCAAAATTCTCAGTAATAGGGGGTAGTTCAGGTTTGCTAGCTCGCTATTTAATAGGTACATAGATCCTCAAACATACATAAGTCATTGAAAAAGTACGTGCTGAATGAATAGTGAGTAGATTTCGGCTTCGGTTTAACACATTTATTTCGGACAACTGTATAACATCTAATCTTTTTAAGTTTGATGTCGGATTGGGTTTCAATGGTGTCTGGAAAATTCTTGCGAAGCCCTCAATGAACATCTGTACTGCAAATCTATATGGGTTTAAAGAATTTATTCTCAATAAAAATTATAAATTGTTTAAGTTAACCTGTTGTTCTCAAGTAAGTGAATTATGAGAACAACAGGTTAACTTAAACCTATTTCCTATTTCCCTTAGTCAAGGCATCACGCGTCAACGGCTGGACCAATTTCGCTAGTTATTTTTTTGTTGTGTTTGTTATTTATTGTAAGGAGAAGTTAGAACCTTTTAGAAAGTTTCGCAGAAAATTACCTTTTTTTAAAATTATGTATAACAATTCGAGTTCAATATTCATAGTAAGACAGGACAACGTCTGGCGAGTCAGTTAGTATCTATACTAATATATAAAGCTGAAGAGTTTGTTTGTTTGTTTGTTTACTTGAACGCGCTAATCTCAGGAACTACTGGTCCGATTTGAAAAATTCTTTCAGTGTTAGATAGCCTTTTTATTGAGGAAGGCTATAGGCTTTATATCATCACGCTACGCGGACGAAGTCGCGGGCAGAAGCTAGTAATATATAAAACATCTTACCTGCAACAGTGGCTTGAGAGCACATAAGTGCGCTTGTACAAAGCAACATAGCACGACCGCGCGCGTGCGCTGAGCAGCTTTCCCCTAACAACGTGTAGGCGCCAGAGTTGCTCGCTGAAGTACTGTGGACAACGCCAATACAACTATACTCTTACAATACACAAAACTACTACTCGTTCTTCAACAATATTCTAAGTGAACCGTGTATTAGGTTCTTTAAAGTTTCATTTAAGGCTGATCGTTTAGCTGAGCCCGCCAAATTCAAATTACAATTGGTTTTTCCCAGAAGCAGGTGGCGCGATGAATTGGACTCTTACGACAGAGATTGGGTGGCTAAAACTACAGACAGAGTGATTTGGAAGGAGGGAAGGGAGGCATTTGCCCAGCAGTGGGATAAAACGGGCTAGAAAAAAAAATGGTTTTTCGCAATTTGTAGATCTATAACACTTTCTAGATTCCTAGCTGTAGTAATTGCGCCATTAGCTATACAATATTCACAACTGAGCATTAAAACCTTTGCTTGTAAATCGATATTGTAGCTAAAAGTACTTTTAGCTTCTGTAAGTTTATTAAAAAATATATATAATTATCATTCATTTGTTGTCTATGCGCTACATTTTACGAATGTTTGCTTGCACACGTCGGGGTCCCTTGTCTTTTGAAATCCCGTAGCATTGATACTGCTGATATGGCGGTAGCTACGCATATGAATCAGAGTTTGATACATTTGAACACAAACCACAGTCAAAGTTGTGAATACTTCAGCATTCTTTATTTTTTTCTATAATAATTAATAGTCTTACTATAGAGCAGTATCGTTAATTAGACCGTGGAAGATGATTTACCTAGTAAAATAACAACAAGGAAAATTTCATAATCCCACAACTGGGCACGACACGGGTATATAACATCAATGATGTATGGATAGACTTCAGCGCATCTATTCATGCATTATTTTAACTTTTCTTTTAGAATCTCTTCTGCCTGGGTGAAGTTTCTGCATTCCATTAAAATCGTAACAGAAAACATACATAAAAATATCAAATGCTCACATTGCTCACCGTTCACTTTCAGCGTAGTATTGACATTCTTATAATAGCACATGTTTATTTAGTTATCTCGGCATTGTCTCGCCAGGGGGTTCGCTATCACTTATACAATGCTTGCTTGGAAAACTTTGCATAACATGATAACATTATCATAGGTTCCATGACGTATAATTTCAAGAACGCGAGACGTGTGACGTCATTGTTATTTGATTAATTACATCTACATTACGAAATATATGTAAACTCTCAACCCTGACAAAAAATGCATTACTTACAAAAAAAGTACTACTTATATGATTTAGAGTTTGGTTAATATTCTTTATTTATTTATTTTATAACTGCCTCAATAGCCAAGTGGTCCTGACCGCGACTGCTACGCTAGAGGTCCTGGGTTCGATTCTCAGTTCGAGCAAAGTGTATTGGGTTTTTCTATGAAATTCCCAGTAGCAGCTCGGAGTTAGGAATTCGTGCCCGGTTAATGGCAATAGGCTCGCACCCTATTACATGGGACGTAAACATACCGGCGAACTGTGGGTGTACATCAGTACGCCGCTGCCTAACCCTTCGGGTAATACGGGCGTGATGGTATGTTTAATGTAACCTAAATCTTTAGAGCTTCTTTAGTGAGTGCTTACAAAGTAGACGAGATCAGTTTCAGTACTGCCATGGTCTGCCAGTTTGGCGAGAGGCTGCTGAGTGCTGCGAATACGAAGCCGATTGACATGGACAGCACCAAGGTCAGCCGCCGTCCCTTCGTATCGGAGACATAGCCCCAAAATTGGGCACCGGCCACCACGCCTTCAAAAAAGAAAATAATATTTATTTATTTTATTTTGGAAAACCAACAGCTATAAAAGGGCATAAAAAAGAAATACAATATGGTAAGAGATAGTGTAAAGGTAGTTTATCTTTTTAGAATTAGAATCTTCATTGATATCAAATCTCGTGCTTCCTTCAATCTTCATTTAATCCACATTCTTAAAGTAATAAAATAGTGTTTTTTGACACAATTATTTTAAAATAATTGTCTATAATTACTTGGGGATCAAAGGACCAATTTAACTATCCGCTTTATCATGAATGAAATAAAATTAGGTAAACTAATATTAAGTTCTCATGAGCTTACCAAGAAGTGGCATGGCAGTCAGCAGAGCTCGTTGCTGCAGTGTTAACTCTAGATCGCAGACGGCAGCTGCCACCACGAAGCTGGTCCCGAACATATCCATGCCCATCGCCTGCAGGGTCCAGCTGCACACCAGGAGAAGACCAAAGTTGTACTTCCCAAAACCTGATAAGAGTAGCAGATATGATAAAGACTGAAAGGAAGAAACCCGAATCGTTTGGTAATATATTTAAACAAATTTTTGTTAACATGTTATTGTGTACCTAAATGTTTCCGCCCACATGATCAATAATATTGATAATTAAATAAGTTTGACTAATTAAACTTAATAGCGTAACTGTACTCGTGACGCAGATTTGATTTGATCATAAGAATGCACATTTCTGTCTTTATTCGAATTTGGAATTTTTAAACCGGATGGCTAGATTTTTTTTTATATAGGATAGGGGAGCAATCTAGCAGCCGGATCACCTGATGGTAAGGGATAACCGCCGCCCATGGACACCCGCAACACCAGAGGAGTCGCAAGTGCGCTGCCCGCCTTTAAAAGGGTTTGGGCCTCCGGTAACCTCAACTCACTCGGCGAAACACGCCGGTTTTCTGTGAAGCCGTGGTATCACTCCGGTCGAGCCGGCCCATTCGTGCCGTGTGCCCATGTGTGCAGATTAAATGTTATTGGTCCTAGCGCCCCAAAATTGCTTTTATTGAATAACATATCTGTACTTATTACCAGTCATAGTGAGCGCCTCTTCCACAGACGCCTCATACAATTTCTTCTTCCCGGTCTCCACCACCTCAAACTCTTTGGTAGTTGTTTTGCACATTGCGTCCTATTTAAAAACGAATAAATATATTATTTGCATTTTCTGTTACTAAATGAATGCAGTATCTTACGTCTTTCTACGTCATAATTGATAACGGCATAAACAGCAGTTAATGCTACCTCCATAATTATACATTATATTATTTGATAGTTGTTCGTCGGGGAACACAGTTTGTGATGTACATTCAAAATCCTACTAACATTATAAATGCGAAAGTTTGTGAGGACGGATGGATGGATGGATGTTTGTTACTCTTTCACGCCAGAACGGCTGAACGGATCTGGATAAAATTTGGCAAAGAAAAAGATTTTATCTAGTTCAGACCCAAATTCTGAAGTTTACGCAGACGAGTCGCGAGCAGAAGCTAGTGTTCTATAAAGAGAACAGAGTTGCAATTACTTTGCTGTCTCTACATATAGGTAATAAAATCAAAATATTAAGAACAGAGAGATTTGGCTGATTTTTGTTAATAGATTTAAAAAAGAAGGAGGTTCTATGTTCGTCTTTATGCACTTTTTTTAATGTTCATATATATGGGTTTCAATTAAGTATTATTTTTTGTATGAAAGAGTATACTCCCAGGGTAGACACCATCATGCTTGTATTCGCCAGATAGACAATGTATATTACATCAGTACACCTTCAGTTCACCAATTTGTTTAAGTCCCATGTTATAAGGGGTGAGCCTAGCACAGCTCTGGACACAAATCCAATTACCGAGCTGCTACTGAGAATTTCATAGAAAAACCCAATAAAGAATTACTCTATCTGGGAATCGAACCCAAGTTCTAACGTAGCAGTAACGCTAAGGACCACAATGACGCAGTGAGCAATGGTATGAAATCTTTCATTTAATATGTGCAGCCTTACCAAATGATCCGAAGTTTAACGAAACTAATTAAAATCCAACAAAATGATTGGGCACAGGTACAAAATGATTCCGCCTCTCGCACTCGGCTTGACTGCGGTACTAGTGTCTCCCAATAGCCGTAGTCTTTACAATTTTCGTCCTTATATATCATGTAAAATACGTCATAATAATTTATCTCAATTCTTAGTTCGTAGTCATCGTTACAGGCCGTTATATCCGTTGGAAAGCGTTCTTGCGTACACGTATGTATTTACATAAATAGGAATAGTATGTTCTCGGCTGTTTGCGGAAAAGCTAAATGTAAGCAAAGGTAAATAGCAAGTGAGCCTTTGTTTTGTCTTTAAATCCAGACCGACAGATTCTAGATTGTTTCTTGAGAAAAATTTGAGCTAATTTTCGCGGGCAAGGCGTTGAATTTTAAGCAAATAGGTTATATCTACTAAACCATTTATTTATTTCAGGCATCTATGGACCATAGATATATATCTTACAGACTAACGTATATAAAAGATATACAAAAAGTGTTAGTATATAGAGCTTAAGACTATGTTAGTAGCACTTCACTTTGCACTTATTGTCTTTGTGCTGTCCTGTGGCACTTGTCCGCGGAAGCGACGGAACAAATAGGTTATGCTCCTACTGCTACGCTAAAAGTGCTGGGTTCGATTCCCAGCAAAGTGTTATTGGGATTTTCATTTAAATTCTCAGTAGCAGCTCGGAACATGGTACGAACAGCGAACTGTGGGTGCACATTATAGTACCTACACCTCTGCCTATACCTCCGAGAAATACATGCAGGTTTGATAGTATGATTATTTTGCAGGGTGATGAAGTTTGAATCTTTCAATAAATACTCTGGGCTACTGAATACGTCTCATTAGTTACACATATAAACATAATACTTAACTATTGACGACGTCTGTGGTTTAGTGGTTCGAGTACCGGACTGCCGACCATGAGGTCGTGGGTTCGATTCCCACAGGACACAAAAATTTATGTGATGAATATAAGTGTTTGTGTTCGTCTGGGTGTTTCTTATGTATTATATGTATTATTTACAAAAAAAAAATATAAGTATTATTATCCATTGTCTAGTACCCATAGTACAAGCTCTGCTTAGTTTGGGACTAGATGGTGCTGTGTAAAATGTAAAAAAAAAACTATTATGCACATTACTTCAAAAAGTCAGACGTGTGTGCCTGGGATTCGAGCTCGAGACCTTTGACTTGGTAGTCCAATGGTCATATCACTAGGCCATCATTAGTTACTTTGGATATCGCAAAAAAAACTGATTTATATCTCTTACGAAATACGTGAAAATGTCTTTAAGGACCACTTGTTGTGACCCTAGGAACTGTCAAAAATGTCAATTTAAATATGGCAGCCTAGTTCATCACCACACAGATAACATAGTGTCGTGGTTAGTTAGCTTGTGGCTCAGGTACGCAAATATTGTCCCTTATCACGTCCGGGGGGGTCTGGTGTAAATCTTTAAGTAAACAGTAGTTTCCAGTATTCTCGCGCGTAAACCATTTGTCCTACGTGAGTTCTAGAATAAGTGATATGTGATGCGATACGAATTTTAGGTTTATTTATTTATTTATTTAAGGCCAACCAACAAAGCATACACCAATAGTACATAAAAAGGATGCAATGAAATAATACATTTTGCAGCATAACGCTGCATGTCAGAACTTTTTTAGTCTTTTTTGTCAACCTTTTTTTTGTTGTTTAATGTTACTGGTCGATTTTTGTTTCTTTTTTATTTCGGGATTTGATTTATTTTTTCTGACAGGAGTTCACTTTTTTCCGTCAGCAGAGGAGTGACAAAAGTTGATTGTGCAGAGATTTTTTTGGAAAAATAACGGAGCAATTCAAAGTACCTATGATTTAACACATCATATTTTACTAATTACTACATTGCTTTCTACAACGCCTCTTGTTCTTATAAAATTGCGATAAAATTCCATGTTTGGTGTTTTTTCAACGCTAACCAGGATTAGTCAGCAGTGAACAGGCCGTATTTCGGCCTCCTGGGTTGGGCCCAGTCGAGCCTTGTGGGTCATTGGCTGTCAACAACTTATATTAGGCCACGACCAGCCGCGTCTAGCCGCGAAGACTGCCCGCCAAGCATTTTAATATCAAAAATTCCAGCAGCAGCGGACTACAACACATAATTATTCTATTTTTTTTTCTCCTAACTTGCGTGCCACCAACTCTACATTTTTTATTTTGTATGTTTAAAATTTACTTCCTAGCGTTTTTTTTAGCGTTTATGTTTTCCTATTACTTACCGTTAATCACGTGCGCGCGGACCTAACAACCGATTGCAATCGATTTGATAGGACGCGGTCCTATTTTTGGTTATTTTCCTTATTTTTAAATACAGACCTGATTTCCTTTTTTTTTCCTTATATTTAGTGTGTTTTTCTATTGTCAAAATTATACGATTTAGTGGTGAAAACTATATTTTTTTTATTTTCGCTACAAAATTGGCGACATCTTTGAACTGAAGTTCCTGTTTCGACTAAAGTATGTTTCGACTGATGTCGCTTTTGTTGACTGATGTTACTTTTGCTGTCGCTTTTGTTGACTTACGTTGTTTTATTTTGTGAACGATGTCTACTTTGTTGACTGATGTCGAATTTTTTTTTTTTGACTGATGTCGCCTTTTCTTTGATTGATGTTACATTTTCTTCACCGATGTGGTTTTTTTATTTATTTGAAAGTTGTATCTTCTTTGTTTGTGGTTATATTCTTTCACTAAGGTTGTTTCTTGCACAAGCACTTGTATATTTTGTCGGTGCTTCGTTTAATATTTAGGTTAGCTAAGTAAATCTAGTTTTAATTAGTCTATTAGGTTTCAAGTTTTACCCCTTAGGATAATTAGCCTTTAGTCTCTTGCTCTTAAGTCTCTAGGTTACTTGTAGATTTAGTGGGTACTTTTTGTTTGGATTTTATAGGGTTGTCACTTGGTTGTAGGGTTGCTACCCTACTGTTATATAGGTATTATTTGTTTTTTTGTTGGAAAGGGGGTAATGCAGCATAACGCTGCATGTCAGAACTTTTTTAGTCTTTTTTGTCAACCTTTTTTTTGTTGTTTAATGTTACTGGTCGATTTTTGTTTCTTTTTTATTTCGGGATTTGATTTATTTTTTCTGACAGGAGTTCACTTTTTTCCGTCAGCAGAGGAGTGACAAAAGTTGATTGTGCAGAGATTTTTTTGGAAAAATAACGGAGCAATTCAAAGTACCTATGATTTAACACATCATATTTTACTAATTACTACATTGCTTTCTACAACGCCTCTTGTTCTTATAAAATTGCGATAAAATTGCGATAAAATTCCATGTTTGGTGTTTTTTCAACGCTAACCAGGATTAGTCAGCAGTGAACAGGCCGTATTTCGGCCTCCTGGGTTGGGCCCAGTCGAGCCTTGTGGGTCATTGGCTGTCAACAACTTATATTAGGCCACGACCAGCCGCGTCTAGCCGCGAAGACTGCCCGCCAAGCATTTTAATATCAAAAATTCCAGCAGCAGCGGACTACAACACATAATTATTCTATTTTTTTTTCTCCTAACTTGCGTGCCACCAACTCTACATTTTTTATTTTGTATGTTTAAAATTTACTTCCTAGCGTTTTTTTTAGCGTTTATGTTTTCCTATTACTTACCGTTAATCACGTGCGCGCGGACCTAACAACCGATTGCAATCGATTTGATAGGACGCGGTCCTATTTTTGGTTATTTTCCTTATTTTTAAATACAGACCTGATTTCCTTTTTTTTTCCTTATATTTAGTGTGTTTTTCTATTGTCAAAATTATACGATTTAGTGGTGAAAACTATATTTTTTTTATTTTCGCTACAAAATTGGCGACATCTTTGAACTGAAGTTCCTGTTTCGACTAAAGTATGTTTCGACTGATGTCGCTTTTGTTGACTGATGTTACTTTTGCTGTCGCTTTTGTTGACTTACGTTGTTTTATTTTGTGAACGATGTCTACTTTGTTGACTGATGTCGAATTTTTTTTTTTTGACTGATGTCGCCTTTTCTTTGATTGATGTTACATTTTCTTCACCGATGTGGTTTTTTTATTTATTTGAAAGTTGTATCTTCTTTGTTTGTGGTTATATTCTTTCACTAAGGTTGTTTCTTGCACAAGCACTTGTATATTTTGTCGGTGCTTCGTTTAATATTTAGGTTAGCTAAGTAAATCTAGTTTTAATTAGTCTATTAGGTTTCAAGTTTTACCCCTTAGGATAATTAGCCTTTAGTCTCTTGCTCTTAAGTCTCTAGGTTACTTGTAGATTTAGTGGGTACTTTTTGTTTGGATTTTATAGGGTTGTCACTTGGTTGTAGGGTTGCTACCCTACTGTTATATAGGTATTATTTGTTTTTTTGTTGGAAAGGGGGTAATGCAGCATAACGCTGCATGTCAGAACTTTTTTAGTCTTTTTTGTCAACCTTTTTTTTGTTGTTTAATGTTACTGGTCGATTTTTGTTTCTTTTTTATTTCGGGATTTGATTTATTTTTTCTGACAGGAGTTCACTTTTTTCCGTCAGCAGAGGAGTGACAAAAGTTGATTGTGCAGAGATTTTTTTGGAAAAATAACGGAGCAATTCAAAGTACCTATGATTTAACACATCATATTTTACTAATTACTACATTGCTTTCTACAACGCCTCTTGTTCTTATAAAATTGCGATAAAATTGCGATAAAATTCCATGTTTGGTGTTTTTTCAACGCTAACCAGGATTAGTCAGCAGTGAACAGGCCGTATTTCGGCCTCCTGGGTTGGGCCCAGTCGAGCCTTGTGGGTCATTGGCTGTCAACAACTTATATTAGGCCACGACCAGCCGCGTCTAGCCGCGAAGACTGCCCGCCAAGCATTTTAATATCAAAAATTCCAGCAGCAGCGGACTACAACACATAATTATTCTATTTTTTTTTCTCCTAACTTGCGTGCCACCAACTCTACATTTTTTATTTTGTATGTTTAAAATTTACTTCCTAGCGTTTTTTTTAGCGTTTATGTTTTCCTATTACTTACCGTTAATCACGTGCGCGCGGACCTAACAACCGATTGCAATCGATTTGATAGGACGCGGTCCTATTTTTGGTTATTTTCCTTATTTTTAAATACAGACCTGATTTCCTTTTTTTTTCCTTATATTTAGTGTGTTTTTCTATTGTCAAAATTATACGATTTAGTGGTGAACAACCGATTGCAATCGATTTGATAGGACGCGGTCCTATTTTTGGTTATTTTCCTTATTTTTAAATACAGACCTGATTTCCTTTTTTTTTCCTTATATTTAGTGTGTTTTTCTATTGTCAAAATTATACGATTTAGTGGTGAAAACTATATTTTTTTTATTTTCGCTACAATTTATATGGCGTAGCCTCAATTATAGGCTGCCACGGCATGCATTAAGATACTAGGAAAATACAAGTGTTGTCGCAAGAATAAGCTAATTACAAAGATTGATTATTAATTCGATACCTAATAATAATGATAATTTTGTGACGAACTAAAACCATTATTTATTGCGACGGACGAGAAATAAGAAAATCTACTTTAATTTTTTTTTTTAAAGCTTACTAGCAATGTGGGTCACACATTACTAGTATTCTTGTTAACCCCTCGTGCTAAGCTAAATGCTTGTGTTACGAGTGGGTTCACGTCGGTAGTGCAATGGGTGGGGTTCGAACCGGCAACCACATGATCGCAAATCCGACGCCCTAGCCATTAGGCTACCGCCGCTAAATTAATTACTTAAGAAGGTTAAACATTTAAATCCCATAGTCTAGGTAAGATACTTTTTTAAACTGTTCTATTGCTCCTGCTCTTTCCTTTAGAGGGAAAAGTGCGAAGAGGAGAGACCAGGAGAAGAAGACCAAGAAGCGCAAAGAAATTATATCCATGCTTTGTAAACAGATTTGTGATGATAATGGTAATGATAATGTGCTTGCGAGTTTCTTGTAAGTCTGATTAAATGAGAGATTTCATGACTTCTAAATGTACTTATATTTTAATGTTTGAACCAGCTCATGCTGGTTGGTAGGCGCGATGTGCGAAGTGGTCTCGCTCGATAGATACATTAATTTTTTTTAAATCAATATCCACAAATATAATCAAAGCGATATTGTTTTGTTGTAATATTGTTTGTACTTACGTCAACTTTAAATAAATTTCACGCGCTGTCACTAGTTACGCAAATCCTTGATGTTATAGCATTGCATCGCGGTCATGTTGTCGTGCTCGCATGGGACAACGGATCACACAGCAGGCAGATTGTGTCACTGAACTTCAGAAGGTCACGAAAATGGCGCGCAGTAGAATCTTTACAACATAATAATATGTTATTATTTTTAGAAATGAATTATTTATTTATGGTAAATCTTTGTATCTTTCTTTTAAAATATTGCAAAAGTAAACTTTACCCAATATGCTATTATTAATTTGAAAATATATTCTGTAAACAAAATGTGGGTACTTCTTGACATAACATCCCATCACGCCAGTAATTCCTGAGGGCAGAGGTGTACGAATATAACGCCCAGGTGGCCGGTATGTTTAGGTCCCAGGGGGCGAGCCTATTTAGCGCTGTTACTGTGAATTTTATAAAATACCCATTGAAACATTGTTCGGCCTTGAAATTAAACCTAGGATTGTACCGTAGCAGGCGCGCAATTCGATTAACATAACATAACATGACATACCACCACGCCTGTATTCCCCGAAGGGTTAGGCAGAGGCGTATTTAATGTACACCCACAGTTCGCCGGTATGTTTTAGGTCCCATGTAATAGGGGGCGAGCCTATTGCCATTAACCGGGCACAAATTCCTAACTCCGAGCTGCTACTGGGAATTTCATAGAAAAACCCAATAACACTTTGCTCGACCTGGGAATCGAACCCAGGACCTCTAGCGTAGCAGTCGCGCTCAGGACCACTTGGCTAATGAGGCAATTCGATTACTGGACTAAAAAGGCAGGTAGTATTCATAAATAGGAAATGAATGGGCCAGTGGTGACGAGTGTTCCTAGGGGCCCGTGTACCTATATGCTACTATTCTAACAAATACATACTATAGTTCACGCAAAATAACTTGACCCAAAACTAACGGAGAGGGGGAAAGTTTGCGCAGAACATTTGCGAGCAAAATGTACTAAAAAACGACCACTGCATCCACCATTTTGGTTCAAGTCATTTTGCGCCAACTGTATGGAATACTTAATGGCAATCTTTACCGTGGGAGAGCCATGCTTCAGCACGAATGGGCCGGCCAGACTGGAGTGATACCACGGCCTCACAGAAAATCAGCGTGAAATAACGCTTACGTTGTGCTTCGAGAGTGTGAGGATACCGGAGGCTCAAACTCTTTTAAAAGGCCGTCAACGTCCTTGCGACGCCCCTGTTGTTGCAGGTGTCCATGGGCGACGGCAATCACCCTCAAGTCACTCCGGCCTCTGTGGTGGCGGTACTGTGACGTGTGGGTGGCTGACTTGGGGAGTACGTCACCCGACCAAACAATGGTCCCCCAGTAGATAGCGCGTGTGTTCGGTGCACGCGCACTCTCGAGACATCCCATGATGATTTTCAGTGCTAATAAAGAAAACCCGGCCTAGTGCGAGTCCGACTCGCACTGGGCCGGTTTTTTAGTATTTGTTATTTTAGCGGCAACAGAAATACCTACATCATCTGAAAATTTGAAACTGAAAATTTCAACTAACTATCACGGTTCATGAGATACAGCCTGGTGACAGACGGACGGGTGGACGAACGGACGGACAGCGGAGTCTTTTAGTAATAGGGCCCCGTTTCACACTTTGGGTACGGAACCCGAAAAAAAGATGTGACCCAAAAGTCCGACTAGCACAATGTTCATGTGTTTTTACAATTTGTTCGAAGAATGGAAAGACATGGGAAATATCGGTCAAACCTATTTACGACAAGATGGACAAATAAATTATTATCATAAATATTTGTAATCTTAATTGAATGAATCAACAGATGATGACGATGGAGATAAATAAAGTGTAGAAAGGAATAACCCAAAAAGTGTCACTTCCTAAAATTATGTAGGTACATAATAGACAAATATATAATGGATTAAATGATTTTATTTGGGAACTAAATAAATAAAACTATAACTGCCTCATTAGCCAAGTGGGCCTGAGCGCGACTGCTACGTTAGAGGTCCTGGGTTCGATTCCTAGGTCGAGCAAAGTGTTATTGGCTTTTCCCAGTAGCAGCTCGGATCGAGTTAGGAATTTGTGCCCGGTTAATGGCAATAGGCTCGCCCCCTATTACATGGGACCTAAACATACAGGCGAACTGTGGGTGTACATTAGCACGCCTCTGCCTAACCCTTCGGGGAATACAGGCGTGATGGTATGTTATGTTATTTGGGAACTAAGAACTGCTGCTGAGAATATTAGGCAATGTGGTAAAACAAAAGGCATTGAAGTCTGCTGGTAGGCAATAATGTCAGTAATATACCTTTTCTTTTTTTTTATTCTTGATAAGATTACGTACCTATGATCGCAAGTTCGCCTGATGTTAAGCGACACTGGATCTACTATGCAGCGCACTTGCTTAAAAGAAACCAATTCACTCGTGTTTTAAAGACCCAGATTATATCTATCGGGGAAGACCCACTTGCGAAGCGCATTCCACATTTCGGTAGAATGGATGAAGTGCACTCTGGACTTAAGGGTATTACATTGCCCAATGACCTTGAAGGTTTGGTCTTTGTGCTAGTATTTGTTAGTAAGGCGCCACCTATCGACAATTTGCGGCTTGTGGAAGTTTTTGTGGGAGGCCTTTGTTAAGTACTGGACGTGTTTTGGCTGATATGATGATTATAATGAAGATTTCTCTGGCTTAAAAGGTAATGGACCTAGACGGTGAATTTTCAGGGCAAATGAGGTTTATTAACTGAGGTCTCAAGATGACGCGCTAGTGGAGACTCTGGTGGACTTAGGTATCTGACCGCCCATATGTATGTTTAACAATCCTACTAATATTATAAATGCGAAAGTTTGTGAGTATGAATGGATGTTTTTTACTCTTTCACAGAGCACAGGCACAGGGTTAGATTATAGCCTGAAATAACACATAGGCTACTTTTTATCTAGGCCGGACCCAATTCTGAAGTCCACGCAGACGTTGTCGCGGGCAGAAGCTAGTTTCAAATAATAATGAAAGGGACCAATAGTGTTGTTGACGGTGATTATACAAACATCCTGGTGATTGTTTTGTGTTGGTGTGTACGTATGTTTGTTTGATAGTAAACAAGAGTGTTTTAACACCATTGACTAGTTCTTAGTTAGAACGTGATTTTGTTACTGGGCGGAGCGAGAGCGGAAAGAAAAATATTAGAACGCCGCGGACATTATCGATAAAAAATTCAAACAAATTGTGTCAAAATTATCTTTGACTACCTTCTGCCCGCAACTTCGTCTGCATTGGACTTCAGAATTTGTTCAAATCTGGATTAAAAGTAACTTAAGTGTTATTCCAGATTATAATCTATCTCTGTGCCAAATTTTATCCAGATCCGTTCAGCCGTTCTGGCGTGAAAGAGTAACAAACATCCTAATAAAATCTCACGTTTATAATATTAGTAGGTTTGTAAGATTCAAGAGAGAGATTCTCAAGAGATCTTCAGTCAGTCAGGAGTGTTTTTCCGACACCTGCATGCATACAATTTGTTCTATTTCTTAAAACATTGAAACGTCAGAGGGAAACCCGTGCCTCCATAACTAAACAAACACTTAGTAGTAGGTATCTATATTGATTGCTACTGAAACTCGTGTTCTGCCTCATTAGCCTAGTGGTCTTGAGCGCGACTGCTACGCTTTAGGTCCTGGGTTCGATTCCCAGGTCGAGCAAAGTGTTATTCGGTTTTTCTATGAAATCCCCGTAACAGCTCGGAGTTTGGTATTTGTGCCTGGTTAATGGCAGTAGGCTCGCCCCCTATTACATGGGACCTAAACATACCGGCGAACTGTGGGTGTACATTAGTACGCCTCTGCCTAACCCTTCGGGGAAAACAGGCGTGATGGTATGGTATGAAACTCGTGTAGATGTGCTGTATGTATATTGTAATAAATATTGTCCACATCTGCAACGCATGTGTTGTATTGTGTAAGCCACTTTCACTGAGGCGCGTGACTTTATATTAATGATATTAATTATATAAAGCCTTTATTTTCTTAAGAGGAGGGATTCCCTTTAAATATTTTGCAGATTTGATGGGCCAAAACCCTTTTAAAAGGCGGGCAACGCACTTGCAACTTCTCTGGTGTTGCGGGTGTCCATGGGCGGCGGTTATCGGTTACCATCAGGTGATCCATCTGCTCGTTTGCTCACTGTTAAATGTCAAGCTCTAGGTGTGTTGCTGGGGGTCTTGACTGGTAATAAAACTGCTTATCTTCGGTATGAACTGTATTTCGATAGGCGCTAATTACAAAAAAAGGAAGACAGCCGATGCGTGCGCGCGGTTCCGTAGCGGCGAGTGAGTGCACAGCCGAGGTAGTTTGAAGGTGGGGCCGCTGTTGAATGATGAAGCCGGTCCCGAGCGACTCCTCGGCACGCTCGATGTGACGTCAGGAAAACTCACCTATGTCATAAAAAACTGGTATTTTACAGTAACAAAAATCTCTCACCTACTTGCTTATGTCCGCTATACTATAATTAACACCTAAAATATGTCTACCGAATCGAAATCAGTTATTTAGTACACGTTTTTGCGTTACAGAAGCACACTCTTGGAACTATAATATTTTTAACATAATAACATCTTAAAATGGGTTCATCTTTATAGGATCTCATACTTTAATATATTGTGAAAAGAAAATATTGTTTATAAAATGAAACTTAGTTTTTAGAGTAGTATTTACCTCAATCTAAAAAAACACATAACTTATAAACCTTGTGTGCCGGGATCATTGCGATAAAAAGTGCAATGCTATTTCAGACTTTATTAATATTACTTATAAATTCGAAAATCCTTTTTAAAAGTAAAAGTGATATTGTTGGCGGCTTTCTCAGTTCACAATAATTGTGTTATGGATCACGTTTGTAAGACCGAAGAGTGTTGCAAGTATGTTCCTTTGTGCTTGTGATTTTTTGTTCAGTGTTCCAGACGCTAAGAATCCTAATTCTACTAGTGATGTAAACATTTTGGTGTGATATAGGTAATTGTTTTATACAACCATTTTACTGATTCATTGTACTTCAACTATTAGGGACGTACCCTAAAATCCCGAAAGAAACCGACTATTCTAGAGGAAGGTTATGAACCCTGTTTTTGTGATGTGGAAAATCGGTACCTATGTCAACCCTGGTACATGAGCATTGCCTTTACCAAACCTCTTGGAAAATAGCTCACGTGGGAGGGCCATGCTTCGGCACGAATGGGCCGGCTCGACCGGACTGATACTACGGCTTCACAGAAAACCGGCGTGAAGCAACGCTTACGTTTTGTTTCGCCAAGTAAGTGAGGTTACCGGAGGCCCAAATCCTTTTAAAAGGCGGGCAACGCACTTGCGACTCCTCTGGTGTTGCGGGGTACCATCAGCTGCTCGTATGCCGCCCTATCCCATAAAAAAAATACAGTCGTGGTATTTTTTATTAGATACCATTCTAACGTGCTAGAAGAATATCTGGCAAACCCAAACGAAGAAGATGTCTTGTAACAGATTTCAACTAACGAGAAGTGACATATCAATGAATTAACTGACAATTCCAGTCTAGCCAGATTGACTTTGAAGATACACTGATAGTAATCAATAAGTCACATTACAGATAAGCGGCTGTCATTGGGAAATGCACTGTAATTCACTTGAAACACACATGGCCACTACGCCAATACAGATAAAGTAGGTGAAGATAGTGATTATTGTATGACTATAATAAATGTGACGAATGTCTGTCCGTATTGATGAAGATTCAGTTTCAGTTTTCATTAGTGTCTTTTGTCTTTTAAAAAAAACTTGGCCCCTCACTAGGTTTTTCTCCTGTATCGTGGGTGCGTTTACAATCACAAATTCACACATACACAAACACCCAGACCCGGAACAACTGCCTGTAGGTAGAGCATACAAGTATTAGCTCCGTGCGAGGATCGAACCCACAACGTGGGTGTCGCAGAAGTTTAGTGTGTTTTATTCATCAAAAATTGTAGCCCCTTGGCAGTGTAGGAATTATTGATAATTAAAATTTCAATCAATCAATTGTAATTCAATGAATGTTTTAAATCAATTGATTGGAATTGAAATTGTTTAAAACCCAACACTGTATGGACTCTTGTATGTATTATATACACAAATAGTTGACTTATGTTTTAGGTTGTCTAGGTAATAGGGAGCGAGCCAGCGATACCAGTAACCGAGAGGACATGGTATCAAATCGCATGGCCGCCTTTATTACCAAAATCACCTAAAACGAAACCAACCGAAATATATATAAAAAAACAATACCAGTAACCGCATAAATCCAAACTGCTTCTGAGTTTTTTTTATAAAAACTCGTCTGGTTCCCGGGTCGAAATAACAACACTTTGCTCAACCCGAGAACCGAAACTAGGACACGGCCAGCAGACCTATGAGCAGCATTGCCAGAATTATTTTTTGGCAAGTTGGGATTTTGGAACGTTTTGAGTGAAAAAAGCGGGATTCTTTCGTCGAAAGCGGCATAAAGTCAAAAAACTTATATAATCAGAAGTTTTTAAATAAATAGCCAGAACATTTAAAAAAAAATTAATTCAGATCGATAAATAGTTGTCTTATTCATCTTCTGAATAGAAAAAAAACAGAAATCAAAATAAAACAAAAATATTCATTCTTCACAATCATTCATTGAAAAATATGGCTGTTCTTATTCATATTATCTAAAGTCTGTGGAGTTATTTGTGTTACAAATTGCAACTTGCTGCACGTACGGTCAAGTTAACCCCGAAAAGGACTACGCGGGACTTTTAATTTTGATTTAAAAATCGGGATGTCCCGCCAAAATCGGGAATTCTGGCAACGCTATCGGGAATTATGATGTTTGTTGTTTTTGTTTATATTTTATTTTTAATAGTTATTAGTCACGTCCGCGTCGGGCGAATCAAAAATTTCCTGGTCAATGCACACGTACATTTATATTGATCACGTAGAGATGAGTAGGCATTATGACGTATGCCACATGCGAACGGGTGCAACAATATATCTTCACTAATATATCGAGGAAAGATTTGATTGTTTGTAAAATTAATTGTAACTAGCTTTTGCCCGCGGCTTCGTTTACATTTATGTATTTTTTATTTTTTTATTTACACACATACAACTATTATCACAGGTCTAAACCTAATACAATAGCGTACTTACTTACATTAATACTTATATGCAATTATAACCTAAACACTTTATTTTCTTAATTATCATACATACACAACTTGCTATAATTTATTAACTCATATATTTATTAACTATACATGAAGCCATATTAGGAGTAAAAATGGAAAAATCAGCATTGATGATCTCTTCTTTGTACGGATCGTGAGAGACAGCTTGACCAGCTGATCTCACGATGAGTTCAATTAATTAAAAAGTTCACCAGTTTTTAAGTTCGAGCATATACTTTGGTATAGTGATAACAAAATTAAAATCTATTCAGTAGTTTTGGCACCAACCTGTAACAAACAGACAAACACACAAGAATATTAAAAATCACATTTTTTGATTTGGTGACGTTTATACACCCTAACCCACTTGTTTTTTTTTACAATTTTATAATAGTAGAGAAGTGCCTCATAACCCTCGTGGTCTTGAGCGCGACTGCTACGTTAGAGGTCCTGAATTCGAATCCCAGGTCGATCAAATTGTTATTGGGGTTTTATGAAATTCGCAGTTGCAGTTTAATCGAATTCAATATAGCGTCACTTTAGGTCGAGAAATACCGGGAAAATGTCGGTACTACGCTGCTAATTTAGGTAGGTACAATCGTGATCATCATATAATATTCAATAATATGAATATACATTGTTTGTTTTTTTATTGATAATTTGGATACGCCCCTTTCGGGTCAAACAGGGATTTTTAACATATTATATTTAAAACGAACTAAAAATTTGGACCGTGCTGATAATTATGAGCCATAATAAGGCAGCGATAGAATGTTAAAAAAAATATCTATGTATAATATATAAGCAAGTGGATACATAGTATAAAACATGTATGTAAGTATCGCCGGACGGAAACACCACTAAAACTATAGTAAACAACATTACACTACTATCGAACAAGACGAACAGTGCAGTGAATGTGTGCAGATAACATAATTCCTTCGCAGTATTTTAAAAATAAATAAGTCTTGTGTCAACATTTTTTATTGTGGAGAAGAAACGGTGAGTTAGCGTGTTTCTTAGTTTGGTTTGAGGCGCAAGACGCGATGTGTCGGCGGGATACTTGAAAGAGAATATTAACTTCTGACCATAAACAAATATTCCTGGAAATTAAACACTATTGTCCTCCCCCAATTAAGAAAGTTGAATATCAGGCACTAAACTATACTGTATTTCACAAATGTTTTGAGAATCTCGAAAATGATGTAGTATATTCATATCAAAACTTAGAACAAAAAATACTGTCATCTATATCTAAGAGTACTATTACCAAAACGAAAATTCTCAACCCACCTCAACAGGATTGGATAAAACAGGAAATTATACAAGACATAAATGAACGTAATTTGTTGTGGCAAAAACTAAAATTAAACCAATTAGATGCAATCCTACAAAAGGAATACGGAGAAACTAAAGCCATTGTAGCAAAGAAGATACAGACAACCAAAAATAGTTATTACTTCAAACGCATAAAAGATAACTTGACTAAACCCCGGAAAATGTGGAAATTGATTAACGACCTTTCCAAAAACAAAATTAAAGATGACTCTGGACCTGACAAACTTGTAACAGATTCGGGTGTTTACACCGATAAAACAGAAATATGCGAACACCTTAACTTATATTTTTCTACTATTGGTTCGTCTCTGGCAGATATGATTCCTGACTCCTATAAAAGAAACCAAAGCCAACAAGAATCTGAAATTAATAATATATTAGAATTAAAATATATGAAACCGACAACCACCGATGAAATAGATAAAATAATTGACAATTTAGACCTAAACACTGGAGCTGGCATTGATGGCATTACCACTAAATCTATATTATGCATTAAAAAAATACTCGTTCCACAACTCACGACGTGTATCAATGACTGCCTGGAGCAAGGATATTTCCCAAGTAATTTAAAAATTGCTAAAGTTGTGCCTATCTATAAAACCGGTGCTAAATCCGACCCTTGCAACTATCGCCCAATATCGGTCCTACCGGTCATATCTAAGATCTTCGAGAGAGTGATATATACACGTTTAGAATTCTTCCTGAAATCCATAAATTTCCTATACCCCAAACAGTATGGTTTCCGGCCCAAATCAAACACTCTGTCAGCCACCATTGATTTAATAACAAAAATAAAGAATAAAATTGACGAAAAACATTTAGCTTTAGGGGTTTTCATCGATCTCAAAAAAGCTTTCGATACAATTAGTCCGGAAATACTATTACGTAAATTATCGAATATTGGGATCAAGGAAAAAGCGCTTGAAATTCTGTCGTCATACCTTGAACATCGAAAACAAATAGTCAGAATAGGTAAATATGAAAGTTCTCCAAAAACAATTAATTATGGCGTGCCTCAAGGCTCAATATTGGGCCCGCTTTTGTTCTTAATATATATAAATAGCATAAGCCAAATTGGCTTAAAAGGAGACATTTCTCTTTACGCAGATGATACAACTGTGTTTTACTTTGGTCATTCAATCGACGCCATGTTACCTATCATCCAAAGCGACCTTAATGTTTTAAATAACTGGTTCCAATCTAATTTGCTTACAATTAACATCACCAAAACAAGCTTTGTTATATTTGCTCCAAAAAATAAAAAAATAAATGATAATATACAATTAAAATTCAATGACAAATTAATTCAGAGGAAAACAAATGAGAAATACCTTGGTATTATCTTGGATCATCACTTAAGTTGGAAACCACATATAGAAAAAATTACATCTAAGTTGATATCACAAGCGGGCGCTCTTCATAATTTAACAAAATGTCTCCCTCGAAAAGTTCGATACATTATATATAACTCGTTAGTCAAACCGCATATAGACTATTTAATCGAAATTTGGGGCACAGCAGCTAAAACAAATTTAGAAAAAATTCAAATTAAACAAAATAAGTTAATAAAAATATTATTTAACTACAAAGCTAGAACACCCACGGAAAAAATATACGCAGATACGAAAATAATGAATGTCGCTCAAACCTATAGATATTATACGTGCATATTAATTCGTAAAATTTTAAACAAAGAAATTCATACAGATATAACCTTTACAAAGAAAAGTCAGAATCAAAAAATGAAATTGAGAAATGCTAATTATCTTGTTACGCGGGCACCGAGAACAAACTACGGTAAAAAGAACATTGAATATGAAGGCATTAAAATATACAACAAATTACCTGCCGATGTTAAAGATGCTAAAACTATATTCAGCTTTAAAAAACGCCTAAAAAACTATATACAGGAAACAATAAATTGAATTCAATCTTAAACAAAACCCACTAAATAAAAAAGAAAATAGTTTTTTTTATCTTACATAGATATATTAAACAAAACTGTTATCGTAAAACTAATCCGTAAACGTACATTTATAAATATATAGAGAGTAGACAAATAAAAAATAAAAATAAAATTACTTGCCAATTTCATCAATGCCACATCTAGTAGTATGAACATTTTTTAGTACTGTATATCTGTGGTCGCTGGTTACTACTTAGCATCGACACTCTTGTCGTTTAATATTTTTAAGCTTACCCACTAAGATTATATAAAAACATTAATAGTTTCTTGTATTAATGTATTTACGCTTTGTACGCTCGTAGTTAACTTTTATTTTAGTTTGTATCTAGTTTTCTCAGTAAGTGAATTTATGTAATTCTTTATGAGAAAATAAAGTTCTTAAACCTAACTTCATACCCGGTACGTTTTAATTTTTTATGAGATAGGGGGCAAATGTTCTGACGGATCACCTGATGGTAAGCAATTACCGCCGCCCATGGACACCCGCAATACCAGAGGAGTCACAAATGTGTCCGGTCTAATAAAAGGGTTTGTGAACTCAGCGAAACACAACGTAAACGTTGTTTCACGCCGATTTTCTGTGAGGTCGTGGTATCACTCCGGTCGAGCCGGTCCATTCGTGTCGAGGCATGGCTTACCCACGGTACAACCGTCAGTTTAGGGTTGATGGATCATTTTTTGGAATTTGTAGGTTGTAACACTGCTAAATATAGGAACCAAAACCTAATCAAATCAAACCTTACGATACCACGTGCTTACTGACCCGCTTCGGATCACTTGTGTCTAATCTCTAGTCTCTAATAGGTCAGTTAATATTGTAAAGAAAAAAACTTAAATAAGAAACTCTTTATAAAATATTTATATAAAACTTCCTCAAAGAAAGCTGGGAAATATTGAAATCAAGCTACTTTTTGCAACCGTGTAATTAGTTTTGACTTTTCAATAGTACCTATTTTAATGGTCTAATTGAATAAAAGATTTTGACTTTGAATTTGACTTACATTGTTAAATATTTGTTATTGTTAGGTGCAAAAGGTACCTACAACATTTATCGTAAATATATTATAGAGTTGATTAGAGAAGTAGTTGCAACTTTGTGTTATAACTTAGGTGTAAGGATCATACCGATAATTTATAAACAAAGATAATTATTTGAATACGAGATAACAAACAAATAATCTACTAGGTAAATAGAGTTAAATTATATTAGTTACAACAGCTTATGTATTATCATATACCTACTTATTCACAAAACAACAAAACATGTTCCTAGTTTGAATTTAAATTTTCACACCGTTGCATATTGCCTCTCTAATTGCGTTAGGAGCAATTAACAGTTACGTATCGCAAATTGATATCTTTTAAATAAAAAATATTTAGGGCCATTGAAATGAAACTACTTTTTACGGATTTTATCGCGGTATATTGTTATTATTTAGTTCCCGACGTTTCGGATCCTTTACAGCATCCATGGTCACGTGCAGACTCCGGGCAGATTTAGGACCACTTGCACCAAATTCTTAAATAGGTATTTTTAAATTGTATTTAAACACAAAATTACAATGAAAAATTAAATTGTGTTTAAATACAATTTAAACATTACTTAAGAAGAAGTAATAGGGGGCTAGCTCCTAATGAGAATTTCATAAGAAAATCCTATAACACTATGCTCGACATGGGAATCGAAACGAGAATTTATATCAAACTGCACAGAAAACAGAACTGGAAAGAGGATTGGTTTGGAGATATGAACTTTAGGGTGATAATCCAATAGCCTGGCAAAGAAGAGCAACTGGTTTCGCTTAGATTATAAATTGTCTTGTGGTTCTACTGAGACCTCTAATTAGATGAGTAAATAATGATTACTTGAACTTTATCCCTATTTATCACCGCGTGAAAATATAATAGGATCAATATTACTATCTTTTTCCCTGGCGCCAGACCATATTAGGTATGTCAACACAGATTTAACAGTGACGGATCCAGAGCGTCTGGGTACTAACTAAGAAAGTAAACAGTAATAATAAGTAGTATAAAGGCTATTACAAGAAAGAAATAGTACCTAGTTTATATGTACTTTCCTATGTATTATGTATGGATGTTCGATCCTAGATCAGATTTTGACAAATGAGGTCGAATCATTCCGTCTTTAGGTACAGTGGGATGATTATAAGCTAAACTTTTTTGAAAAACTAGACAATACGGCCGATAAACATAAAAATATTTTTATTCGATATCGGGTTTTAGTTGTTTAAGTTGATTTTTTTAAGTAAAGTATTTTTTTCTATTTTAATCAGACAGACAAGGATAACCGAAACACAATCGTTTAGACTTTCGTGTCACGGTCAAGAATTAAATGATAAGTATAAAATAACACCCCTTTGTTTTGTAGTTCATAAAATCATAAAATAAAAAGTAAGAACAATTTTGTTCTAACAATGTCAGCAATACATTGTTCTAAGAAAACCCTGTATTGGCAGATAATAGAGATCCGCTTCTATTTATATGTATAAACGTTTTCAAGTAGTCCCTGTGTGCCAAACATTAAATCTATGATGGTTATATGACAGTTTAAAATTTTACTCGATTTTGAGGTGATTGTCACGACAATCATGAATTTTAAACTTAATATGTTTACTTTCATGAATATTTGATGTCTGATGTAATTGGGATACATCATATGGCCTTTTAGGATCGGACAGGGTTTTTTAAACATAATGTATATTTTTTGGCATTTTTCATGCTAAGATTATAAAGTTATTTTAGTGAAGGAAAAATTCGACTCGCAGGTAGGATTCGAACCTGCGTCTTCTGGTTTGATACACCAGACGCTATGACCACTAAGCCACCGCGAGTCCTACCTGCCATGTCGAAATTTGCCTTCACATTCTGAACTTACGTCTTAAAGGTGACGTCAGTAACATCTATTGACAAGCAAGTTACTTTGCCTCTCAACCGACACAACTTACCTTACGGTTAGTTCTATGTCGTACGATGCTACCATACCTGATAACTATCCTTTTGTGATTTTTTTTGCATTTTTCATGCTAAGATTATAAAGTTATTTTAGTGAAGGAAAAAAGGTGTATCAAACCAGAAGACGCAGGTTCGAATCCTGCCTGCGAGTCGAATTTTTCCTTCACTAAAATAACTTTATAATGTATATTTGATAGACCAGGATCAACTTTCCAAAAGAATAACCAATATCAAATTCAAAGTCAAATTATCCCTATTTGTTCTACTGCTCAAAGTCTCACGCCACTTACTACTTATTAGTTAAGATGTTTTCACATTTGTGCATGTGTCTGGTATGCTCTATTATCTGTTATGAAAGTGTAATGACTCCGACTAATGGAGTGTCACGACAATAATATCATAAACAAATGATCGTTTGTCGAAGGATACGGCCGATTCTCCTGCATAATAACACATCAGTTGTCTGTGAAGTGTTCCGTAGTAGAAAGTCTGTTAATTTGTGAGTTTAGGACGTATGTAGGTGTGAACAATGTATTACGGAAGGAAACGTATAAGTTTTCTACATGCCAACATGATAAAGAGGTTTATTTATATTTTTTGTTTATAAACTGCAGCCCTATATTTCTATTTGTTTATTGATCTACTGCTGTATTATTTTTCTATTTGTTTATTGAACTACTCCATTTTTATGGTTTCTTGTTGATCTAATCCGGCCTGCTTTTTTGATAAATTGTTAATCGCTGCTGCTCTGTCTGTTGATTTGATTCTTTCCAGACCTATTTAGTCCAGCCGATACCATGATAGATAAAAACTAAAACATTGTTATCAAGATGTGGTAATATAGACTATCTATAATTGTGCAATGGCGCCTTAGTTTTCAAAGATACACTGAATATCTTCACGGTCATTGTTTTACATCATAAAATACTAAAGTTATTGTCACTGAAATGACTCGTGTACAGTTATACTGAGGTAACAGTTAGCAAGGCAGACGTTTCGAGGAATTTATAATTGGAAAATGGGAGCCGGGCACAAAATGATTTGGAAAAGGCAAGAAAGTACCTAAATATTTGCTATAAAGTGAAGCTATTTAAGAGTTTAAGATCTATACTTTTAAGAAATGTGGTTTTTTAGTTGTGAAATAGCTCCTAGCGTAGATAATGATGGTTACTCTATTAGAGTCTTGGTCTTGGTCTTTGGTGTGTATTTGATATGGAATATTGTGATGGAATCTGGTAACGTGTGAGTTTGTATGCATAGTCTTTAAATATATTGACAAATTCTTTTCCTCTCGATGTTTCTCTATCTAAAATTGAATATTAGAGAATGCCATATCGCATTGAGCATATTCATAAATTTAATTTAATAAGTATAGTTATGTATTTTTTTAAGACAGTTACTGCACTAGGCAACAAGTTCTGTGTCTCGAGGAAAAGTACAAAGTACTACACCCAGTAAAGCATGGATGAAATAATGTGTCGATAATTATAATAGCTTTTATTAATAAATGGAATTAAAACTACATTTTACAGATTTTCTTCGCGTTAGCCGTGGTCACGGGTAGACTGAGGTATTTGGTAGATGTTAATTTTGTATTTGGTGACCAGGTGTGGAGTTAAAAGTCCAGGGCTCTAGGTTCTGGGCATTTGGGGTCACTTCAAGGCAGGCTGGGCCCCTAGCCCGGGCCTTGTATGCCTAAGCGGAAATCCAGTGCTGATGGTGACCATGGATACTGTAAAGGATCTAATACCTTTGGAATCCATTACGTTGGCGTTTCCGTGCGTCATGTCGACCCAAATTAAAGATTTTCTTTCTTTTCTATTAAATAATAATATAAGAAGTAGTTTGAAACAATGTAATATTCTTGTAAGTGTCAGAAACTCGTAACTATGTAATAATATATCCTATTCCCCGCTCGTGCGTGCTCTTACCCTGTTAAATGCACTTCTAACATCTGCACTGAAGTCTGATATGTTTGCATCTAGATGGATGAATGTGTGCCGGGAATTTTTGTCATACTGGAGATGATGGATGAAAACAGACTGCAAGTGTTGTTTGTTGAAGGTAAATTATTGTTGTTTTTTTTTTATATAATATTACCGCATGGACTTTCGGCAGCATTTTTAATTTTTACTTTGAAAGTCTTATTTATTTATATACTAGCTGACCCGGCGAACTTCGTACCGCCTAACAGTCGATTCTGAAACTAACGTCACTCAATTGTTTTGCCTTCCCGGAACCTCTCCACTAACACTTAAACTTTATAGTGCGGTATTAAAGTTCAAATTGACTTTTAAGTATTATTACGAACCTTTTGTATGGGAATATATAAAAGTGTTATTTTTAGACTTATACAGGCAACTTTTTAATTTTTTCTCTCCGTAAGAACCACCCTCGTACTTCAAGGAATATTATAAAAAAGAATTAGCGAAATCGGTTCAGCTGCTCTCGAGATTTGCGCTTAGCGACATATTTGGCGATTCATTTTTATATTATAGATAATCAAAAGTTTAAAAAGTAAGTTTCAAGTTTCTAGCAATGACGTGATTTCCATACAAACTTTCATCCCGTATTTCAGCCCCTTACAGTCCTTTTTCTCATTAAAAAGTATGCCTATTAAGTATGAATAGTTTTATCGTTTCCTCTTTTCAAATTTTAATCTGTACAACGCTTTGGTTCCTTACTGTACTTAATGTTTTGCATGTGTACCTACTTAAAATAAAAAAGATAATAAACATGTTTTTTTTTCTGTATTGTTGTCCAGGGACGCCAATATGCGTCAGGTGGTGATGTCGAGTATGGCGTCGGAGCACATCCGCTCGCCTGTGATGGAGGCGGATCTCGAGGATGCACTGGAATTCGTTGGTCAGTAAATTAAAAACCTTTATGCTGACGACGGCGACACGGTTGAGTACCAATAATTATCGGTGTTTTTTTAATATGTTATTCAAAAATGACAAGCGGCGGTAGCCTAATGGCTAGGGCGTTGCACTTGCGATCATGTGGTT